>JAGFPH010000419.1:22903-44237 GCA_018207615.1 Philaenus spumarius | reverse complement strand
ACCGAGATCACACCAGATATGGTAAAGGACGTGGGTTCGAATCCCGGTCTTGATTTTTAATTTAGTTGAACTAACCCTCGAGAAGTGTGTAAGTAGAAAATTATTACAAATTAAAAATAACAATAAAGAACACCACTGTAAGTTGCAAATAGAATTAAGATTGTTTTCAATGTCGTTGAATGTATTAAATCTATTAGTTCAAGACAAAATAATGCAGTATATCATAAAAGTGAGATAACATTTACCAATATCTGAAGTGATCAGGGTGGCTCAGTAGGCAGAGCGTTACCACGGAATGGTAAAGGTCCTGGGTTCGAATCCCGGTGTTGGTCCATGTTTTTTTCACTTCTAATTGAGTTAAATTAACTTTTGCTGGATACGTTTGTGAGCAGAATAATTATTACAAAATTTAAAAAAATAACTAAAATGACTTTATTATAACTATTTTTTATACAAATCCATTTCATAGGGAAGGAAATTGTCGCTTGCTTTTGTTATTAATCATTTTATTAACATCTACACATTGCACATAGGTTATCACGGATACAGACGGCCATTTACAGGGTTCTCTCAGAATTTTAGTAATTCATTTCAACGACTTTGCCGGATTTTATTATCAACTTCCCTCATCGACTGACGACATATTTTGAAATTATTTTAAATTTGCATCTAATTTTAGTAACTTTATATTCTGGCCTACATTTGACCCTCCTCCTATCCTATCCACGGACGACAAAGAAAGCACGAGTATTTTAGTACAGATAGGTACTATCTGCTCCAGTACAGATAGGTTTAATTTAAAGTATTTAAATCACTCAATCCTATAATCAGCAGCATACCTCAATCCTAAAATTACAATTTTACATTTTGCGAAAACCAACTAGGCTCGTTTGAATAAAAAAATCAAGATTATTATTACTATAAATAACACTTTATTTAAGTATAAAATCTCAAATTTTAGGATCACTCCATTGGGTGATTTAAAAATTGGCTACAATTTTATTAATTTTTAAACATATTTTCTAGACTTTTAACTGGAGATTGTATCATGAAAAAAAAAAACTGCTTTTGTCACAGTTTGCATCATCGTGGGCTCAATAATATGAAAACACTTTCCCTGACACTTTTACAATTAGTTCTGGCTTTGACTAAATATTTGGAGTTTTCTTGATTTCCCAGACCCCCCCCCCACCTCCCCTTGATTACCTTACATTTAGTAGTTTCTGCACTTTCAGAAAACTGTACTTACTTTAATGAAATATAAATTATAATACATCAAAATTAATTGAACTCCATACCTTTAAAATGAACTTGCAAATATTTGCATTGAGTATCCTTAGTTAATATAATTTAAAAATCAAAAATATTGTTAGGATTAATTATATTAGAAATCTATTATTTTTGGAAAATTATATATACAGTTTATTCTAGTGTATTCAACAGCGAGTTCAGTTTAGAGTTCATTTCACGATTCAGTTCCCGGTTTCGTTCATTTGTTCAATTCAAATAACTTCAAATTGCAACAGGTGCTTTTAATTCCCAAACACTTTAAAACTTTGGCTAAAATTAGTGTAAAGACTGAATAAGGCGTAAAGACTGTGTTAGTAAGAAGGTGGAAGTAAAGCTAACAGTGGTTGGGTTGACTACAGTATTTACTCAATAGAAGTATAAAACTGCCTGGACGTACTGCAGTATTAGCAAATGCTAAGTCTTTGACCTTATAGCAAATGCTAAAAGCTTTTTGCTTATTTTTCTATTCAACAGACCATCTGTGTTTAAATAGATTATTAATTATAATTTGTAACATTTATGCTCAATACTGTCCTAGCGTAAGTTATTGTCGTTATTCATGTCCACTTAAACTATTATAAACTATGTAATAAATAAATTTAATTATAAATCGTATTTTTAAAATTCGTAATTTAAGAAAATACGTTCAATGTAGCTGTGTATATTTATGTGGTAGGTATTCGAGACGAACGAAAATATTGAGAGAAGAAATAGTGAAGTGTGTTTCCTTTTAATTGGAAAACTCAAAATTACTTTTCAAAAGTAATAAAGAATGACGATTGCAATGGAACTTTTATATTGCTTTTTAGATCGATTTATACTTTTGCAAAGCCTAGTTAAGAAGTTTTGTCTATCTCGATAGTTTTCCTTCTATGCAGGCTGTATTTCAAGAACATATTTTATTTTTTCAAACTAATTACTTTATATTTTGTATATTTTATTAATATTATACATTTAAACAAATACTTACTTCCAGCTTTATAGAAATTATAAATCACCATAAAATGAAAGAAAATATTTCAGATTTTATTTTCAATTTGCTCTAAAATGAAGTACATTTTATTGATTTTTGGACTTGAAACGAAATTAAAGAATATTAAACACCTGCTAGCTTCGCTCTCTCATAGCTTTGTACAAAATTTAACTTTTTACTTATATTTAAACTATGTGGAGCTTGTTTAATACATTAAACAAAATATTAAATATAATAGACCCCGCCCCCTGAATGCTTCACAGGCCGACCACCGAGCTTGCTTCGCTCTGGTGAACGAGATAATACAGTGTGTAGTAGATCACGAACAGTTTACACATTTTGTTTTAACAGAATCCCTAATATTCCCATCTAAAGAATAGATAAAACGTTTTGTTAAATCCCCGTGCCCAAAACACATATTTTGGTTGGTGGAGGGAGGGGGGGGGGGGTTAAGTGTCGAAAAATGTCAAATGTAAACCTAAACAACAAGTTAAAAACAAGTAATAAGATTGGTACATTCTTTGTCCCACATTTCGTTCTTATTACAAGTTTACAAATTTGATCCGCCATTTTCAATTTAACACTATTTTTTTAACATGAAAAAGGCCATTGTATGATTAAAATGTGAAATTGGGAGGCGCGGTGGTAAAAACTGCACACCTGATTTGAAAATACGTATTCGCATTTATATAAAAAAAGAGAAAGGATGTTATACTTTGATATACGTGATAAACAAATGCAATAAATGTAATTAATTTAATGGAAAGACATTGAAAATATATGCAGATAATACATATAAATTCATCAAAGGTATTATTCATTTTTAAATGTACTTACACCGACATCTTTCTATAGAGGTATGCTCAAGATGACGGAACCAAGATGGCAAAATTAATTTTTAAACTTATCATATAAGTAAAATCGTAACGAAGAAAGTGTGACGCGGGCTTTCGTACAGGATGCGGTGACCCTATGTTGGTACTCTCTCACTTGTTTGGTGTGCTTTCGGCTGGGGTCGGTAATGATACAGAATTTTCTTCAAATAAGGTGGTAAAATGAGGAATCACTTAATTTAAGATAATAATTACGAATAACTTTTTCAGTGTTAAATTTTTTTTATGAATATCAACTAAGTCATTTATTAAATTGAAAAGTTAAAAGTGAAATATAATTAATTATAATAGCTTTCTCTTGTGATATTTAATAGTTTATAAGAAAATATAAATTGCTATCGAATTTAACATTTAAATTAAAACCTTTTTTTAATTTATGATTTTTTTCAATAATAGCGGAACCCCACATTTTCTCAGTTTTCCTTTAGATTTAACGATCATACACCGTTGGATGTGTCTTTAAATTGTCTAAATTTGTTTATCTTAAAACCTTTTTCATAAAATCTTTGTTTTTTTTAGCTATTTAACTTTAAAAGTTTAAACCACCGCCACTTTGTCGCCCCGAAAGGTAATTTTCTTGCAGCTGACTATCACTTTCCCTCCAGCTACAGTTTTAGTGAAAAAATGTATTTTACTTTGTAAGAAACTTTATCAAAACATAATCATTGATATTTATAGCAAACAACCGAGGTTATGCCGACATTACACAGGCACGGGAGTTCAATGATTTTTATATGACCACTTTTCCGATCACAGGATTTTAAGTTGTTCTATCTACTATAATAATGAAGCAGAAAAGACATCTAAAATTATTAGATGAAACAAAACGTATTTTACCAAAGTTTGCTGGAAATGGTTTGTTTGTGTAAATAAAGTGGAAAGTAAAACTGATTAAATTGAAATATTGTAAATAAATAAAATTATGTGTAACAATGATTGTAATAAACATTGGAAAAGATTAGGTCGATGTCAACGTTAAATAAACTTTGTTATGTCCAGTGTGTTCATGTTATTTATAACCTGTACACTTTCTGAAAATATCAGGTCAATTGAAAGCTAAAAGTGATAAGCTGGCTGTATCCATGTACACAATAATTCGACCACGCAGCTGAACCGCTGACGTAAGTTGAGTGAATTTAAATTAAGTTGTGTTTAAGGGTTTCAACAAACTATTTGGGAAATTGGTCTACACACGTAACTACCGCAGTTTTGAAAATTATGGAAATAAATTCTAGATGTTTTGTGGACCCTACACTTGTAAATCGTAACATAAAAATGCTTATACAAAATTTGAACTCGATATCCTATCTATTTCTGGACTTACAGTGAGTTTTTGTAAAGAAATGCCTGATTGCGACTAAAATAAGCCGAATTCGAAATAAAGTTACTCGACATTTTTCATTTATTTCAGTTAATACAATCAGACCCTGTATAGCCAGTTAAGATGTTTGTGAAAAGTCTGGAAACGGCTTAATATCTCAAAATGTACGAGTCTTATGAGATAGAAATAAATTCAGCCTATTTACAGCCGTAAAAGAACCACTTTTTGGGTTTGATTTTTATCCGCCATCTTGCAATGAACTTAATTTTTTTAAACAGCGAGTGATTCGTGATCTTAATATAAATATATTTATTGTATTTACCTTTTAGGTCTGCTTAAGTAATCCTATTTGAATGTTATTAGCTACGGCCGTTTCATCTACACAGAGACATCATCAGGCTTTCCTCTCGTCATGAATACAAACTTCACACATTAAAAACACAAACACAAACACAATACACATTTAAAAAATACTACAGTCACTGATTTTACTAAAAGATTTATAATAAATATAATTTGATGGTCCGCATGCATCCTACTAGTTTGTCTTTATTCAGTTGACTCAATATAAAGTTTGAAGAAAACAACGAAGGTCAATAAGTTATCGTCAGTCAAATAATCAAAGAAAAAACGCATCGCATATTACTGTAATTCTTCTACAACTTCTAAAGTTTCCCTTTAAAATGCGATTAAAAAATACTTATTGTAATTAACCCCCTAAAATTTGTTAATTAACATGGTTAGAGCAATTAAATAACTTGAAAATAAGCAACCTCAGATAGAAAAACAAGTTTACTAGTCAACGCATACAAGACGATTGAATATAATACATGATAATTCATATGTATGTACATAAACTACCACAAATAGATATATTACTACAGGCTTGTTTCTGCAGTACTGTGAACAATTACCGTACGTACTTTTTATGAACACAATTTTATTTAAAACTAGGGGAAACCCCTGCGTGCTCAGCACGCCAACCCCGTTGAAACTTTCTATACACATAATAATATTATGTTTTCTTTATAATAAATGAGTAGGATTAATAATAACCCAAAAGCTAAGACGGTAAATAATGTTAAATGTTCAAATCAAATTATTTTGTATATTTTATAATAGCAGTTATAATAAAGGTTAAAAGAACCAGCAAGGTTCAGGTGTACACTTTAATAAAAACCTAAACTAAAATTTAGAAATACAAAGTTTGAAATTAGCTGTTAATGGAAATATTACAGCAAACAGCAGCTGTTATCTGTTATTTTATTCAATCGGTTGCTATGGTAATAAATGTAAATACATATGTTGATTTATCAGTCTAGGCCTAACCTAAGAATTTTTTCCGACTAAATTTACAAATATTGAAATAAAAAAAATGTTTTTATCAAATTGAATTATAGCATATGTTACTCAGGGATAGAGGAGCTTTTTATTAGTAAAAATATTTTTTTCAATCGGTTCAGTAGTTCCAGAGATTACCCCCTACATACAAACAAAAAAACAAAAAAACGAACTTTACCTCTTTATAATATTAGTATAGATTGCACGAGCGAATAAAGTTATATTAAAGAGGAATTGAAAAGAGTAATTATAAGTACTGTATATGAATTATGTAACAATGACTACTGATGGTACAAAAAGGCAACGGAATGTAAAAATATAAGAATATGTTGGTTTCACGATGCACTTTCTGTAACAGCTGTGTTACTTTTATATCAGCTGATTGTTAATCGTGTTACAATAGAAGTAGAGCAATTAGCACAGTGAGACGTCTGTATGTGGTGATTCATTGTTCCGCACTTGAAAGAAAAACAGACTATTCTTTGCAATTAAAAGCTAATTTTTATTTTTAGAGTGAAAGAATTGTAGATTAAACCTTTTATAAACTGAATCTGTTTTATGAGCAACACGTAATACTGTTTTAATTTCTTGGATTAAAAGCGTAAGTTGAATATAAATGTAGATTTTTTATAAATTTATCAACACAATGCTTATTTAATTTCTTGAATTTAAATAGCACACCTTAAATTTCTCATTTGACATTTAATTTAATGTTTGAACATAGAAAATTATGGTTTCATGATTTATTGTATCCAAATCACTTTCTAAATTATACCCTTATAGTAATAGCAAAACGGGAGTGCCGATGGAGGCCAGGTCAAGTCCCCTCGCACGCACGCACCCTCACACTCACGCGCTCAAGGGATTAGGACAGCCCTTGTCCCCTGCGCTTGTGTGTGTGAGCGGTCTGCGTGTGTGTGAGTGAACTACCTGGCCTCCATAGGCACTCCCGTTTTGCTATTACTATAGGTCGGTAGAGAGGCGCGGCACGTAAAACAACCGCTCTCAAACAAAATGTATTTAATACAAAATAATAATTTTGTTTGTAGGCCCTAATCATATTTTTTTTTAAACATTTCACGAGCTAAAACAACCCAACATGGTTGTTATTTAGAGCAATAGTTAGGTAATTTAAATTTAAATTGAAAAAATATAAGAGTAAATTTGCAGGAAAAAATAAAATTTATTAAAATTCTAACTTAAAATCTTCGTCCATTAATGGGCAACGTCCTCAAATAAATAAGAAACTGTTGGAGGTAGGCGCCGCGCCTCTTTACCGACAGCATGGACGAGGGCGCGGTTAAACCTGTTGGGTTCGGACATCTTCGACTGTACTCGGAAACATTCGCACCTCATATCGTCACGTGGTCTATAGGCACACAACATCTTTCTGCAAGTGTCGCATTCGAAGGTAAGTCTATTTTGTACATTCATTACTATCATATAATTTTTTGTATCGCTTTCTTATAATTTTACCTACTTGCATACAATATACAGATTGCGGCGCAACTAAACTGTTAAACTTCCAGAAATGGTTCTATGGGTCAAAATAAATAAAAAGTCAAGGATAAATTTGTTTTCCAGATATCCGCTAATTAGTTTCTTTTACAGAATAATCAATATCCAACATAACTTAACTGTTATCCTTCATCCGATTGGTTTGAAAAGCATGATTGGATATAATCGGTTCCTTCACTAAAATAGACCATTGTTAGGTTAAACTTCATACCAAGTTTGAACTCAATCGGTCAAACCGTTCTCTAGATATGAATTATTTTGTAAAAGAAACAAAATGACGGACAAATCTGGAAATCAAAGCATTTTTGGAAAACTTTACCTTGGTTTTATCTTTAGTTTGACCCGTAGAACCATGCCTTACCTGCGGCCAAACTTGGATCTAAGTTGGATGGTGGGGGTAGCTGTGACCTGTACTTAATATAAGACAAAGATAGAAATATCCTTAACACAAATTCCCTAATTTATTTTATAGTTTTTACATTTTTTCAATTTTTTAACAGGAATTTAATAAAAATTCAGAATAAAAAGTAGTCTAAAGTATTCTCTGAAAAGTCCTTTCCATGTTAATGAAAGTGTCGTCAAAATTAGTTCAGCCATTCCGGAGATTAGCTTGGCCAAACAAACAGACAGACAGACAGACAAAAACGTATAAATGTGTGTTTAGGTTTGGTAATGTGTGAATAACCGTAAATCACACTTTAATGAAAAACGACGAATATTTTGAATAAAGTAAAAGTGTTGACAGCAAATATTTAAAGTGAAAACTTTGTATGTTTTGCAAAACGAAAACTTTAGCAAGAAAGTTGTAGACAATTAGTTAAATGAACTTGTAGCAAGGTAGTTCCTGTAACTAATTCATTGTGCTTTTTGGCATTGTTTCGGTGCGATCCCGATAGGCCATCTAAATAATACCAAGATCGAATATCGGGTGACCAGAATGGTAGGAACGCAAAGCCCGCTCAGAGCCCCGCCTCTCTACCGGCCAACTAAAACAGGTCTGAACAGTAAATAAATCTAGATAAAATATAACAAAGCTTAATGCAACGAAGAAGTAACATCTTCGAAAGGGTAATAAAGAAATTAACTCCTTTTCATCCTCTCGTTCAAAGGGTAGTTAAGTGGGTCTTTAAGTTAATTGTATTCAGAGAGGGTGGTTTATTGCGTCCTTATATACTCCCGCATAGTAACTGTTAGTCTATGTAACATATAGTTTACTGGGGTACTTGTGCATATGACGGTGACCTGAGGTAGAGCGGGTAAATGTCACATATTCTGATAATACACGTTAAACTGACTAAAAACAAATACAATTTTTGGCGGGAATAAATCTATATCTTATCTTATTAAACGAGAAATTCTTGTATATTTATAAATTTATTTCGGGGATCTCGCTAACGGCTCTAACGATTTTGACGAAAATTAGCAAATAGGGGTTTTTGACGTCAGGAATCGAATGCGCTAGGTCTTATGTCTTCAAAAATGCGCATAAACTCTGAAAAATGGGCATAAAATTTAAACTCTGAACTTATTTTTATACCACCTTTCAAGTCACTTAGAAGGCGAATAGACACAACTTATTTTTATACCACCTTTAAAGTCACAAAGTATAATAATAATAATATTAAACTAGCAATCCTTGTACATTTGCATATCAATTTATTTCGGGGATATCGCTAACGGCTCTAAATCTGCATAAATCTCAAGGCCAAATATTCGAATTTGTCGGCGTGGATTTAAGATCGTCAGTTTTCATGCACGGCATGTTAGGTTATATGTAGCATTTTCCAGAGTTAAGCGACCGACTACGTTAAAACTACGTCTTCCAAATAAAAATCCTCGACATACCCGCCATATAGTATAGTACCGAAGGAAGTATTTGGCTAAGATCCGATTTAGCCATGATCAAACTGTGTGTATTCAAATATATTCGTAGTAATAGATCAACTGTAAAAAATTACTATAATATGGCAGATATTATATTCTAATAAAATGTTAAACTAATTGCACTCGTGTTTAAAAAAAAATTAAATAAACAGTTCTTAGGTACGTGTTTAAATTTTTTTAAATAAACAGTTCATAGGTACGTAAGATTGAAAATAGTAATATTTATTCAGTATGTGATTCGTATTTAAATACATTTTCCTAAAAATCTATTTAAAAAAAAAAAAAAATACTGAGCGATGCTCAGTCGCCCAGGTACTTTGTATATATTATATAACAGGCTTTGCCCTGACTGAATGACTGACTGATATACTGCCATAGAATCAACTTCAAAAACTTATAAACATACAAATACGATAATTTAAAGGTAGCCTATATTCTAGGACGCACAATAAGCTAGAATTTTTCAAAATTTATATTTTAAAACGTAAAAGTAGTGAACATTTAGAGTTAGACGCCCAGCCCTGTAACATATAAAACAGCTGATTCGTGTCGAAAGACATGTTTGTTGAATACTATAATTGTCACCTGCATTACCATAGCAACCAACTAATCAAGGTCAGTCCTTTTGTGGCATCACTTCTTGCATTTTCTCAAATACGACACAAAACATTTATAGTAGTGACCTATACAAAGCTACAGAAACTAAAACCTCTGACTTTTCAAACATGAAGTAATGACTGGCACTAGTATATACGAGAGAGTATGCAAACATTTCCTTTTACAAATAATGAAACTATAAACTTCACTGTCTGCGGCAAATCAAAATCGAACAGCCTTTTGTCTTTGCGTTTGTGCACACTAATCTCCACGATGGCTGAACCAATTTGGATGTGGTTTTCAGTAATGTATTGAGATACGCTTGGGCTAACATTTAGTGTTTGTTTCATTTAAATCGGTTTGTAAATAAAAAATATACGTCAATTTTAAAATGCGTCTCCGGTGCATATGTTGTAACTAAAGGCGCTGCGTATGCAAACCCCAGTGACAGTGTGTATCAACATTGCATAAACGCGCCTGGATGTGATCGGAACAAAATTATAGCAGAACATCGTGGAAGGTACAATACCTCCGTTACAGATGAAATTGTAGTCGTCTTAGTTGATCAGGAATTCAATATACGTGACATTGTATTGCGTGCTCGCGATAACCGCCTACAACGCATTTTTTGTAACACACCGTGCTTTATGATGCCCTGCAATGTCGTTAAATGTACTGCCTCGGTGAAGATTACCAAATTTTAAAATGTAAATAAATAATACTGTAAAATATTTGAAATGTACAGAACAAAATAAAAAAATGCATGTAGACTTTATACACTGGAACGTGTGAAATAATATTCTTACATATACAAGAAACTTTGTCCTGACTGAATGACTCAACGTGAATGGCTCCACTGATATAGAATCAACGGGGTGAAGCAGAAAAAAGATACAAATACGAAAATTTAAAGGTACATACTTATAAGGTTAGTGTATTAATTAGTGTGTACGTACGCTAAGAAAGGGTTATGCAACATTTTTATTTTAAAGGGTAAAAATACTGCAAATTGGGGGTTCACTTCTAGCCCTATATCAGATAAAACAGCTGTTTGAATCAAAAGCTTAGGAAGACATGACATGTGTGTATATATTTATTACTACCATAACAACCAACTTAGAAAACTTACAATCAGTTTATTATTATTCACAACCAACAGCTTTTTAAGGTTAGATCAAAAAACTAAAAGCAAACAAAAATAAAAAAATGTTTACTGTATTCAATTCAAACATCTATTGATTCATATTATTACAAATAAAACAGCTGATTTTGATCATAAGCTTGAAACAATTTTAGGTTAGTCCTATATCGAACTAACACATGTTTCTTTCAGGACCCAACGCAGGTGCCGGGCAAATTTCGGTGACGAATGTTTGTGTATGTTATGTTATGGTTGTAATAACTTTTAATGTTCAGAAGACCTCGCTAGAGTGATACCTGAGGTTAGATACTTGAGACATCCGAAACCGCAGTAGTATGAATACCGGTAAGTGGATCACTAGACGGACAAATAGAAGGCATTTAAAGTTACTGTATATTATAAACCCAAAGTATAATATACGCTAGATGGGATGATATAATTACGGATGATGGGTGAAATCAGCTGTTGTATTATATTTTTACTCACGAAAGGACGTACACTCGCCTTTATATGAGTATATAATATGAATCACAGAATGAGATATCGAATTAACACAAGTGGTTTCCAAAGAAACCAAAGCTTAGTAAAAATATGAAAAATATCCCATTCATTATCAAAATCCCTATAGTCTATTCCATAACTTTCCTTGAGGGAATAACCTTTCTCATATGCTTAATCACTGTCACATCACAAGCGGGGAAAATAATAGAATTTTGTAATAAAAAACTGTATAAAGTTGAGACAAAATGATCTTTCATCACTGAATCTAACTTTGTACGTGTGTTTATTAGTGAATGTCCTTAGGAAAGACGAGATATTGCAAATACCGTTATGGGAAGAGCTAAGGTCGGGAGTGGTCAAAGAGCACCGATCATGGTTCACAGAACACGTTTTTGGGTGTCATTAAAAATATTATACACATTATTAGATTTATGACTTACCGTCTTCAACATTCCATTGTCATCGCTAAACGACGGCCGTTTCGGCTATTCAGCCATTTTCAAGTTTATTTTCAGGTTTCCCTTCGTCATTTACACAAACACTTACACTAATTACACAACAATTACACAATAAATAAATAAAAACACACTTACAAGCCCATATTGCTTAGACTAATTACCCGTGAGCGACTACATACGACGATGTCCCGGGACGCACTGATGATACACAAGTTAATCGCCTCGAAGGGATGATGGGTTATCAACATGTGCCAATACGGTGTCGTATAACGCGTTAGATTCGAAGTTTAGTTTTTCATTTAATAACTTGCTATTATCTATTTTATAGTTCTTGTATATTTCGAACTGTTCTAGCGCGTTCATCAACTTTCCCTTTTTACAGTGATGTATTATTTCGAGGGTATCGTCTTTGCTGGAGTAACCGTGGTCAATCTGGATATGTTCGGAAAATTTCGACTCGGTTCTTGTGAGATTCGCACTTTGGCCGACTGAAGGTGTTTTTTAAATATTTTCTTAAAATATGTTTCTGTTTGTCCTATATATTTTTGGACAATCGCGACATGATAATTGATATACTCCTGAGCCTTCAAATTTGTCTTTTAATTTGCTTGTATTACTTAAGTAATCCTTCAAATTATTTTTGGTTTTATAAGCGACCTTGTAGCCATTTCTGTTGAGGATATTTCCAAGCGTGTGTTCAAGCGGCAAGCGGCTTGTAATAGTTAAACACCATAAATTTGTCTACACCATAAATACGGTCGTATAAGTGTGTTTCTATTTGTTTATTGTGTAATTATGTGTAAGCGTTTGTGTAAATGACGAAGGAAAACCTGAAAATAAACTTGAAAATGGCTGGATAGCCGAAACGGCCGTTGTTTAGCGACGATAATGGAATATTGAAGAAGGTAATTCATAAATCTAATAATTAGTATATTCGGAATGGGGACGGAATATTGTTATAATTATATGCAAGTGTGTTCGCACTTGCCGCATTTTAGGCTCTATTTGGTCCAAATCGGACCACCTGTTACAGAATAAGTTTCTGAGGCGCCATTTTTTTGAAACGGTTAGAGTTAAAGTCAAACTTTAAATACAAAAATGTTTGTATTTTTAAGACCTTTTTAATTATGTGCTTCACGACTAGCGTTACTATCTGGAGTTTTGAGTTTTTTGGTTCAATCGCAGTACATAGCGCACGGGTGGTCTGATTGACCCTGTTTAGTAAGTAACCGGTTCAAATCAACGTGGAGGATTTTACAGTACCTTCTGATCCGAGATCGACGGCCGAGTTCCTACGCTGCGAACGAAGCGAAGCAGTCCGTAACCCGAGGCCACAAGGTTGAGGGGTTTTCCGCTGTAAGTGGAACGAAGCAGCGGTCGAGGCTTATTTGCAAACAAATTGTACTAATATATTTCGCACAAACTTGCAGCCAGCTATTCAGCGCCTTCGAGAGTAGCCGTTCAGCTGCGTGCTCGAATTACATGTATAGGCCTAACTGATTTTTCAATATCAACTCACAGTTCATTAAAGCGATTGCTTTTAGTGTAATTTGACAAAGGAATATTTCTTATTTCCTCTTCTGCTTCAGCACCAAAACTTGTTCTCATGACGGGCAGATCCCTTGCGGCGTACTTAGAGCACCCACTCGGTTAGATCATGTTAAAACGTGCAGATTATGATAGCCGCATCACAATCAATCAGTTTACATACACGCTATATCCCCCCGGACTCTAACTCCACTATATTACCTCGCTTTTAATATCGCAAGCACTTTGTTATTTACTGAAACACATTTCTAAAGTTTTAAATTACTTTTTTAACGAGTTATTTAATTTTAATAAAACGTGGAACAGTTGGAATGACTATTTTATTTGTTTACGCCTGATGTACAGTACTTATGCAATGCTGGATCTAAAACAAACAGCTGTTTGTATTCGTTAGTAGTTTAAATGTTTTAACAGTTCACACAACGAAACACTGTGGAAATTTGATCGCTTTCATAAACCAGGCGTAACTAAAACTGTTAATAAATATTAACTCTTTGTTGGAATCAATTTTACCCGTACACTATCTATACAATAGTTTAATCCAATCAAAACGAGGGGGGCGTTGTTCAATAGAGACTACTTTCGCCATACGTTGTACAGTTTGCTGATTCCAATAATCACGGTTACAAAAATGCAAAAATCATTCATCATTTTGAATGGTCTAAATAGTGTTATTAAAGTGGAAACTTCTTCAGGCGAACCGAGCACTTTTTGGACGAGTTCAAATATACGAACTCGGTGGACACGAGAAGCTTTGCGTTTTTGTTTACGTCGATGATTTCTTCTTCTTTATTGGCTTACACACGTTTAATGTAACAGCTGATGGTAAAAGAAGAAGCTGACGAAATAAAATTGGCAGTGGTAAATTCAAAGGCTTAAACTCAATAGCTGCATGGGTTTAGTCACGTCACACTACTTCTGAAATGGACGCTGTGCTTCCTCATTTTGTAAGTTATGTTAAATTAGTGTACTTGGTAATAAATCTAAAATGGACACAGCGCTTTTTCAATTTTTGTAAAATGTCTAAATTTTCTAACCTTAGTGGCTATGGTAATGAATGTAAATTCATTAAAGAAACGGGTGTTAGTTAGTTCAGTATAGGCCTAACGTAAAAATAATTATAAAATTTCGGATTAAACCAATATAACCGACGTTTTATATTCATGACAGTTTTCACTTCTGTCGGCAGTCCCATGACTGCTTTTTTGTTTTAAAATCTTTGTCCCACATTCTATTTGCTCTATTATCTACGAAATCGATAAATAACATTAGCAAAGCTTAATATATTGGAGAAAAAGGTTAGTAGGGGGAAATAACCCCCCCCCCATCCCTTATTCAGATGGTAGTTAAGTCCGTGGATTAGTTATATGGAGAATGTAGTTTATGGCCCATGTATAAAGGTAAAAGGACTTTACGGTGCCTAGGCTATTGGGTACATAAAAATGTTCTAAAGAGATCTAAATTCACTTCACACTTATTTTAAACTGTTAGAGTATTTTAAGAAGATTTTAAAATAAAACACTTTTTACTGAGTATTTTAAAATAGTCCTGAAATTGAGATTTTTTTACAAATGTTTTTGACATGTAATAGAGAATGATTAGCCAATGAAAATAGGTTAACTTTGCAGCTAACAGATTAATTTACTACAGTAAAAGACATCACAGTCATATTTCCTTCGTTTTGAAATTTGGCGTTGGTCTGACCAAAATATGCCATTTTTGGATTATCAAAATTCAAAATTTTGAAAACAAGTTAAAATTTTGCTTTGTTTTTAAGTTGGCCTTTTGTTGCATGTCCAATTAAAGCCCATCCGTCTACCACCATCAGTTGCAAATCCACAACCATTCGTGTGATAGAAATTCGGCTGTTTCAAAATGTATTTCTCATTGTTTATTTTGATACCGAATGTCCCAAGATACAAGTTCATAATGAATAAAATGTTTTTTGAAATCCCCTAAGTAGAGTTCTCAAACCAAGTTTTTCAAAACAAAATACTACGCATTCCGGTTAACTCCCTCGGTTAGAAAGAAGTGACCATCTCCAAAAAGAACTCAGGATCTAGGTCTTATAAGTGTTTTTATTGAAAAACGTACCAAAAACTGCTAGTGTTATTAAACTCCTCATCTGGTGAGGTGATTTATAATCTCGGCCAATCAGTACTTCTAGTCTCAAGCATGGGTTACCTCAAGACATTTTATTATACACTAGGTAAAAAAGCCTACCAAGGTCGCTGTTTTCAGATTGATAAAGAAAACGTCCTAGAGGTTAAAATTAATCTTCAGAAACAGGTATAACAACCCTAATCTAAAAACAAAAACAAAACGTGCTCTTATAAATATACCGATGAAATGAAACTTAAATTTCATAATTTTTTGATGATAATGATAATATTTTGTTTCATTTAAAACAAACCGCACGAACATTGGTAAGGTGGATCTCCAGAAATATGTATCAATCAAATAGCACTAAACGTTTAAGGCTGTACTGAAGATGCTGTATAAGTAAGATGCTTAGTAAACTCTATGTCTATTGACTTGTTTTTGACTGACATTGTTGTTCTTTTTCTGTTAATTATTACTATTATTCTTATCGTAGGATACCTTCAATAATGCGAGTCCCATTAATGTTCACATTGATCCAGAAACAAATACTTCTTACTATGTTAAAACAAACTAATCTATCGGAAAAAGATGACTAACATTCAAAATTTTGGAAACAAGTAAAACTTTTGTTACATAAAGAGCTATCAAACAGGCTCTAGTACACCACACCACACATATACATCTACACCATACGTGTGATTCGATATTAAAGGAAGTCTACTCGAAAAAGTGTTTAAATAAAATTGTAATGCATTTGGTTGGTTAACTAATATACAAACATTCATATAAATATGAGACATAGAGGTCTCTGATTTCATATGGAATGAACAGAAAGTGATTCTTACTATAAAACTGAACTAAAGAATAATATATATGGATTTTAAAATTATATAGTCATAATATGTACATAATAATGTCATATATATAGTCATTAATAGTACAACTAGTACAGGTAATATAAGTGCGCATTGGAATTACTCAGGGGAGATATTTTGCCCACAGGCTCTTTTTATCATAAACATTTTTACCCTCCGAAAAGGGGTTTGAGTGGTTGAAATGGTAGCGGGTAAACTGAGGACATTCCCAACAAACATTAAACGGGAAAGTTATAGGTTATGTTATTGTTCTTTTTAAGACCCAATATTTTTATGGGCTTCAGTTTCAGAGTTATGGAAAAAAAATTTGTTGATAATAATGACACAATTTTCTTTCATCTAAAACCAACCACGTATCACTAAAATGTTTTTAACTTTACGTAACTGGACTTACGAACTTTATGTTGGAAAATGTTTAAAGAAACTCCCTGCGGCGGTGGCTAATTACATTCATAATGTCAAAACTAAGACAGGATGTGTTATTTTATATTTACTTATGAAGGATGGTGACTGCAGGGATGATTGATGCTCTCACATCTGGTGTTTATAACAAAATGTGTTCTCTCCTAGTCCTGTGACGTTGATTAAACATAATTATGAGAAGCAATGAGTTTATAATATATGAAACTGGTTATAATGGTCCGGGAAATGAAGGGTTTAAAATTTGGTTTTTGCTTTACATATTAATAGTCTGCTTCTGTCGAACATACTATAATTACTGTTGTTGTGGGGGAGCTTTTAACTATATCTAAGACACTAGCGGGTTCAAAAATAATTAAACCACGCAGCTGAACCGCTGACGTTAGTTGATAGGCCAGTCAGTAGAGGTAAATTTAGACCAAAAGTTCCAGTAATTTACAATACGGCTGATTTTTTTTTAAGTACATTAAAGTATGTAGATTAACATAAAAAAAGTTTACCAGTCTATCGATTTCCCAAAGTCGAAAAAAAAAATCGATTATCATTTTTTTTTTCGATTATCCTTAATATTTCGAGTTGGGATAAAGATAGAGAAAAATAAAAAATACCACCATGTAGGGGAGGTATTTTTTTTTAAAAAAAGGTCATATGTATTTATTTTGTCCGAGCAATGGTTTGTCTGGAAAAAATTCAATAATGCAAGTATGTATTTTGCAGCAGGGAAAATCACTAAAAGGGGACATCTTATTCATATATGAAGCGTTGGCTCATTCTAAATTGGCCGAATTTTAATATATCGAATTGAAACTTGACGTAGGAGTTAAAATATATATATTAAACATTTATGCTGAGTTTCAGCTTGTTATCTTGAAAATTACTCGATCTAGGAGTCGATTTAGATTATCGATTTTAGGAGTACCAGACCCACGAACTAATTCCAATCTATTCCAGTTTCGTCAATTTTTGGAATATCAACATCAAATTTGTTTTACAAGTTGAGTACACCAGTATAAATATTCTTAGTAAGTATATGAAACTGAAATTTGATTGGAGTTTTATTTAAAACATAAATAAAGGAGATTAGTCTGCACATTTTGTTTTTTAAACGATCTTATAGGCCGTCTAGTTCCCCCCAAATTGATTAAAATGTAAAATACCGTAAAAGTATCCGTCTGAACGAAGCAGAGCGTGAGCAGAGGATAGCGGCTGAAGTGCAAACAAATGTATTCAGTAGGCTATACAGATGCAGCTATTCAGCGCCTTCGTGAGTAGACCAATTCCTCGGTTGAACAATAAAACATATAAACTTAATTTTGTGAATTATTTTATTCTCTATTGATGTTTTATTTTATCTTGAAAGTTTATAGTTAAGTTATTATTTTTAATTTTATGATACCTAATGCTTTTTTCTTTTGAACTATTTGAAAGATTTTTTCATTTTTATTCCTATTGTTATTTGTGTTTAATCATACTTTGTTTATATTTAGTTAGATCGTAGGAACAAAGTATGCCCGTGTAGGCTATGCTATTTCCTGTTGAGTTAATAATTAACTTAACTAAAGAAAAATTAACATGAGTCGGTTGCACTTATATAGCTTACAATGTACTTGAGTAACTACATTAAATAGATTCACTGCGATAGGCCTGTGATAGTACTGTGAATAACTACCGTAGTTTGATCACTAATTACGTAGTGTTTTTATAAAAGTATACAGAGGAATTGAAAAGAGTAAAAGTATAATTATGTAGTCTGTGGCAATAACTACTTTGTGAAATCGTTTAGAAGTACACGATTCAATTCAAAGTACAAAAGATGCGCAGTCAAACATATAGCAAGACAAAAATTCAACGAGAAAGAATAGGTTGTATATTTGTAAAGTGAAACAGATGTTTTGCTTTTACATCAGCTGATAGTGTGAGAAGGGTAATTAGTTCAGTGAATATAATGAAACTGTGTTATGTTCATCAGCTTATTGCGTAATAAGAAACTGATTAAAACCTATTTAGTAAAATGAAATAATTCATAAACTGGGGGCAGAGTTCCTTACAATTTTGTAAAGAGTCAACACAATAAATTTTTTTGTTGTTTTTCATTATGTAAGCTCCCGGATTGAAGTATAATAACAAAATATGTTAAATAGGTATAAATTTACCTGTATACGTCTTTTTTCAATCCTTATTATGTTGTTTTTGTGTTTTCGTATTTTGTTGAATGTGTTTTACGACGATCTCACTAGTAAGAGAAATAGTTTTATCTAACTGTATATTTTTGTGGTGTACGAATAAGTGTGACCAGAAGATGGGGTAAAACCCGAAACTGCAGTCGTCACATCAAACAACATAATAAGGATTGAAAAAAGACGTATACAGGTAAATTTATACCTATTTAACATATTTTGTTACAATAAAATAGTTCGGATATTTTTGCAGTTGAGTTAAACAGTTAATGTGGGAATATAAACATTTGAAACTACATTATTTTGTGAAACCTGACGACATAAATGTTTGTTTAATGGGACGATTTAGCGAAAACCTCTCACATATACTAGTCATTATCAATAAAAACATTTCAGATTTGGCTGTTCCCCTTTGACATTTGGCATGAATCTAACCAAAATATGTCGGAATAACATATATTACAAATATTTATTACTAGAGGGCTTCGCTAACTAATCCCCGCGGTACTCGCGTCGAGAAGCAAATGCAAACAGGTTATTTTATATAAATAGGACTACTAATAAATATGTAAATTAAGGGTCTATTCTCTAGTTTTAAGGAAACTATAACAATTCACATTTTTGTATAGGGGTTGTTACTATATTTTAAATCCCTCAGCAGGTCACGATACAATTAATTGTAAATCTATGGTACTTGTTCTATGTATTTTGTAAGAAACAAGTGTACGAATTTTCAGCTCACCAACTTTAAGGAAAATATAACATAATTTTTTATTGTATTAGGGGTTGTTATCACATTTTCACCCCTTAGCAGCACGCGACAAAGTGCAAATCTAGTTTACTTTTTCTATGTATCTCGTAAAAAATAAATGTAAAAAATTTCAGCTCTCTAGCTTTAAGGAAAGTATAACAATTAATATTTATTGTTTTAGTGGTTGTTTCAATCCTTAAATCAAAATTAATCCTAGCATATGTTACTCAGGGATAGTGTAGCTTTGTATTAGAAAAACTATTTTTTCAATCGGTTCAGTAGTTCCCTTACATACAAACAAACAAATGTTAACTCTTTATAATATTAGTATAGATGTAGAATATAGTGTTTTTGAGATTTCTAAAAACAAGTAAAAAGTGTTGTTTTGAGGCTTTGGGTATCAAATGAAAACAAGAAGCTTTAAAATGACTTGTCATACATCCCTCTAGCAATCTATAATTGTTTATTAAAAATTCACTAAGTTTTTATCAACAGTTCGCTTAAATTTGTAAATTAACAGAAGTTCAAAAGTTTATGATTCTATTAAAATAGAAATAATTCAGACCAATATAGTAATATTTAAAATAAAGCTTTATGCTTGTAGGCCTAAGTTGTTTTCCAAGCTGTCAAGAATGATGTAAACAGAAAAAATATTGTAAAAGTACGTTCATTTTCAACGATTTCCAATCTCAAAGCCAATCGTACAGCGAATTGTAGCCTGCATTAGTTTTATAACTCATATACAAAAACAACCAATATCCAGACAATATAAGGAGTTTGTTTTTATTTAAGTAGTAAACTTGTAAACATAACCCTAAAGTATAATCTATCCTGGGATTGTTTAAGAATCACAGATGATGGGTGAAATCAGCTGATTTATTATTTTATGTTGCTTACGTACACTCGCTTTTATATGAGTTGATTGTTGTACTTTTAAATTGCATAACACAAGGGTAAGTTTGTTTACTTGGACAGTAAACAGCAGTGTTTGTGTGAAGCGATCCGAGTCTTTATACAAAGGGCACATATCCTGTGCCGAGACACTTTGATACCATGTCGTTCCTTTTAACACACAAAGAGACGGATATTTCTTTGTACAGAAACCAAATACCTTCTTAGAACTGTTCTTGCTGGAAAGCTATTCATTCTAAACGTACTGCGAATATGTCTCGCATTAAATGTGTTACAACATATATTTAGACGTTACTAGTGGCAATGCTTAGCTATTGCTTTATTTTACTGTAATACACGATTAGACTAAATTATAAAACACAATTTAGTTCTGAGTGTAATGAAAAATACATTTTGAAGTGACTTGTGGTTAAAAAAAGATTCTTGTGATCAGGACAGGCTGTCGCGCGTATTAAACATGGGAGTGTTTAATGTTATTGCAATTTATTTTATAAGGGTAGCTCATTTGAATTACTATTTAATTTATAAGTTAGCGATCCCATTTCATTACATTGACTTAAGTAATCGAATTGCAAACTGTTTTACTTTATATCTTGTAGGAAGTTAAGAGCAATTTATTTTTATTGTATAG
>JAGFPH010000419.1:1876-22893 GCA_018207615.1 Philaenus spumarius | reverse complement strand
ACATTTGTTATTTCAACGAGCGAGGTCTACTGTTCACAGAACTACTAGTTAATCCGTGGCTAATATGATTGATTAAAAAAAACTATAAAGCTAGAGACTTTCATACCACTGTGCACAGGCACAAGTGCACTAAGAAAGGATTGTGCAAAATATTAATTTAAAAGTTTGAAAATGGTCGAAATATGGGTGTTCGCCCCCAGCCTTATAACAGATAAAACAGCTGATTCGAATCAAAAGCTTAGCAACGCAATTTTAGGTTAGGCCTATACTGAACCGATACACGTTTGTTGAATGCATTTATATTAATTACCAAATTTATAATCAGTTAATTATTTTTCACAACCAATAGCTTTTTAGGTTAGGCTAGCAAAATAAAAACAAACGCAATGAAAAATCTATGAAAAAGGCCTTACTGCATTACAATGCAAACATCTGTTGTTACATATTATAAATAAAACATGTTATAATAAGCAGGTTGTGTTAAGCCTATACTGAACCATCATTTACATTAATTAAAATAGCAACCAACTTGGAAAATTTCATAGAATCAGATAAGTATTCTTCACAACCAACAGTTCTTTCAGGTTAGATAATAGCAAACGACGACAAATGCTTACTGTAAGCATATAATTCAAACACCTATCACTATTAATATCACATTATGCTAAATGTAGTCTAGCCACCAACCATTAAGAAATATCACATAGGTCCAACTTAGTACACATTTGATTGAGAATGTAATGAATTTACAGTAATATGCAAAATAAAAAAAAGAACATGCAGTACGATTTTTTTAACCGTGCCCTCAGGTCGGCTAGAGGGCGGTGGGCTAGCGGTGTAGCGGGGAGGGATTGTAAAGGCAGTTCCACAAACTTCGAATAAACAAAAATGATTGAATAATTATTCGAATAAAATTATTGAAATAAAAACTAATTGAATGAGTCATAGACTACTTGTCTCTTGATCGAGTATTCGAATAATAATACTGTGGTGTGGTGGTAATAAATGCCAAACAAGGCCTGGCGGCTCGGCCCGGCCAGGAGTAGTTTTAATTGAAACGCACACATTATACCACTGTATCGAGCAAACCGTAAGTCAAACGAAAAAATGTTTCAAATAAAATATTTAATTTGGACCTTTATCTAAAACTTTCTCGCGAACATTTTGTCTCTGACCAACAAATAAAAAACTTTCCAGCGGTATGAAAATTGCATGTCTTTATTAAAGTACATTGTTGTAATATTGATTTTTTAAATATGAAATAAGTTTTGTAATTGATTTTATTTTACATCATACGAATCGTATGGTTCTTATCTGCGTATACGTGAAAGTTTCATAATTTTACATCGCTGCTAAGTGTATTAAATGACAGTGTTATTCAAGCTCGGTTTTCGCAGTTTCACGCCGCTCGGCTCAGTTTTCGTGGAGTAGACAGAGCGATTTCTAATGTTATCATTCAGGTTAGTTACCCTTAAAATTAAACAATCATTTATAACTTCATTTTTTTACACGCTCAAAAACTACTCAACTTATTTCATTAAAATTTCACAATTTTCACATGAAGTACCAGGATAGTTTAAAGAATGTGGGAATGTTTAATCAAAGTGATTAAAATGGGGAAGCTACCCATATACAAGAAAAATAAATTGCACTAACTTCCTACAAGCTACAACTCTAAATGTGTGTAATATTATTCTTAAATGATATAAAAACCATTTGCAATTCGATTATTTAAGTCTAAGTAATAAAACGGAATAACTACCCTTAAAATTAAATAATCATTTATACACTTAATTTTTCTACATACTCAACTAATTTCACAATTTACACGTGTAAATAATACGTATTAGTACAAGGATATTAGTAGAGAATATGGTCACTATAATCAAAGAGATTAAAATGGTGTACCTAACCCTATACAATAAAAATAAATTTCACTAACTTCCCACAAGCTATAAAGCTATTTTTGTGTCTGTTATAGTAAAAAAACATTTGCAATTCGATTGCTTAAGTCAAGGTAATGCAATGAGATAACCACTCTTAAAATTAATAATAATTAAAATGGGTACATTGGCATTAAACACCTAAGTATATATCTTACACTCAAACCAAGCAATATAAGTTTACGATAAGAAAAAAACTATATCATTTAATACTATAATACCAATCTATATATACAAAAGTGAAATACCACTCACTCACTCACTCATTACGATTTCTCAAAAACTACCGAACGGATTGAAATTAAATTTGGTATGTAGCTTCCTCTAGGGCCATAGGTGCTCACTAAGAAAGGGTTTGAAAAATTTCGAAATTTTAGGAGGAGTTTGGGGGGATCAAAGTTACTAAAATTATAATTTCAGATCTTTTATTATTATGACAATTAATATTGCTTTTATTATTTAAGATCTATGTATATATAAGCCAAATACCACTCACTGACTGAACACTTAAAAAGAATACAATTACGTTAAAAAGGCTGAAAATACCAACCACCACGGGCAACGCCGTACGGTTCAGCTAGTATGATATAATTGGCAAAGATATAATACTTTGGTACCAAATTCTATTTTCTAAACGATAAAGGTATAAAGATCTGAGCAGTAAAGAAGTCCAGATAAAGCTTAATGTATTGAAGAAGAAACATCTTCATAAGGGTAATACAGAAATGAAACCCTTTTCATTCCTCGTCCAAAGTGTAGTTAAGTGGGTCGTGGGTTGAATACAGAGAGAGTGGTTTATTGCGTCCTTATGTACTCCCTCATAGTAAAACCGGTTTACTGAATGTAAAATACATTTGCCTGCAAAACAAATTATTTAAGCTGGGTGCTGTATTACAGTTACCCTTTGTTTGAAAGGAATTTGGGCTACAAGAAATACTGTTGATGTTTTTCATAAAAATACACAGTTTTTGAAGTGATAACTTCTATTGGCCCATTGGGCACTTTCGCGTGACTATGTTTCTAAATTCTAGCGTCACACAAACTTTTGGCGTACACACAAGTCAGAGCGTGGAGAGGGAATAGACGATACATAATATATTATAATATTATAATTATTATTATAATTATTATCCCTTACATATTGATTTATTCTTAGAATTCTATGTAGAGTGCATACACTAATACCTCACTCAAAATCATTAGTCACTAAATAAATACTATTTACATTATAATATTATTACTATATTATAATATTACAATTATGCAATTTCAAAATATGAAATAATATTTTTTGACAATATATTGACTTGCGTAATTAGTTGACATTTATTCTCCTCTAATATTAATACTGATAAAAATATAAAGCGGTCATAGAAGTTATCACTTCCAATGTATGGTCTTAAGCACACCCAATGTTTTATTTTTTTTTAGTTATTTGAATATAAAATGTTTAAATGAGCGCCATTTTGTACGGGTTATTGGAACCTGTTTGTTTTTTAAACTTAATCTTTACATTTATGAATACGTGCAAAATTTCAACTCATTCGGTTAAGCCGTTCTGTAGATAAAATTTATTTAGTTAAAGGACATTCAACTATGCAGCTGAACCGCTGACGTGAGTTGAGCGAAAATCCAAAATCAAGTCTAGCGCAACTATCTAGGAAATCGGACTACTCACGAAGACAATGCACGAAATCAATTAGTAGACCTCAACCTCCAGCCACGGCTCACGCTCTGCTTCTTGCGGCCTCAGATTATGGACTGCAGCAGTTCGGCCGTCGGCGTCGGATCAGAAGTTGCTCCGACGTGAATTTTAACCGGGTACTTTTACGATATTTTAAGTTTTAATCGATTTTCAATTTTGGGGGAACCAGGTGGGCCCCAAAATAGCAAAATGCACAGAGAGATATCATATATCTATTTTTTAGCCAAAACCCTATAAAAGTATCATTCTAGTACGAAAAATTAAAAAAAAAATGATTTCCGGTAAAAAAACGGGCTTCGGTTGTTGTTTTTAATTATTTGTATATTTTTATTTTTATTTTTTTGTTTACTGTCGAACTTGTCCGAGTGGCTTTGAAAACCAACTAGTGTACCAAATTTGGACCGATTCGAATGTAAAATGCGGAAGCTAGAGTGCGAACACTTATATACAAGGTGTCCAGTAATTACGGGATCAAACTTCAGGAAATGGTTCCATGGGTCAAATTAAGAAAAAAAGTTTATATAAACATAGGCCCGAAAACGCTTCGTTTTCCAGATAACCGAAATTTTGTTTTGTGTACAAAGTAAATCATATCTAGAGAACGGTTTGATTGATTTTGTTTAAACTTGGTATGAAGTTTAATCTAACAATGATATCTCAAGAAAAATAAACGATTAAATCCAATCATGCATTTCAAAATGGCGGCTGTTTGAAAATTTCAAATATAAATTACTCAAAACCCGTACATTTTATCAAACAATTACAAGATTCCTTTTTTGTAGCCCTTTTGAGTCCCTATCGGATGATTTAACTGTTAAAATAATCGGATGAAGGGTAATAGCTAAGTTAAAAATGATAACAGCAAATGTACATACAATTTTGTAGTATTTACTGTGTTGTTATAGGATGCCGAGTTGAACAAACCAACTATTACACATAACTTAATTATTATCACTCATCTAATTGTTTTAACATAACAGTTACACCATTCGATAGGGAATCAAAAGGGCTACAAAAAAAAATGTTTTGATAAAATGTACGATTTTTGAGTAATTTAGGTTTTAAACTTTCAAACAGCCGCCATTTTTAAATGCATGATTCGATTTAATCGTTTATTTTTCTTTAGATAAATGATTGTTAGGTTAAACACCATGCCAAGTTTGAACTCAATCAGTCAAACTGTTCTCTAGATACGTATTATTTTGTAAAAAAAAACAAAATGGCGGAATTCTTTAAAACGAAGCGTTTTCGGGCCTATATTTAGATAGATAGATATTGACTTTATTTTTTGGTGCGAGGTTGGGACTGTTTAGTCCTCTCTTCCACCTAACCCCAATACAAAATTACAAACATAATATACAAAATTACAAAAATGTACAAAATTAAATTCTTAAAAATAAATAATACTTTAACAGACAACAAATAATAATAAATATAGCTTATGCGATTTATAAAAACATTAACAGCAATTAATACAAACAGGTTAATACGCATTACAATCATAATTAAACATTCATACAACTGAACAATAAACATTTCTAATGTACGCCTCATAACTGGGATGCATCATCCACTTTTTACAATAAATATGACATCAATAGCTTTGAAAACTGGACACGGCAGTCAGCAGACTTAATTGCATCCGGTAGCGAATCCCACAGACGGCAAGCGGACACAGTAAATGATTTATTATATTTCATAGTCCGGTGCAAAGGTATAGCAAGAGTAGTGTCACATCTTCTAGTCCTCTTTGCACTTATGTTAGAGATATAGACAAACTTTTCTGCCAGGTAAGTCGGCACTCCAGTTTGTACGATTGTAGGCCGTAGTTCATTAAGTTTTAAGATGTTGAGAGTTTTATAATAAAGAGAAACATGAGCATCGCGATTTAAATAAAAATAAAACGCATACAGTAATTCTTCGCCCGCTGCAATCTGTTAGCCAACACCACGGACATGTCACCGACTTTAAGTGAACCTTTTTTCTTATTTTGACCCATAGAACCATTTCCCGAAGTTTCACCCCTTAATTACTGGATAGCCTGTATATATATATTAAGTTTTTAATGCAACTCCAAAACGTGATCATTATCGGTGCTCATTGACTACACCAGACTGTAGTTCTCACCGTAAGAGTCACTGCAATAGTGCATTTATATTACGATTACGGACATTCGGTAAAAACGGCGAAACTGGTCAACAAAAACGTTTCCATACATAAATATGTTTGTAGGAAGTGTTGTCTATGACCACCCCTTTACTTATCTCAAAATCATCCCTATCTAAAATAGGTCTGCACAGTAAACATATCTAAATTAAATGTAACAAAGCTTAATGCACTGAAGAAGTGAAATGAAACATTTTCATCCCCTTGTCGGAAGAGTAGTTAAGTGGGTCTTTAAGCTAGTTGTATACAGAGAGTGTATTTTATTGCGTACTTACATACTCTAGTAACTCTTTGGTATATGAAAAATATGGTTTACTGATATTCTAATTGTTTACCCACCAAGTCAGAAACAATTGTGCAAAGGTTCAGCTGCCCGTACTTGCGAATTAAATGACAGATTTAACCTAGATACCCCGTTCTGATCACTTAGATGCAATAAACGAAATAATGTCCATTGTGTTAGCTCCCGCTTAACCTAATTAACCACTATACCAAATTAGATCCCGATCTGTCAAACCGGTCTACACATACAAATTGGACCATATATACAACACATGCCCGTACATCTAGCATGCCTCAATCCAGGCTATGCTCTACTGATGGAACCGCGGCATAAGGTAAAGTGGTTTTGTAAGAATACTAATAACAAATAGATTACAGGGTGAGTCTATAATGTGCGGAGGTAAATCAGGAGTTGGCTATTTAGGTTAAAATTAAAATAATTCGACCACGCAACTGATTTTGGTTTCTACTCTACGAGGGCTCTGGATAGTACAATTTGTTTCCATCTCAGTCTCCAGCTCCGGCTCACTCGCAGATTTGTTTCGCTCGCTTGTTGACCTTGAGGCCTCGGATTATGGACTGCTTCGCTTCGCTCGCAGTGGAGAAAAATGATGCAGGTTACTTTTATGGTATTTTGCGTTATGATCGATTTTGCGAGACCTTCTGTAAGGTCGGGTAAGAAACAACATGAGCAGAATAATCTTTTAAATATATTTCTTCAGACAAAATCCTCAAAACATTTCATACAAATACGAAGCCAGGTGTACAGACGCCAAGTTACCGTATGCAAAGTATAAATAAGCCAGCAATCATCTGACTTAATTTTAATTCGTAATGCATTTCAGAGATATGGATTTTATCTTATTTATTAAAATGTATTAGAATTTTTAAATGTTGGCTTTAGGCAAATTTTGTAGACAACTAATTACCAAGTAAATGAATTAGGGTTTCAATATTTTGTTGATAACTCGTTTGACCTACAGCAATAAAATGATTTTGCCCATAGTTAAAATGTTAAATATTTTATCTCTTGTAAATTTTTTCGTAAAGTTAACAGTTTTCAAGATATTACACATACAACTTTGTAACGGAAGCCCAAATGAAAATAATTAAAATAAATTCTCGGTGTTTGGTACACTTGTAAATCGTAACATACAAAATGCTTATACCAAGTTTTAACACAATATCTTATCTATTTCTGGAGTTGCAGTGAGTTTTTGTAAAAACACAAAATGGCGGGTTGCGACTAAACTAATCCGAATTCGAAAAAATGTTACTGAACATTTTTTATTTATTTTAAAGTTTACAATCCGATAGCCCGCTAAGGTTTTGTATGACACTCCAAAACGTGTTCTGGGGACCTAAATCGGTGCTAATTGACCTTGGGCTCCCCATTAGGGTCACTGCAATAGTTCATCTTTCCCATGGAATTTCGATAACAAATAAACTAAACAACCTATTGTAATAAGTGAAGTGAAACATTGTACAAACTTGACTTGTTATCAGACAGGTATCGGCATACAATTGTAAAAGTCGATACAACTGCGAAGTTTCTTGAAAACTGGAAGTTTTAATTGGGATATTGGAAAGGTCGGCTTTGCAGAAGTTGTACATTGGCAATATTAAATTCTATAGCATAACTTGCCCAATTAAAAACTACAAGTTTTGAATAAAGTTATCATTACCTGATTCCTATCAAAACAGAAGGGTTTAGTTTTGTAAACTTGTATCTCCTGTGGTCGACATTCGACTAATTGTGTTCGTAAAGTAAAGAAATTCAACTTGTTTTCCCATAATTAATTGGAATTTATCTAGACATTATGTGGGAAAGAGTTAGAAAGGGTAAAGAAGAAGCTTGATGAAATTAATGATAACATTCCTTAGAAGCAAACAATTCAACTATTAAACGATAGAGTAACTAAACAAATCAATAATTCGACCACGCAGCTGAACCGCTGACGTGGGTTGAGCAAATTACCAAAGTTTATAGGTCTATGTTTTAGGAAATTTAGGTTATTTAAACTCATTTTCGAGTATAAGTATCCAAGTCACATAGATAACATAATTATGGTACTTACGTCCGTCTTGCGACTTAATGTAACTTAATAAAGTTACGCGTTTCGGAAACTATGTTCCATCTTCAGAATATTCACCCGCGAGAGTCCATCAATACATTAAAATACTAAAACCCACGCACATATATATAGATTACAAACATGAACAAAAACTACACGGTGGGTGTACAGCAACGGTTCTCGGAAATGAGGTGTCACTCCATAGGGGTTCTCATTTAAAATTTTCGACTTACTCCCAAAATACCCCATTTTTGGGGGAGGGTTTGAAATTTACGATACAACAAATGGTTTGAAGGGTTTGGATATGGAAAAGCATTCAATATACAGTATACAGAGTGCTCACTTTCGACTGTAGGAAACTTTACGGGGTCATTTGTCAGCAAAAAGCAAGCAAATAATACAATATAACATGATGTGTCCTTTTTCGATCTGTTTTCTGTCTGTATGTAATTTTTACAAATACCTTATCTCAGAAACGGTTTAAGATATAATCATGCAACTGTGTATGAATATTCAACTAAATAGAGTACATTTTTCCTGCGACAATATTGTTCAAAATGGCGGCAGTTGAAAATTTCCAATGTTAAATAACTATCTTGAAACTATACATTTTACAAAAAAAATTTAGACACCAAATTTTTAGAATATTCCAGACAAATCCAACGGTATATGGTTTTTAATAGTTTAGTCGCAAATAACGGAGATAACTCAAATTTAGTGGTCGAATGTGGGCCTATTCGGGCAGTGAAGGTGGTCATATTAATTAAATAGTAACAAAAGCCCTACATTCGACCACTAAATTATTAAAAACCTTATTTGTGGATTTGTCTTAAAATAGTCTAAGAATTTGGTGCCTTTACACTTTGGAAATGTTCAACTGCCGCCATTTTCAACAATATTGTTGCAAATAAACAATAATGTGATCAAAATGCTTTGATTCAATTATTGTTCCAAGACTTTTGTTTAGACAAAATCATGAGTGTATGAAAAATATAAGTCATGACCTACAAAGAATACATTTCTACTAGTAAACCTCCGTAACAAATCACAGGCTGATTAATTAAATACACATTAGAAATACACAATTTAAAAAACAAACTATTTACAAACAACATTAAGGCCTACTTATCTAGGCCTACCTAAACGTAACCCGAAACTATAATCTTCACTGGGTTTGTTTAAGTATTACAGATGATGGGTGGAATCGGCTGTTAAACGAATAGGTAGGCCTATTTTTCTTTGAATTTATATAAACAAATACATTGATGATAAAAGGTTGTATTTATATACAGTTTATAAAAAAATTGTGAAATGTAAATTTTATTTAAAAAAGGCACACCAAAAAGTCTCAATAAGTAATCACGAAAGAGTAATCACTGAACCCATTAATAAAACCACATTCACCTATATATAAACAGCACCGTATTAATTGAACACCCTATACAATACACGTTGTGCAACTCTCCAGACTAAATATAAAATCCCATCCTCAGAATCAGGTTGTCATAGAGAAGATAAACTTTTGCCTACAAAGCTCGACTACATTTTCCCACAACTTCTGCGGACCTGTAATTGTTGGCCGTTGTAACTTTTAACAACGCTTAACTTTTAAGGGCTTCGTAAATTTACTTGACCGATGATGCAGATACGGACTTCTTATAACTTTACCTTCTTTCTTATAAGATTTTACCTTCAAGGTTTCTTGGTATGAACTCTAGTCTAAAACACTATCTGAGTTTAAACAGCTGAACAGCAATTTCAACGACTTCTAACCTCAAAACATACCATATAGCCTACATTTGTTTTGTAATAGCTTAATTTAAAATTTTTAAAATCCGAATAACAGATTTTCTTGAATCATAGCTAAGAACACTCTTGACCAAGTCACCTTTCAAACAAAAATAGTAAATCAAAATTGGTTCATCAATTTGGGAGCTACGATGACACAGACATATGTACAGACACAGAGAAACACAGACACACAGATACACAGACACAGAGATACACACACACACACACACACACACAGATACGCAGACACCAGATACACAGACACACAGATACACAGACACACACATACACAGGCACACATATACACAGACACAGAGATACACAGACATACACTTACCCCAAGGCACACAGATCCACACATACAAAGACACACAGATACACACGTTGAACTTACAACAACCTTCTGTTTGGACGTTAAAAACAGTTTTAAAATACCTGTACATGATCAACGTGAGTAGATGTATATGTTTTTAATAATTTGTATCACTGCACTATGATATAATCGTTATAATTGTTCACATTTACAGAGTTAAATATCCCCTCAGCATAGTTAGGTAGATCTAAATAAAGTTTGTTGTTTTTAAATAGTATTTTTTTAATTATGTTTTCTGATGTGTATCTAATTAACCTGCCTGTGGTTTTTACGGGAGCTTACTAGTATATTAGTAATCATAGTTTCAGAGTAATTCTGTAGTTCTGTTGAACAGATAGTAACATCCAAGCCCTTCAAAATGTCCGACTCGGTATCTGATAGTTAAGTCCATAAGACGGCACTAGCATCCAAGAAAATCAAGTCACCACTTTTGTGTAGGAAACAGTGCTAAACATGTGGACGGAATCTTTCACCAATAAAATAAAGTACACTCTGACAATAAGCGAGGCTTTGTGACATATACTTGAGTCATAAAATACAGTTTAGGTTCGGATCTGTTTGTTATAGTCAGTGACGTCATAACAGGACCTATTTACTTCAGATGCTTACTTAATACTTTGCGAATATCCGACTGAAGGAGATACGTTTACGAATATATACCGACAGATGATCATTTGGTATAGGTGATAGTCAAGCTTGATACGCTCACCCTGCCGTTCTCTTTTCCTCCGCAGTCGGTTCCCCCACTACCACTGTCTCTCTCACAGTTCATTAAAAATTTGCGTAGTTTTATAGATATATATTGTATGTAAAGTATGTATAGTATCTATTGTGTGTGTATGTATGGATGTAGGCATGTGTATGTATGTGTGTATTTCGTGGATATTTTATTTATGATTTACCTATTTTATTTGTAGCATGAGTCATGTTAGTTTATATTATTCTTTATATTTATAATTTTGTTATATTTATAATTTTGTTATTATTGTCTTTATTATAATTTTGTTATAAATTTTGTAATTATTTATGTATTTTGTTGATGGGTTCAGTAGAAGGGGCTTCATAGCCTCGACTGCGCCCAAATAAAGGCGAAAAAAAAAAACAAACAAACAAACAAACAGTCGGTCGCAAATTTACGCATTTCGATCTATGTTCAGTAACACTTTTATCATACTTTATCAACATTATTCAAAAATCGAAGATGTACGAACTGTAAGTTTTAATGTCTACTTTCAGTATTCATTTGGTAAATTTAAATCTGGACACATCAGGTTAATAGGACGCATAATGCAAGATAATGACCTAATTTGTTTAGGCTGTAATAATTGTGTAAAAACTATTAATGCGACAAATTTCATACTCTGCCTGTTTGAAGTTCACATAATAAACAGTCATTTTCTGAAAGATCAGCCCTTAATATTGTAAATTAACAAAGATATTAATTTTTGAAAGATAGTTTAATTTTTAAGCGTTTTCCCTACTTTTCTCGGTGGAAAATGATCCGATTGGGGTCTACAAAAAACATTTTGTAGGTTTTTAATTTTCTGTCCTATTGGAAGTATCGTGATCCATTCATTACATTTTATAATATCAACGAAAAACCAAAAAAGGTCCTAATTTATTGTTATTTTTATTTATAAAAAATGCCCTAAAGCTAATTGCCTAATAGTTTTTGTATTTGTACTGTGTGGTACCCTGAAAGTCACTGTGTATGTCGCTTGCTGTTAAATTTAATAACAAAGTTAGCCTTTTATTTTGCTCTATTGACTGGTCTAAAAAGGCACATTAAAGTACCTTAAGACCGTCTACGCTATTAAGAGAAACTGATTTTTTACTCGAACCACTAAACAGTTCCCGTTGAGTCACTACTGATAAAATTAATCGCTTCGGACGGTGATACTAGTTACTAAAGAGTTAGTAACGCATTAGTGATAAGTTCCAAGTTGCTTCACAATTTCTTGAAAGCCACCTAAAGGATACTACCGATTTTTGTACGCATTATTTGTTTCCTTTTGAATAACGAACGAACTAAAATTTGACGTAAAGTCGGTCGGAGAAGTAGAGAAACATCTCTTTTTTTGTACAACTTGAACGCTTTCAGGCTATTCCAGGAAAGATGAAACGGAAAAGGCATTGAAAGAAGGAGGGAAAGCAGTGAATATGACAGGTTAATAAATTAGGTATGTAGAAGGCGTACTAAGAGTTTTTGTACCCTGTTCGTCTTTACGGTTTTGTAGCTCAAAAGGAAAAACGGGAACCTCGTAGAATTTGTCTGTCGCCATTCCAAATATTGATATAATAAAATAATATATATTTTGACTTACCGTCTACAATATTCAATTTGCTGCCATATTGTACGACGGCCGTTTCAGCTATTCAGCCATTATCAAGTATTTGTTTTTTTATAGCAGGATATCCTTTGTCACTTAATACAAAACACTCATTCAGTACACTAACACAACGCAATAATAAATAACACGATACATTATTTAAAAATTTAAAACAGAGTCAATTCAAAAAAACTTCGATTGTTGGGCCCAACATTCCTATACGTACTTGTAGAATCATCTCCCTGCCTGCCTGTAGATCTGTCTGTCTGTGTGCCAGCCACAGTCGTTATTTTTTCAGAACGGATAAAGATATTACAATGAAATTAGGATTAGATGTGAAGAGTACTAACCAACTTTCCATAATAATCAGTCTTAAAATCTACAATATTTGAAGGCCAAACTTTATTACACTAAGAAATACTGTTCACTCCAAAATAAAGAGAACTAAATTATAATCGTTTTTATGTTTTACTTCAGTAGAAATATTTAAAGTAAAAGGAAGCAATAAAACTTTAATTTTAACACACATATCTGTATACAGAATGTCTAGAGAAAATATTGTCCCAACCTTCGCCAGGCAGCTATTCAAGGCTTAATTGACTAGTCCAATTTCCCAGTCAGCGGTTCAGTAATTAATATTCTTCTTGAGATAATAATAAAACACCAAGTAAGACACAGTTATGAATGTGCATAAATTAACGCAGCCAAGTTGAGTTTAGGACACTTTATTGCTTTCAAATTCCTGACTGTATCTGAACAATCAAATCACTGCAGAATGTAAAGCAATATCTGCGATCTGAAAGGACGTTATCAAGCTTTACAAATGTTCCTTTTATTGCAATCACTTTGTTTCTATTGGTATTGCTTTGTCCTTTCCTTAGCATTTGATTTGCAATAAACCTGGACTTATGGACTTCAGTACACGGTACAGTACAGAATGTTATCAGGACTAAACGTTCTCATACAATGGTTTTTCCAAACTTTCAACTCGGTTTGAGGATAAACACTTGTACCAGTTATCCCTTTGATCGTATAGGGAATCGCTGGTCAGCGTGTATTTGCACCGACTTAGTAAAATTTTGGAAGACGTGACTGGAACTGTCGATGCAAATGGACGCTACCCATATACCCAGAGCAAATTAATTAATCATCAACCCTAATTTAACCGATTGCCTTTTGCCCTACCCTGCAAATCCGATTCTGCCAGCTTTTAACAAGCGCTTAATTAATTAATATAAATCTAAACTATTGCACTTTAACTTTAACTAAAACACTAGTCACCATTGGTACACGATAGGCTACTACCGAAACGAACTTATTACCGCTTAATACTCATTACGACTGCGCGATTTGTTATATTATCACGTTACGCGGTTACCGATTATAATAATAAATTAATTGGATTGCTTATGGCATATTAACAACGGATTAGAGTGAGTGTAGAACCTCGACGCCGACGGACGTTTTAACCTGCCGCTTACGTCTACTTGATGGGTCGGCGCTTGGCACTAGACTGGTTTCTGGTTCAATGTCAAACTGGAAGGTCAGTTATGACGCGCATGCGCGCAACTAGTCTAGCTTTAGGCAACAGGAGTTTCGGTAACTCGTTGCACACTTGTGATTCGTGTAAAGTTGTTTGTAAATATAGAACCTGTTATTCATAGATACAGGTTCCTGGTTAGGCCATTGTTGACGATTTCTCCTATTGCCAATCAGCCCAGTAAAATGATAGCGCGAAAGATTCCTTCTCGTGGACAAAATTCACGTACTCGGTTTCTCTGCGTCTCTATAGGTGTTTTGGGAAGCTGAATCCGAATTTGAAGTTTGCAACCGAAATTTCCTGAAGTGCTCCAAGATATTACTTCGCACCATTTTCAGTGTTTTGCCTGTAACACCGAAACAACGCGTTTGCTCGAAAAGACCACAATATACAAAATTTACTATGTAGTTTTTGAATGCGGGGTGAGCTAGGGAAAGTTGAAAACTGACGTAGTTTGCGTTCTTCGTCGGCTTTTCGCAGATAACTCATAATCCACACATTTTTCGAAGAAACCCACTATCTACGAATTGAAAGAGCGATACAAAACAATTCCTTCTGTTCTACAGTTGCCAGGTAGTCAGATCACAATGAATGAGGGGTGGGTAAAAATCTTCTAATACTTTTATAAATATATGTAAATTATACACAACAAACGAGTGGAATGAACGATCACGGTTTGACTTGAGTGTGGCAGCTACGACCGCAATACTGCTCCGCGTCAGAAATCTACAACGGCCACTCGACTTCTCGCATATTAACGACGAAATTGAATGCTATTTCTTCGAGATATGCGTATACTATGAGTTTATCTGTGAAAAACTGAAGAAGGACGCCTTTTTTACACGGCATTCCGCATATTGGGAGTATCTTCAACACACAAAACATTGCGTGCTCCGCACGCCAACCCCCGTATTGGGGGTATCTTCAATACACGATGCATTGCGTGCTTCACACGCCAACCCCCGCATTGGGAGTATCTTCAATACACGACGCATTGCGTGCTTCGCACGCCAACCCCACGATTGAAGGTAATATCCCCCACGTGGCTTTGAACCGGGTACTTCTACGGTATTTTACGTTTTGATAGATTTTGGGGAAACCGAGCGAGCTATAAGGTCGCGTAAAAAAACAAAATGTGCAGAATAACATCCTACATTTGTATGTGTAGAAAAAACGAAAAACAAATTCATTCTCGTAGGAAAAATCTCAAGAAATAGTTACTTTCGGTCAAAAAACGTTCTTCCGATTGTTGGATTTTTTGGCTAGCGAACTCGTCCGAGCGAAGTAGACAACCAACGTGTGTACCAAATTTGAACCAAATTGGACATAAAATGCGGCCACTAGAGTGCGAAATCTATATATAGATATGTATATGATTTTTAATGACACCCCAAAACGCGTTCTGGGGACCATAATCGGTGCTCCTTTGCTACTGCCGACCTTGGGTCTTACCATAAGGGCCACTGCATAGCTCATTTTTTCCAATGGAAATTCGCTAATAAAACGTTCATGAAACTCTCGCGCGTTATTAGGTTCTAGAAGAAATTGCTTTATGCATTGCAGTATGTTCTCTGCTTGTCTAAGTAGTTTCTTTTGAAGAACGAGACAAAAATAATTATATAACAGATTGTAAGTTCAATAAAGAACTATTCATACAACGAACTTACAAGAGCTGATTTCATACATTAATATGTTCAGCTAATGTAGGGTATATAATACGCAAGCGTCTACTGGTTCCCTATGCTACGTATTAACACAGCACACGTGGGGCAGAGCGTAGACTTTCTACGACGTACGCGTCGGATGTCTTCTCAATGTCGCAACAAATGTTACCGTGGCTAGAAAAAATGCTGCGTATATATGGAACGCACTACGCATTTGATAGAGAGAATAGAAACGATTCGCCTACTCTTTCCTTTCAACTGCTGGCTGGTTGAAGTCGTGGAAGAGAAAGCGTTTCACTTTTCGTCTCATCAGCCAAGTTCGATGCCTAAAGATGTTTCACTTCAAAAACACAAATTATTGTAAAGTGATTTCTGTCAAATACTTTTTTTTTAGAATTTATTGAAAGTCAAATATATTAAAATTTGAAATATGTAAAGCTAAACAGTAAAATAGTTTTATTTAAAAAGCAAGAGACATTCAATTTAATACATCAACATATTACATCATCCCTCGGAATTTAATACAATTCACTTTGGAATTCTTTTGTTTCTGACAACTTTTTATAATTTGAAATACGTTGTGTAGATTGTTACAATCAGGGCGAACAGAACCAGTGTTTTGTTCGTGGTTTAGAATTTAACAAGTTGATGGAAGCGAGTGATGAAATAATACTAAAAATAAGTTGTTGAAAGTAAACAAGGAAAATACAAATAAAATGGCTGCAACCTAGTTAACTCCCATGCAAACAACACTAACAAACAGTATAATGTTTACAGCTTCTTGCTCTAAGCTTTCAGACGACTAAGACCAGTGTTGCTAGAAACCCAAAGACGAATTTCCCTCTAAACGACTTAAAATTTCCCTCCTGAGTCCAAAATATCCCGCCAATCATATATTTAAACTAGTTCAAGTTTCTTCGATTATAGAGTTTATTTTTATACAAACGCAAATCCAGTTTTTCTGCTGCGAGCGAAGCGTAGCAGTACATAATCCAAGGCAGAAAGGTTTAGGTGCAATCTCGTAAAGCGTTGGAGAAAGATTATAAGGCTGGGTGGTATTGTATTGGTTTTAACCTGGACTATATACACGCGTACGAAAATACAAATACAGGGTGTCTTCAAACTCTCTGGTCACCTTTAGTAGATTTGTTCCTGGGATCGGGATGGACATATTTCACAATATAAACATGTGCTTACTTTTTCGACTCTCTGTCTGTATGTGTTTTTACAAAATAATTCATATCTAGAGAACGGTTTGACCAATTGGATTCAAACTTAACGTGCAATTTAATCTACCAATGGTCTGGTGTAAGAAAAATAAACTATTTTATCCAAACATGCTTTTCAAATATCGGTTATTTGAAAATTTTAAACCTGAACTACCCAAAAACCGTACATTTCAACAAAAATGTCAAACAATCTTTTTTGTAGCCCTTTTAATTCCCTATCGGATGGTGTAACTGTGAAAACAATCGGGTTATGTGTAATAAATACTTGGTTATTCAACCCGGCATCCTATACCAACACAGTAAACACAACAGTATTACGGGTACGTATTCTGTTATTATCTTTAACTTAATTATTAACCTTATTCCGATTGATTTGACATTTAAACTATCTAATAGGGAATTAAAAATGCTAAAAAATTTATGGTTTTTGGATAATTTAGGTTTAAAATGTTCAGGGGCGGATCTTGGCATGTGCGACCTGTGCCACCGCACAGGGCGCCATCGGCGTCGGGGCGCCATGGCTATGGAAAAAAATTGTGGTACTTGTATTTGTAAAATAAGGAGAATAGTAGAAAATTATTTTTTTTCTAATATTCCATATATTATAACAACAAAAGTGCACGAGGCGGCAGGAAACTAAAAGTGTTGGGGGTGGGGGGTGCGGCGTATACTTCCGAAAATCCGAGCCGGCCGGTCGCCAATTCCGCCGGAAGCGGAGCGACAGCGAGTCTGTATTTAAAAATAGCTGTATAGTTTCTGCGAAGCGGAGTACAGGGCAGCAGAGTGAGGCGCCCCACTCCGCTGCCCTGAGTGGTGGGGTGTGTACGGAGGAGTATTTCAGCCCCACCGGGCCCCATCTGTCACAACACAATTCCATATAACCTCCTCAAATCAGTCATCAAACTTTTTAGTAACCACATTATCGGCATAATCTATTGACTGAAATGAGAAATAGTCCCATTACTGTAAGTTCCAATAATTAACATGTCAACAAAAAAAAAAAAGCCTTCGGGTAATTTTTATAGAAAAAGAAAGGCCGATATTGAAAAACAAGACCAACAGCAGGCTAAAGCATTTAGCAAATTTTCCCGTGGTGCCTCTGGATCAGCTGATGCTGGAGCTGGACCCTCAGATGATGACGTGCTTGGATTACAATCTAAAAATTATTAAGTTGGGTTGTGCTAAAAATAAACTTTTTGTGCAAAAATATTAAATTAACCCCAATCCAAAAATGTTCTGTACCTTTTTTGTAGAGAAAGGTTCAAAGAATTCATATATGCAATATTAAAACATGTATTGACACAAAATTGTAAAAGTTATTAGCTCAAGAAACAAAAAATGTTCAGTAACGAAAGGAAAAAGTTCAACTTTAGGCAGGGCTTTACTCGTAATTTTTCCAGTACCGGAACTCTGCCGAACTAAACGAAAATACTCCCCCGGAAAAATTTGGAAATGTTCACTTCTAAAACCCCTATCTTACGTATATCTTTGGCGAGTTAAAGGGTGCAGATAATATGCTTACTTTTTATAAGAAAAGCAGGCCTACACACGTATATGTACTGTAACTATTTTTGTACTTGTATATAGCGCATAGCAAATTTTAAAAACACATATAATTTTAAGCAAAAACTTGGCAAAATGTCTCTTTTTTAGTTAATAACCTTTATCAGACATTTAAATCCTCGGTAAAAGGCTATAAACCAAAGCAATTTTTATGTATTATATCAAGAAATTACTTTTCTTACACAAAAACAATTAAACACAAGCAAGCTTTAGTCTATCACGAGAACAAAACACACACGCTAAATCACCGTGCGGCCAGTGTACCTACGATATGTTTCTCTTTCGTGGTGCCTTCCGACCTTGTATTTGTGACGGCGTTTGTTAGTGTACAGCCATTGTTTGTATGTAATCCGTGTTGTCCTATCATTTGGGATATTTATTATTTAATTAATTAATCGTGAAATTAAATGAGTTATTCGAGAAGTATTAATCACTGAATGTGGTCCAAATTATATCACATTTGGTCTTATTTTGATTACAATAATCTCAATAATATACTGTATTATATAAACTGTTTCATGCCAAACAAGTTTATTATATAAAAGTTAAGTATCGCTGGTTTTTAAACTTTTCGGCCGCATCGACTTTGAATCATCGGGCTCTTATTTGTAGTCATTCGCAACATAGAACTAAACATGTTAGTTTAGTTCTATGATTCTCAACCGCGCTCGCTGAACATCAAAGTCGTGCCGCGAGGCTGGCAAAAAAAAGACAGAAGCGGTCGCCTATTACTAGGATTACCATAAGTTTGCCCAGACCAAATCCGGACACTAATATATAAGGGTCAATATACTATACTGGACTCTTAAATGGCAAGAGAATCAATTAATCTTAATGAACCGCTTTGAAAATAGAAGCATGTTTAGTGCTTACAATGAGTGAAAAATTAAAAATTTTAATACCGTATATAAAATGCTGCAATGATATCATATTTTCACAAAATAACTAATTATTCCAATTACTTAAAATTATTGATTCAATAAACCAGCAAAATAGATGGGATGGAGGTCGATTATTCATTTGATACTGGGTTTACCTTCCTCCGTTCTTTGATATTTTTCGGAAGACATAATTTCCGACCCTTTCCTTGTGGCTTCATCATTTTTTTTATGAAGATTCGATGCTGTGTTTAGGATTTAAGTTAGCGGCGTATATTTTCCGGTCAGTTTTTTTTATCCCCCCCCCCCCACCGTGTTGGGGCGCCGGAACCATGCTTCGCACAGGGCGCCATTTACCCACGGTCCGCCCCTGAAAATGTTCAAACCGCCGCCATTTTGAAACGCATGATTGGACATAATCGTTTATTTTTTTTTTAATAGATAATTGTTAGGTTAAACTTCATTTCAAGTTTGAACTCAGACGGTCAAACAGTTTTCTAGATATGAATTATTTTGTAAAAAAATGCATACAGACAGACGAAAAAGTAAACATTGTAGGCCCAAAAGGGGACCAGAGAATTCGGAGACATCCTGTATGTTATATAAACAGGGTGCTCGACATTTTTATTATCTGACCAGGAGATCATACTGTCAACTTATATGCCAAGCAAAGCTACGTTTCCTAGGCCGGCTTACAAATATGTTTACAATTATTTTAAGTGGTTAAAAGATTTTGAGTTTTTTTTTCATTTAAAAATAGTCCAAGAGAGAACCTCTCTGAAAGGCAACAAACAAACCATAGCACGCGACCATTTATACACTTTCTTCGCTTTCGCTAATTACGTTCAAAGGTTATATTTATGTTCTTTTCATCTCTCGTTTCCACAAAAAAAATTAGTTTCCCTTCACCGTGGTCGGAACTGTTTACAAAGAGCGAAATTTATCAAAAAGGCTGTGAATGAGTTTTGCATTATTCATGACGTCACAAACAAACGAATTCAAAGTTTCGAGGAATTCTTTAACGAGGCAATATTGTAAAGCAAAACTGAGAATTTCAATTATGTACTTCTAATGAAAACTCTTCTTATTGGCTTTAAATGTTGCTGTTGTATTTCCAATTATTATGTCAAAGTATTTGAATTGGGAGCAGATTCCAATATTTGATTTGTTTATAATTAATAATTAATTTTGCAGACAAGAAATAGAATAATTTTATCACGCAGCTCAACCGCAGCGAATTTCCAAAATTATGTTATATGTTTATTGTTTCAACCAATTATTTAGGAAATTGATCTACTGGTAAGGTGCTGAATAGCTGCCAGCCAGTATGGAATATATAATTAGAATTTCTTTGCACCTCAGCCTCCAGCCCAAGCTTACGCGCAGCGGGAATACTAGCTTGACTTGTTGGTACTTCGACCTTGCGGCTTATGGACTGCTTCGCTTCGAACGCAGCGGACAAACTCGCTTGGCTTGTT
>JAGFPH010000418.1:571195-589912 GCA_018207615.1 Philaenus spumarius | reverse complement strand
TAATTTTGGAGACTTAATAATGGTGGAAGTTAATCTATATTTCCGAAATAACTTGTATTCATTTAATACATAAATGATGCCAAAAAATATCCGACTAATTAATAACAAAAAGAATTAAACACAATAATTATTGTTTCGTAAGTTAAATGTCATGAGTTGTACCATGTGATATTATTTTGTATTTAGTTCTGTAAGTCACTCAATTTGCATTGACAACTAAACTTCAGTCATTTTGACTTTGTAGTATGATTATCAGAGTGTAATAAATTGTTTACAAATAAATATCGGAAACAAGCGTTTAATGTCCAAAATTCAATACAATTATTGTACACAATTTATAAGAGAGGTTAATAGCTGCTATAAATCTGTTAACAAATTGAACAAGAACATGTCAGTTTAGAAGAAGAGTGAAACATAAACTGGAAGAGAATCATGACAAAATTTTCATATGGGACTGATGCCTTAATTAAATATGTAAGCAAAACAGAACTTTAAGCATAGGCTTATATTTTGTACACAAAGGGAACAGTTTCACAAAATTTATTTAACTTAAAAATATGACAATTTCAGGGGATGATTAATGGAGGATACTACAAATTTTGTAGTTCATATTTTGTAATATAAATAATTGTTTTTAAGGTATGGCCAAGAAATTGGAAAAACACGTAAAAAACTTCCATTATAAAAAATATATTCTAGTATTACAAAATCCTTTTTAATTGTGAATGTAGGTAGTATTAAAGCACTACCAAATGTTTCACTATCTTTGATCCAGTAGTTTCTAATAAATAGTTCCAAAAATATTGCCAAGTAAGTTGTGTTGGTTTAAGAATGCCAAGTAAAGGTGTTCCGGAGCCACTTATAGAAGGAACTTGGTCAATCTGTTTAACTAGTTAAAGGAGGAAATGTGCATTTGATCTCTGTCAGTAAACAATTTTATACGATCATATTGTTTCTCAAAGGTATTTTTTGGTGGTAATACCATATCTCCCCTAATTCTTCATCGAAATTATTGATTGAAACATAACTTTAAAGCCTATGACCCCAGCTATTGACGAAAATAGGCAACATCTTAAAATTAATGTTTTATTTATTTAAACAAATAATTATAAACTTTCATATATATTACTTTCTCAAAGGCTTTTTTTCTCTTTTTTATTAAACGCCATATCTCCCTATCATCAAAATTATGAATCAAACTTAATTTTAAAGCGTATTTATCAAATATTGGTGAAAAATAGACAAAAAGCTTTAAATTATGTTTTTGTTGGTTTATAATATAATTTCTAATTATAGGCGCCATAGTTATAAACTTGTATTGAGAAACCAATAAATCAACGTCAGCTAAGTAACCATTATTGATTAAATCAGCTAAGTATTCCTAACTTACGAAAAACTCAAATTGCTCAGATAGGTTAAATATATAAAACTTTTCAATTTTAACCTTGTATCTTAAGGATTAGCAGAAATTTATTAAAAAAAATATATTACCTTTTTTCCGGTACGTCACACTAATCCATTATTACTTTTAATGTACAGTTTCGGTCTACGTGATCCCATCATTAGTTCATTTAGGGTTTATGTTCTGTTTTATCGTTTCATACGGTGCTCGTTAATGTTCCAATGGAGAATACAGATCACATGTACAAACACAAAACAAAACACGTTTACACAAATACACATATACACGTTTATAAAGGTTATAAAACACACGATATGGACTAAATGTCGGTCGGCGCGCAGTCTTCAATGAAAAGTTCGCGACTAGTTTATTGTCAAATCGTTATCTAACTTTGAGTCGCCGCTTCCTTTTTTTACATCTTGATAATACTGTCATATGGAGGAGAACATCCGTTGTTCATTTAATACATTGGTAGGTTCTTGTTTGAACGCTTTGTAAACCTCGAACTCCTCCAAGGCGCTCATAAGTGCATAAGTGCAAGATGTCATATTAATGTTAATGTTGTAGTAATTAATGTGTAATGAAGAGTGCGCACTGACTGACATGTAACCGAGATCGTGTGTTTTATTACCATTTGTAGATTTTAAATGAGTAAGTTTAAATATATTTTGTATTATTGTCTTGTTTAAATTATGCAGTAACTTACGATAAAGTTTTGATAGTACTTTATCTCGTTGGTGTTTTAATAAAACAAAAATATTAATAATTAATTATTATATATTTTTTATATGCATGACATAACTTAACGAACTAATAACGGCATTGTCTTAATTCTGGATAACTATAGAATAATTATTGTAGAATTTGGGATTAAATTAAACGTTTTATAAAAAAATACTGCCGTAAAAATTTAAACTTAATAAAACAGCTCTACATATATCTATTATACCAGATATTATTCCCAACTCGTTTATCAATAGGATAGTGACTATTATTGTGGTGAATATTTCTAAATCAATCATTGAGTGAATTTATCTTGTAAGGGTTTATTTAATCCTGTTACAACTTAATATAATTTCAATCATTTTATAAAAAGTGTTGTTTTATTTGCTTTATGTTATGTAGTTACCCTTGGCACTAACTAATTCAGATTTCCCTATAGAGTTAACTGTATTTTATACTTTAAATAGATTATAAAATAGATAATTAAAATTTTATTAGAACAAAATATAGTTAGTTTTTGTAACTAAAACCAAATAAATACGATTTAGATCATTAGTGTATTAGTATATAGGCTATGCATATATATTTAAACTGAAAATATATAACCATCCGGATATTTCTATGATACACCATTATTTAAAACATACATTTGTATATTTTCTATTTATAAACATAGTACTATAGCCTATTTAACATAAGTTTAACACGTGTGTTTCTGTGTGAGTAGTAGCAACAACAGTTTTCATTTTTCATCTGTAATTTAAATATTGATTAAATTTCAAGTTTATGTAGACCATTATTTCCGTTTATTTGTTTGTAGAAAGTTATTTCAAAGGTTTTTCGAGAACTATTTTCATAGTCTTATAAACTACAATAAAATAACATATCTTAAACAAATTTTTATATAAAAAATATTTTCCTATGTTAGTGTGTATGTATTAAAAACCAATACGGTACATATTTTTAAATAATTCTAATAGTAAGTTTAGCAATTAAATATTTTAAAATTTGTATGTATATACTTAATACACAATTGGAAAGTATATTTTATAACACATGCATTTTACATTCACAAGTTATAATTTTTGTTCTTTAAATATTTTTTAAAGTACTAACCTCTGTGTTCCTTTAGTTAATAACAATGAATAACAACATACTTAATTTTAATATTAATTTTGGTTTAAATTTGATGTGTAAGCCATATACACATTTTAATTAATAAAACCCATGTTACATCAAAGAAAAGTTAAATTACACACCTACATTGTTGAACTTGCTAATTAATTAAATTATGTCGCCGTCGCCAAGGTATCAAATGAGAAGACTGTGTGTGTAGTCTCACTTTGATGGTTTCACAGAAAGAAAAAAAGTTGTCAAAAATCAGGAAACGTATCTCTTAAGAGACAAATCAGTAAGATTCAGACTAGTGCAACCAATTTTCAGGCAGAAATTATATTGATTCACGTATTTATCACCTTATAGTTCGTGTAAACTACCTGTTTTAAATAATTTGTTTCTCTTAGCAACACTATAGGACAATTTCATTTCGTAGAACTAGTGGTAAGGTAGTTCAGTAATTTAAAACAAATGTTGATTCAACTCAATAATGTTATCGAACACTTTTATTCTTCCTATTTAAACTATATAAACCAAAGTAATATTATTTAACTTAATATTAAGATATTACTAGGGTTATTATTGATATAGGCAGTCATATTATATTATTATTACATGCCAGTTATAGGCCAAACATTGCAGGAATAATTTTTTATTTGGATTAGGCCAACTAAGCCTGTAGTGGAAACTAAAATTATAAACAGTTTATTTAGTTTTATTGTCCTGTTCAAACATTAATGGAGGAAAGTGTCGCACATATGAATTGATCTCTCAGAGATAACGACTTTGTGACGTAAGTTCTAATAACAGAAAGTAAAACGTATTCTGCAAATTAAATGCATTTATTGATTGTTTTCGTGAAAATAACCAAACAACAATGAGGTTATTTACACAATATGATTAATTATTATATGAAAAGTGTATATTAATAATTTACATCATTACCATCAAAATACTTTACATAGACTTTGTTACATAAAATATTAACATAAGTATTACTTTTACTCTAAAACACATATTGTTCACTACATTTCAAACCTATTTTAAACATCGTTTTATTTTTATTTTTAAGTACCCCTTGTTATAGAAATCTGAAATTTAGTAACTTGTCCTAGACAAAATCTATTTAAGACCGTATTTTACGTCCTTTACGTTCTTATACATTATTTTTAATATCTGGATAAAATTGTAGCTATAAAATTTGTTTTTATTTTATTTAAATGTAAGGAATATTATACTTTTATACAAGCAAATATTATGTAGTTAAAAGTTTAAAAGAACAATTTTATTTGTTAACGTTTTAACATGCAGAATTATAAAACGTTTGCGAACATGGAGACACTGTTGCATAGATGAGATATATTTATGTACTAATACGCGACTTAATTTCAAGCGAGAGTTATTTACCAGTTATAACTGTAACAAACACAATAGTACGTATGAAATATGACATTGAGATATTAACATTTGTGAGTTTTAATGATTTGTTTTATTCCTACTTTAACATGCAAATGAATTATTTCCTAAGATTTTTTAAATATTTTTGATGTAAACATTAGTTGTGCAGATTATTTTAAAACAGAATGGGATGAAGCTCTATAATTAACCAAATTTAAGTTTTTTAATATTGAATAACCCCTGGATTACGATATTCAATAACTCAATAATAGTATTAAATTAACTGTTTTTTTAAACTATGTTTGTTTTAATGTAGACGATTAAGGTTCTGATTTAAATGAATGTATCAAAGTTAAGTAATATAACTTTTTTAGAATTACTTTAATAATTAATATATTAAATTGTACAGCCCAGTAAGAAATATCATACATATATAAACTTCTACAGAATTTACAATATCAATGTGTAAACGTAGAATAGTGTGTTTATTTTTATTTATTAACTCCTTTTGTGGTCTTTAACAATTAGTTATAATTTTAATATTATAGATGGTTCATCACTGAAGAACGAATGACGAAGAATGACAATTCCATTGATTATCACCTTTAAGTAAATACACATAAGTTATTAGCTTTGAGACCCTGTGTTCAAGTATTATTTATACCTCAGAAACCCTTCCTGTAAATTCAATTGTTAGTAAATTGGCCTTTCAAATGCTACGTCCGTACAATTTATAAAAGCTAAATAGTTCGTTTAAAATCGTTTGATATATACAAGATTACACATTTTATAATAATTACTACACCAGTTATAATCTCTAATTTATTCCTTTAAGAAAATGTAAATTATGTTTCATAAAAGGTAAATATACTTGTTGAGTGAAGAATTCTGAGAATTAAAAATCCACAGCTAAGAGGTGGGAATTTGTCATTTAAAGTGAACTAATTTTATTGATTTATAGATGCTAATCAAGTTTTATCTCTTTAGCTGTATTGTGGACTGCCTTTGAGTCTTTGCACTTATTCGGTAATATATGTGTCGTTATTTCGTCAGTTGCTAATAGTATATCTATATTGTACCGAATTAGGATCGCCTAATTATTAGATACTTACTATATATATTATAGCCAAGTATTTTTCTTTATTAGTCACGAGAATACTATTTTAAAGGATAATGAGATGTCATTATATATATTATCTGTCAAAGGTGTGTTTGTTTTATGAGAATGACCGTCATATCTCTTTAATAATTGTTCTTCAACATTAATGATACATTTTTTTTAAGGGCATTGTTCCCCACTATTGACGAAAAATATACAAATATTTTAAAACTATTTTTTTTCAAAAAAAAAAAACTTTTAATAAAAGTTCATATGATTCTTCATGAAAGGTGCCACCTACAAAATTTTTTTAAACTAAAATGACAACTGTTAGATTGCTTACATTCTACGAGTAAATGCAAGTGTAATCTAGCACGCAAATCAATCAAATTAATTCAACATATAAAGCGTTATAACTCGTTGTACACTGTTATTTATAAATCTACATAAATAAATAAACTTAACTAATTTAATTAAATAAACGTTTTAAATAAGGTAAATACTCCTAACTTACGAAATATTCGAACTCGTCAGCTAGTAAGTGTTCTTATAAATTTATATCTGTGTAAATCATCTTACGTTTATCAATATCTTGAAAGCGCTTATTTACAATAATCAGTAAAACAACTGCTTGTATTATGACATTTATATATAATAGGTTTAAGGTATTACTTAATATGGGCTTTGTTTTTAAACCTATATTCACATCCAAGTAAATTACAATGAGTGGGTTACGAAATCAATAGGAAAGAATAAACGTGCTTTTAGATTTAAACTTATACGAAAACAAGATCCTCTCAGAGCTTACCCAACTCTTTAGGTCATGCAAATATGAAGTCGGAAGTTTCAGTTTTAAAGGTAATCGTATATGTGGGACTTTGTGTATGTAATTAATTCATGTGACTAGATTTTAAAAATTTAGTGTTAAGTGCATTATTGAAGCCAAGGTTGTTAAAGTTGTTGTTGCGTCATATTTTCATTCTAAAAACATTTTAATATTATCTTATATTACCTTATTTAGGAAAACCTAAAAATATATCTTAGTAGGTAAGTATTTTAATGTGTTACTAAATTTATCAACATATAGAACAAAAGATTAACTAGTTAAAGCAACTGGAATTATTATTATGGGAAGAGGGTTTCAAAACAAATATTAGGAACGATTTTATAATACTTGTTTCTTTATTATCTTCTTTAAAATTATAAATTTACAATGCTCTAAATACTAGTATAGTAGTCATTTCGAGCTACACGATTTTTAATAATAAATACTATTAAGCAGTGATGCAGCTAAAAATTTCTTATTTCACAATTCTTCAAATTAATGCAATTACCTTCATGGTGTATAAAATTATAAAGTTTTATAAAGTTATTATAAATTCAAATAATTTCAGCTCAGATTTAGTAAGGTAATGCATACCAACTTTCTTACACACTCTATCCTCAACAATATTATGTAAATGGTTTAAATGAATAATGGTCTCAAAAAAAATAGTAAAATTGTTATATTTCAGAACCTAATTTCTTCTCTTTGCTAAACCTTGGTTTTAATTATTTAAAAGTGAGGAACTAAAGGCTTATTTTTATCTTCTACACTCAGGGTAATTGCTGTTGAGTAATTACTCTCAATTATTCTTGCTTTACTTTGTAACAGCTAAACATCCCCCATCTTGAACTCATAATATCGTGGCGTTGTAAAATGCTTTTCTGTTGTACATGAAAATATGTAATTAGTACTTACGCCATTTTGTTTCCTTATAGTAAAGTGTTTGAATAAAAGAAAAGTATAGAATTGTTTAGCTATTTATTATATCTTATAACAAATTTTAAATAAATATATATATTACAACGGAAAAGATCCGAGTAATTCCTGAAATTTTGAGTTTTGCAAAAATTTTGTATAAAACAATTTTTTTGGTTACTACGGGCTTGGAATGTTTGTAGGTAATGAAGAAAGCATGTCGTGGCTAGATGGTCGTTATCTAACAAGAAGCGACTCTTGAACCCCGACAAGAAAAAGTACGAAAAATAACTTAGCCCAAGTGTCTGATTTCTAAGGGAATAGCCGAAATTTGGGAAGGTACAGAATTTTATTTTATTTGTATATTGCATTGCGCTAAACGCATATATGTAGAGCATCTAAGTCCCAGATTTGTAAGATAAAAATTACGTAAGATATAATCAGTTAAAGGTAAGGGAAAAATTCAAAATAGCTCAAAATCCAAAAAGAAGGGTATTTTTGGATTCGAGAAAGAAAGTCCAGAAAAAAGGTAATATGTAAGATTTTCGTATTTTGGAAAATAAAGAAAATGGCTAAAATGTAAGAGTTTGAAGTTTGTTTAAATACAGAAAAAATAAAGTAGTTGTAAAGTTACTGTAGGCAAGTGATTAAGGAAGTAACGTTCTATAGGAAAACGAAAAGAAAAATTTAAATATAATTAAAATAGGAAGGTGACAAGTTTCACACCTTAAATGGAAGAATTAAGTTACAACCAGATTTTAAAAGCTAAAGATTATAAGATTAGGATATTAGGTTTAATGTTTAGTATTGTGAAATTAAACCAGTATATTAAATAAATTTCGGGCATTGTTATTTTGAAATTGCATAAAGTCACAGGAAACCAAAGAAAAACTTCCAAATCAAGTGAGACGGCGGCTAGGGTCATGTTTAAAACACAGACAGACAGTGTAAAAAGAAAATCCGCGAAAAAGTGAAGACAAAAAACTTTGTCTCGAAAAGTCGCGGAAAAACTTGGAACGACCAGTAAAAGCGAACGGAAAGTCATACAACCACCAGACGAATTCCCAGTTAAAGAAGAAAACGCGGCTAACGCGGAAAACCGACTCGCGGAAAAACCACGTGAAAAAGGTGAAAGTTACAAAAGAAAGAAGAAAAACAATAAAGAAATTGAAAATCAGAAGAACTGCACAGAACATGACGATGTAGCAGCGGGTAGGAGTGGGGATGGAGCGCAAACGAAGGCTTGGTGGAAGGGTTAACAAAAAACAATGGTTTTTAATTACAAAATCAATTAAAGAAAAGAAAAATCATTTGAAAACACTAATAAAAAAAGGATAGGGACAATTAGAAACCAAAAATGTGTTTAAAAAGGAAAATTATGTAAAATAAGAAATTGGCAGAAAATCATCGGAAAAATGGGTATAAAAGGGCCATACACGAGAAGTGGAGGCTTCTTCTTCTTCAAAATTATACGAAATCAGGCTGCCTTATATTAGAAAAAGTATTATTATACCATAAGGCTGGCACCACGTAAATTTATTTGGAATCAAATTTAGAAAATTTTTCTACACTTCGATGTTACTAGTATAACTACATATAGCCAACAACTATGTGGAAGGGATGTGAATCAATGTTATTCTGGATTTACGGATACAACTTGGTAAATTGAAAGTGGCAGATGAAATACTAGCGACGTGGGATAATCAACTGTGCGGATCTAGGACCAACAAAGCGGAAAGAGAGCGTCTTCAACCACCAACCATCAGAAATCGCCAGGGAAGCTGTACAACCAAGCATCAGGGAAGGTGTTAATTAGATCATCATGGAAGCTGTTCACGTTTTGTATCAAGGAAGCAGTACGCATTGCATCAGGGAGGCTATTACATCTTCATCAGAGTTAGCTGAACTACAAGATCGGCATCTTCAAAGATTAAGGTCTGTGTCAAGCGTGGATACGTTCCATTTTCCCATAAAATTTGCCTGAGTAGAGTCATAAAGTTTCTTTAATATACTGGGCTAAGTAGGTTAGGAAAATTGCTGATATCTCTTTGTTGTTTAAATTTAAATTCTTTAAAATAAATTAAATTCATTAAAAATTGAAATAAGAATATTATTTGGAGTAAAAATAAGAATAAGAATAAAAAAAGGTAATTAAATAAATTACGTTAAATAAAATAATGAAAAAAGCCATTATTAAAATAATTAAATAAATAATTTGTAGAAAGTTCTGCCAGTTAGAAATAATAAAAAATTGTGTGTATATTATAAGGGAAAGATTCCCTATTCAATAAGATATTTTGTGTTTAAAGTTTAGTTTGGTTCTTTTAAATTGCTTAATAAAGAAGGCAATATTATTTCTTTAGAGAAAAAAAAATATTTTATTTAAATTTTACCTGTATTTGCATATCCATGATTATTTCCTTTGAATAGTAGAGTTAGCACAGTGATTAGAAATAAGAATATTCAAAGCACAAATAAATGTTACAAGGACAGTTTCAGTGTACTCATAACTTTGAGATTTACAGAGAGTAAATTACGAGTCTATATTACTGAGATAGTGTATTTTAATTACTGGAAGTTAAATTTAAATTATTTCTTCAGGATATTTAAATGATTAAATATTCTACATCTAATTACTTCACCTAGGAGAATAAGAATAAAGGTCGCCTGTGTCTTCCAGTAGGTGATAGTGATTATTTTTACAACAGGGTTTCCCGTTGTAATATCTATAGACAATTGAGTTTTTTCGAACAGTTTTCAATATTAATATATATAAGTTTTACTAGTAACTTGACGTATCTGCTTACTTTTAGTCTGAAAGATATGTGTATTATCTAAATAATCATTATGACATGTATAATGTAGATAGCAAACATTTTAGGAAAAATTAGACATAATTTTAAAATTTTCTGAGTTAAATAATACTGTACAGTAAATAAACAGAACATTTTACTTTAAATGATTAAACTTGAATTTTATTAAGTAAATAAATTAAATTATCGTTACACAGTTTAACGCAGAAGTAGAACAATACAAAAACTTAACGAACCCTTTATCCGAGGTCAAATTATATTTCTTGTATACACCTGCTGGCCTAACAGTTACTTTTAAATCTACATTAAGGTGTCACGAGGTTTATTTTAAACAAATATATCAATTCCTTATTTAGCTGATCTTTTGAAAATTTCTTTTTCAGTTATACATTTGGCTAAGGTATTAAAAACATTTAAGATTGGTAATTTAAGGTTAATTTTTATTTTATAAACGCAGTTTAGTTTTCTTTAACATTATCCTTGGCCAATATTACTATTCCACCTTCTAAGGTAGTATTGCAGTAAGCAATATTCAACATCCTCAACTAATACATGTTGGATCATGCTTTACTAATATTGGATCATTTTAAGACTTAAATAATGTTTTTAAAATTACAAGTTAAATCATAAATCTCTTTCATCTATTATATTGGATTCGTAATGTTAGTATAACTACGTTGTAATTAATAATTAAAATTACAACTAACTTGTTGTTAGTTATTGATGCTAACTTGTTAACTTGTTGTTAACTAATTGTTCGTATTCTAAGTCAATTTGATTTCTAATTTAATGAATCTTCATAGAAAATAAAATTTAATATTTATAAATATGTCTTTGCATATATATTTGGAAATGCTAATAATATCCCTTATGAACCAAATTTTGGGAAATATTATTATAAAGTCATATTTATTTTATGATGAATATTTAGCAACCGTCTGTTGTATTTATTGAAATCCGATTATGTATTGTTTCCATCTGCATTACAAAGATTAAAACATATTGTATTGTAATAAGTTAATTTTTTTACAACAGTTTCAGATTGTTTTTTTCTTCTAAAACTCAATTTTAATCTTATAATAGAAAGCAACTCGATTCGATCTTAAATCAGTGAATAGACTCCGTTATTTTGTAAGTTGCTACTATTACAGAATATATATATATATTAATTACTGTAAGGAAGTAGAATTTACTTCTAACACAATTTTTTTTAATAAATAATGGGGTGTTGTTGAGAAATCCCGAGTTGAAATGTAGCTCCATAGTTTTGCATTTGTTGCCCTGTTTATTAAAAATATAAAAACACAAAGAATAAAGTATACTTTCTGTTATAAAATACACTTTAAGCTTGACGGGTGAGAAGGAATTTATACTTAAAAAATAAAAATAACATTATTCTCAGTGTTATAACTATTATGAGTTATAATCTGTCAGTTGTAGCTCATATATCACTGAGGATGAAGACTTTGTCGTTGAAACGTGTTTGATTATTAAACCTATGTGAGTAAGAATAGTGTAATTTTTATTTTTTAAATATACTTTCTGTATTACCTCAAACGGAATTTATAGTTTAATTGTTTGGCATTACTACAATTTTGATTATTGTATTAATTATTGCTTTCTTTTTTTCTATAAATTAATATATTGATCATGTGTTTCAAATGAATTGTGAACCTACTTATATAAAGCTAACCTCTATTTATTTTTCAGGTGAGTTATATTCACTACAAAGACTTGCCAGAAATGCGCATGTACGTAAAATATACTATTTTATGTTTTGCTTGACCCGTGTAGAAACTTGATCATGCTTTAATAAAACATATTGCACCTTATATATACATTTACTATATTATGTTTATTTAGAAACCTACATAAACCAATTGAAACAACAATGGATGTAAAGATTCTCCTTTAAAAAAACAATACATAATTAACACAAGAGTGAATTATGTATTATATTAATTTCCAAAATAGACAATAAATTTACTAAATAAATGTTGTGTAGTTATGGCTCTAAGTTTTTATAGATACAAATTGTAATTTAGTTTTGTTATAATATTTATTGAAAGTACATTAAACCTATGCACATTACGTGCTTTAAATTAATTAGCGGTATTTAATCAAATACCACGTATTCTACAAACTTAAAGTTTTAATTCTAATTAATTTACCTTGTTTGCGAGGTGATACTGCCGAACAATCCTTAATGTTTATGAAAAGTAGTCTATTACTACTTCATATGACGCATTTCGACTATCATTCAGTCATTTTCAAATATACATAAGACACACAATAAAACACTTAAACAACACAAAACGAGTTCACATTTAAAATATACGGGCGACGCGCGTTGCCGGTAACCGTTCACGAAGCACTAGATTAAAGCATTCGATCGTCAATAATTAAAAGTCACCAGATCTAGGTCTCCGTTATTGAGTGGGGGTATGTACACAATCTATACATCGTGAGTCACAGGAATGGTTTCTATTTTGGCAATCAAATCAAAAATGGTATGGGATTGAAATTTTAATTTATTGTTCAGTAAATGTTCAGTTAATTGCTTAAAGTTTTAGCAATTACTTTATGGTAGAGGTAATAAATAATAAATAGTGGAAAACTAAAACTACCCTTAGATATTTTTTTACTTTTTGTTCAATGCAATCGTTATGTACTTTATTATAAGCTTTTAAATTAAGGAAGAGATAGTAAAAGGAACATTTCATTAATTTACAGACGTTATAGTTTTACAAAATGTATTTGACTTATTAAAATGTTGTGCATTAAATGCCAATTTACACTTTTTATCTCACTTACTCTTAGATTTTACTTAACGGTTTTAATGCAAACTTATAATAAACTTAAAACACTCGACTTACTTCAATATACCTTATATATAATCTATACAAAAATTAGGGTACCATTCTTCTAAAATACTCTAAGGATGATTTACCTGTTTGAACTTTGAAGCATTATGGATGGTTCTATTGCAGTTTAACATACTTATAATAACCATACAATTTACAGTAACAAAATTTTATGTCTTACTTTTTTGATGTTGACTTAATAAATGTATGCTTTTTTAACTAAACTAGTAGTAATGGTAAACATGCATGAATAAAGGGTGATGCTATTTATGTTACTGAACGTAATGTACAAACTATGTTATGTAAGTATTTAATGTGTGATCCTAATGGGGGCTTTATATTTAAAGGTGTACAAAATTACGAAACAAAAATGTGAAATATATATGGGCCACTAGAAATCTATTTGAACTAATATATATATATATATATAAATAAAATTTTACAATTTCTTTAAAAATAACTTGGGAACAATTAGTTATTGCTTATAAAACTAAATGTTATGTCTGTTAACAATTTAATTTATTAATCACATTTTTCTTTATATAAAAATTGGCATTTATTCTCATTTATACTAAACTGAGTTAAATTTAGTATCGGTAATATCTCGTTGAAATAATGTGTTGAGAGAAAGTTATGAGGTTTAAACGTAGTACTCATGTTGTTAATCAATTTGTATTGGGTATTTCTATAAATCGATAAATACTACACCATTACAAAAGTTTGTATAATTTTAATAATTATAAGATAGTCCAAATATGTTGGATCAAGATACATTTTATTTATAATCTTCACTTTTAAAACAAGGAAAGTTTTACTCTTAAAAGAAGTTAATAATTTTACAAATTTAAATTATGCTAATTTAAATGGTTTTAAAATAGATGAAATCGCATACACAAAATATTTAATTTGAATCTAAACTAAAGTTCGATTAATACAATAATGTTATTCACGCTTGATATATTGTATTTCAGTATAAGTAAGTTTGTTCGTAGTATCTTTAAAATAAAATAGCAAACAATATAAAACCTTAAACTAAAAGTACATATTTTACCAAAAATAAAACATAATTTATTACCTTTGTAATTATAATATAGTACGCTAAACTGTAATTAATTTTTATGAAACACTGAGTTATATAAAACACCTGTTTGATGCAATAAAGCAAAACAAATAATAAGAAAAACTAATTATTTTTAGTTAATACAAAGAAGTCAAATTGGTATATGCCTAAGTTATGTAAATAATATTACAGTTACATACAATCTATAAAAATATTTACTCAACAAAGCTTCTACTATTTGTTTACAGATGATTGTAATTCATCACATAAACAATGCATTAAATTGCTTAACAATTATACAAATCACAAACTGTGCTTTTTTAGCATTGAAATCTACAAAGCGACTTACAATAAACTAGCGTTTATTCAAACCTTACCCTCCCAATAATATAATCGATTACTATTTTATTATATTAAGAAAGGACATTGTAATAAAAATCAACGTTTATTTCTAAAAATAAACGTTATATATTTATAAAAAATATTTATTTCTACATGTTTTAACATTTACCGGTAAACATAAATCACTTTGGTGCTAAATATATACACAATTTAAAAGCAGTGATATAGTTTGCGTTTAGGTTCACAAATGAAATGTATTTCACATATCTCTCTACTCAACGGTGTCAAACTAATATTTTTATTTTCACGTGTGCTAAAGAACTTTCTTAAAACAATATATGCATATAAACTCCTTAGTGGAAAATGATTATTTTGCAATTTTATGATGGGTTTTAATGTGGTGTTTAATACTCTCCTCCCCAAATTGCAGGACAAACTATAATTAATTCTAAATAAAGATCTTCTTGTAAAATTTAAAATATTATATTTTTGGTTTTCTAGCTCATTACCATATAATTTTGGGAGAACCGCAATCGCAAAGCGGATATGTCACCCTCCACATTTGTTTTTAATTGTAACTAGAAAATATGCCGTTTTAATAAAGTGGAAGCTATAAGGTCGCCCATGAAATTTCCATTATATGCAGTAGTCTATTTTCGTATAAAGTCATGTCTTTCAAACAAAGGACCAGAGATCAGAGTCCCCTCTACGATACCGTATCGAACATATGTTTTTTCCCTGTAATAAGAATTTACTTTTGTTTGTTGCTACTAGGTAACTGCCACATTCTTTCTCCCAGTTGAAACTTTATACCTTCCCAAGAGTAGCATAGGAGGTGGTTATTTAGAATTGCAGAAGTAGGAAAATGTTACCATGGAAAATATTAGATGCATGTAACACACATCCATATTATATTATTATTATTTAAACTATCAGATCGATTTCGAACAAATTTGCACCAAACATGTCAATTAGGCCTGTAAAGATGCACGAAAGAAGGTTTTGAACAACAACCCCCTTTTGGGCCATCCTGTTGTTATCTGAGCATAGGGGGAAAATAGACACGGCAGAATGGTATGGTGATGCTAGTAGCAGGGCTGCAATTATGGTTGCAAATTCGGCGATCCAAGTCAAGGATTTGGTAGAGACTGACAGGGGTTTCGTCTCTATCAGAAGCAATGACGTGAGAATATGCAGCTGCTATTTCTCACCGAATGATAATAGGGAGAAGTTCGAGGACGACTTATTTAACTTGGAGTGTAGCGTTAGAAGAGACGGGGGTGAAGTTATCATCGCCGGTGACTTCAATGCAAAATCCCACCTTTGGAGTGAATGGCGGCACGACTGGAGAGGGCAATTGACGGAAGAGATGATAGCACGTCTTGACTTAGTTGTAGTTAATGTGGGGGATCGACCCACATTCGCAAGAGGGAAGGCACAGTCCATCATCGACCTGACCTTGGCTAGTCAAAATGTTGCTAGGAGGATCTCAAGCTGGAAGGTTCTGGAGGATGAAACGCTAAGCGATCATTCCTATATCCTCTTTCATCTGGATGCGAATGCAGGAGGACAGGAAGACGTCCAAGTCCACAAAACTTCAAGATCATGGAACACCAAGAAGATAGATCCAGTAGCTTATAAGGAAGCTCTAGAAGAGATGAAGCTCCTTGACTTTTTTAACGGCAGTTGTCGGGTAACCGCAATAGAAGATAAAGTTATAGGTGTCACAAAACATATAGTTAAGGTATGTGATAACTGCATGCCTAAGCGCAGATCAAACACGGATAGTCACAGGGCCAAGTACTGGTGGACGGAAGACATTGCTGCTCTAAGGACGGAATGTCTGAAGGCGAAAAGATGGGCGACACGATCCAGAGGGAACCAGATACTGATCGGGCTGTACAAAGCGGTCAGACAGAATTTTAAGAAGGCCATCAGGGATAGCAAGTTGAGGAAATGGCGTGAACTCCTGGAAGAAGTTGATAACGACCCATGGGGATTCCCTTACAAATTAGTGTGCAAGAGGCTGGGAGCTAACAAGAAGAGGCTACCTCTAAACGAGGAACGCTGGGTGAAGGAGATAATTAAGGACCTATTCCCCAGAGAGGAAGTACAACGAGTAAATCGTCCAATAAGAATAGAATTGCTGGGTGAAGAACGATTCTGGCTCGAGGACCTCAAGAGAGAAGGACTACGGCTTAAAATTGGTAAGTCACCAGGCCCAGACGGGATCCCCAATGATATTCTGAAGCGCATCATAGACGATTACCCAAACAAGATCTTAGATTTATACAACGAGTGCCTCGAAAACGGTAGTTTTCCGGAGCCCTGGAAGAAACAGAAGTTAGTCCTTTTGAGGAAAACAGATAAGCCCTTGGACAAGACCTTATCTTATCGTCCAATTTGCCTTCTGAACACGATGGGGAAAATATTAGAAGGTTTGGTCCTTGGACGTCTAGAAGATCACATGGAATCTATCGGAGGCTTCTCGAGGAATCAATTTGGTTTTCGACGTGGAATGTCAACTGTAGACGCCATAAAAGAAACGTTGATGATCGCAATGGAGGGTAGAGAGAAGGGAATGGAGAGGAAAGGTTTTTGTGCTTTAATCGCCATTGACATTAGAAATGCATTCAACTCACTCAGATGGCAAGATGTGCTGGAGTCTCTACTTAGAAAGAACGTTCCACTATAACTGAGGACAATCATAGAAGACTACCTGCATCAGAGACAGATAATTTATGAGGGCGAAGGTTGGCTTATCCAAGAGAAAATGACAAGAGGAGCACCACAAGGATCACGTCTGGGGCCATTCTTTTCGAAGATTGTTTACGATGAGTTGTTGGAAACGGAATTACCAGAATGAGTGAAAATCGTAGGGTTTGCAGATGACAGCATCATCGTCGTGGATGCTCTAGAAGAACATGTCCTGGAAGTAAAGATGGAAGAGAGTATTGCCACAGTCGAAAGATGGTTGACTAGTAGAGGCCTAGAAATGGCCGTCAACAAAACGGAAGCAGTCCTGGTAACAAAGAGAAGGACGTTCAGGACACCAAAGCTTGTCATTAATGGTGTGCGGATTGACTGGAAATCACAGCTGACGTACCTTGGAGTAGAAGTGGACAGAGGACCTCCTTTTGGACCACATGTGAAGAAGGTATGTATGAAGGCCGCCACTGTAGCAGGTAACCTATCGCGCTTGATGTGCAATGTTAGAATACCAAAAGAAAAAAAAGACGGTTGTATGCAAGTGTGGTTCATTCCATAATACTGTACGCAGCACCGGCCTGGAGTGAAGCAATGACAAAGCAAGTCCATAGGAGAAGGTTGCTGTCAGTCCAGAGGCAAGTGGCACTGAGAGTCACTGCTGCATATAGGACAGTCTCGCAAGTTGCGGTAATGGTTGTAGCAGGAATACCACCAGTGCACCTTTTAGTTTGTGAGAGAAGGGAGGTTTACGAGGAACATAAGTTAAATGAAACTAAGCCAAAAACCACAATAAGTAGGGAAGCTAGGGAGATGCTTATTGAGAGGTGGCAGGAGGAATGGGACAATGATAACAACGGAAGATGGACCCATAGAATTTTAAAGGATCCAGGACTGTGGATGAACAGGAAATATGGCGAGGTAAATTTCTACTTGACACAAGCGTTTACTGGACATGGTTGCTTTAAACATTATTTATGGAGATTTAAGAAAATTGATAGCAGCATTTGTAACAGCTGTGGACAGGAAGATGATGTGGAACATACTCTGTTCAAATGTAAAGATGGAAAAAAACTAAAAAAAGAGCTACAAAACAAGATAAAAGAAGAAATTCTTCCGGAAAATCTAATAACGCTGATGCTAAGAAGCAAAGAAAAGTGGGATAGTATTGCAAACTACATCGTAACGGTGATGAAGCGGAAGGAAGAAGAACTGAGAAATAAGTAAGAAGATGCCTGAACAGTAGGACAGTCGTACGACTGAAAGGTGCCCGGTTGTTCAGGAAGTTATGCTAATAGTGATACCCTGTCCAACAAGGGCCGGAGAAAGAGGTGAGATTTTAGTGGGTCGGCACAGGGCCATCCCCACATAACCCTGTTGTGCGGTACCAACAGGGCATGTGCCTGCACATTTTTTTACACCTCGCAAAAAAAAAAAAAAAAAAAAAAAAAAA
>JAGFPH010000418.1:551343-567735 GCA_018207615.1 Philaenus spumarius | reverse complement strand
ATAGTTCACTGTTTAGCTTAGAACTACTTTAATCAATTAACATACCTTAATTTTCAGTCAATAGTAGTACTTGTTTTTCAAAGTATGGCTACATGTTTCGCTGCCACAGGCAGCATCATCAGGCCAGCCAACAACACTAATATTAGTCCATTGTTTAAATAAACATCACATACATAACAACACAATAAACATAAATAATTGTGCAGAGATGGCATTTGTCAAAAATAAAAAATAAAAATTGTTTTTGTCCACAATACTTAGGCCACATGTTTCTTCACTGAGTTGTACTGGGAGACTGCTACCTCAGGTATTCCTTATCAGATTTGTACTTTGGCCTTATTCTGAAGTTCAAAGATTAAGTCATATATACAATTGGAAGTGAAATTTAATTTATCATTTAAAATGTTTGAAGGATTAAACTTTTGGTGCTTATATATAGGTTAAAGATTATATAAAGGTTATATATGTTTAAATATATTATATATAGGTTGAAACCACGTCTTACATTTATAAAAAATCCCTTATGTAGTTATTGTCTATTAGTAATTATGTAGTGAAAAAGTTGGCATTGTGGGTTAGAAATCGTACACTGCAATTACATTTTAATAAATAATCTACTTGTGTGGGATAGCTTCACAGATGGTGACAAATATTACAAGTCTTAGTATAAATAAAATAATTAAGTTTGCTACATACCAGAAGCTATAATAAATGTTGAAAATAAATGTTTATTTTTGGGTTCTAAGTTATATTTCAAACCTTTATTTAATAAATCAGATTCTAGATCAGTGAAGACAATGTTTGTAAGGTTGGTAGTACGGGGGAAGAAGTTGTGTGTTGTTTGGATAGGCTTATCTCCTTGTTTGTCTGTTAACAATGGCTTGAGTTTACTATTGAGTAACACTTGTTTATTATTTACTTTATTTTTAATTCTAAAGTTAATCTCATCATAGAACCTTTCAAATTCAATCGGATGTAAGTAATTGGCCATAATTGAATGTAATCTATATAACTCGTGTGTAAGCTTATCTTTCTTACAGTGTAAAAGCTGACAACAAATAAAACCACTGACTTATGCTCTGCCTTAATTAATGTGTAAACAACTATCCAGTATTTGCCAAAAGAACTTCAGAGTAGTACAAGACATATTCTTGCAGACAAAGCCACTAGTTTTATCAAACGGATGAAAAATTCCACATATGCACCAAACCTCCAATCTGAAATAAAAACTTCCATTGATTTAAAACAAAAACTAGAGGATAACAATGCCATAATTACAAAGGCCGATAAAGGGGATTGCCTAGTTGTGATGAAGAATCAGGAATACATTGAAAAAGTACACGAATTTTTTACATTCAACAACATAACTTAATTTAAAACGGACCCTACATTAAAATTTCGGAAAACTATAAACGATAATCTGAACCGATGCAGACACCTCATTGACAAAGAAGAGATAAAATTTCTTAAAATGATTAAACCCACTGCACCCACTCTCAAAGCATTACCTAAAATCCATCAGCCCAGCATACCAATACGACCAATAGTAAATTTCATGAATGCCCCAACGTACAAAACAGCCAAGGTCATATCAAAAATAGTTAAAAGAGAAACCAAGCTGCAACCTAGCCACAGTCTCTCCAATAATTTTGAATTAATAGACAAAATAAAATATATTGAGGTAAAACATAACCACACGTTAGTTTCGTTTGACATCGTTAATTTATATACCAACATACCGGTTAACGAAACCATGAAATATCTAGAAAACAACCTAAAAGCTAATAGCAAACTCAGCAAAGTGGCAATTATCGAATTAATTTAAATGTTAAGTATATGCCTAGAACAAAATTATTTTTTATTTAATAATAATATCTATATGCAGAATAACGGACTAGCCATGGGCTCGCCCTTATCAGGGGTCATGGCTGAAATCTTCCTCAACCACATAGAAAATGAAAACATAATGAATGCAAAAACAAATTCAAGAAAAATATTATCTACTACCACAGGTATGTAGATGACATACTATGTCTTTTTAATGGCTCGTCAAGACAGTTAACAAACTTTAACAAATACCTCAATAATCTACACCCTTCTCTCAAGTTCACAAGTGAAATAGAAATTGACGGCAATATAAATTACCTAGACCTAAACATTAGTAAAATAGATAACAAACACCGTTTCAAGATCTACAGGAAGCCTACCCAGACTAATCACACCATACACGCTTCATCCAGACATCCAGAGTCACACAAAATGGCTGCATACAACAGCATGGTAAATAGAGCGCTGAACATCCCAATGGAACATAATGATTTTACTGCTGAAATCAAAGTAATAAAATACATAGCACAATGTAACGGCTATAACTCTTCCATTGTTGACAAAAGCATCCATGAAATAAAGAAGAAACGGAAACAACTTAGGGCTTCTCCGATCAACAAAGAAGTGAATGGTGGTAACAAGAATAAAATGAAATACGTTACAATGGATTATACACCACCATTAGAAAAACAAACCCGCAACATATTTAAAAAACTCGGATACTGTATCTCACACAGAACCAATAACAGTCTACAGCGTTTTATAAAACACCCTAAACCTACCCAAGATAAGTACTTAGATGGAGGCGTATACAAACTCCATTGTGATGATTGTGAGAAACAATATATCGGTCAGACAGGTAGATCTTTTAAAACGCGCTTTAAGGAACATTTACCCAATAGCAGAAATATAGATTCAATCCATTCGTCATATGCAGAACATCTAATAGATAGCCGCCACAATTACACCAATATACAGAGTAACTTGACCATATTGCACAAAATGAGAAAAGGACACAAATTGAACATAATGGAAGAATTGGAAATTTATAAGCACCAAAAGTTTAATCCTTCAAACATTTTAAATGATAAATTAAATTTCACTTCCAATTGTATATATGACTTAATCTTTGAACTTCAGAATAAGGTGATGATGGTGGCATGAACCACCGAAACCGGTAATCCAGAAAGGATATCTTTTAGAGTGCTCGACGGATAAAAATAAGGTAATTATTACCCATTATTATAATAATTGTATTCTTGGAAGCTAAATAACATCATGTTTAAATTCAGAATAAGGGCAAAGGTACAAATCTGATAAGGAATACCTGAGGTAGCAGTCTCCCAGTACAACTCAGTGAAGAATCATGTGGCCTATGTATTGTGGACAAAAACAATTTTTATTTTTTATTTTTGACAAATGCCAACTCTGCACAATTATTTATGTTTATTGTGTTGTTATGTATGTGATGTTTATGTAAACAATGGACTAGTATTAGTGTTGTTGGCTGGCCTGATGATGCCTCCTGTGGCAGCGAAAGATGTAGCCATACTTTGAAAAACAAGTACTACTATTGACTGAAAATTAATGTATAGGTACATAGTTTGGTAAAAATGGAGGACGTGGTTACTATAGGTTTTTCGAAACAATTTTTACATTATAAAAGAAAACGTTAAACTGACTGTATAAACACCAAAAATATCCGCTGAAAATAAGTTTTATAGAAAATACCATAGAAATAAAACACGAAAATATAGAGGTTAACATTAGTCATTTTTGATATTTTTACAATAAATAAAATAATCACATCACTTAATATAAACCTATAAAGGTAAACAGTAAGTTGAATGATAGAATAAACTTTGAACACAAAATCACACAACTAATACGTTTATTAACTCAAACGCGTTTCAACGACAAAATTACCATCTTTAGTTATGCACGAGCTACAACTGTCAAATTATCAATATTTATTTATAAATAAGTTGAATAAACAAAATTAAAGAAAGAAATCACAAAAATATACGTGAATTTGCTAAAAAAAATCCAAGACGTTTATTTTGAAAACAATAACAATACACAGTATGAAATAACATTAAATACTCAAATAACGGGATGGGATAGAGTCGATTTGACACATCGTTGCCACATTGAACATATAACTTACATGTATACAAAAAAAACCTGAAGTTCTAACTTACAGTGTCTAGTCTCAGTATGTTTACCTAAGAAATGTTACAAACTTATATATATATATAACATTTCTAACATTTCTTAGGTTGCATACAACGGTTTAAATTTCTAAACACATATATTTTATTATATAGGTATCATTGCTTACTCCATACATCATAATCGCAACAAATCTGGCAACCCTGTAATATCGTTTAATAATAATGGCTGGAGATTCTGTATGGTAAATCCCATAAGCAACTTTTGGTTTGGTAATTTGTTATGTAGTATTTGATTCAGATTGTTTATAATTGATTTGCCGTTATCAGTGAAGTGTCTAATTTCATTATAAAATAGGCCTATAAAGGAAAAAGTTAAATTTAGTGTCATTCTATTAAAACCTGTAGTCAACACGTCATCCACTAGAACGCATAGTTAGTTGATTTAAGATTCTTAATCTTGTAACAGAAGGTTTATTCTTACACCTAAAAACTGTTCGGTAGCACTCGATTACCAGCTCATTTTACAATTTGAAATTAACTAATCTCTAATGTTAGGTTCACTTTGTAAGTTGGCCTGTTCTTTTTAACCTTTATTATAGCTTCTGGTACGTAGCAAACTTAATTATTTTATTTATACTAAGACTTGTAATATTTTTCACCATCTGTGAAGCTATGATCAATCCCACACAAGTAGTTAATTTATTAAAATGTAATTACAGTGTTCGATTTCTAACCCACAATGCCAACTTTTTCACTACATAATTAGGCCTACTAATAGAATATAACTACATAAGGGATTTTTTATAAATGTAAGAAGTGGTTCCAACTTATATATAATATCTTAAAATAGGCTACAATACATTTATTATATTATATAATACAGTTATGTTTTGTACTGAAAACATACTATTCTGTGTTTAGTTTTTTTTAATCTGCTATATTTTAATATGAAATAGATAAGTTTATACTGTATATACTTTTGAAAAGAAAATTAACCAATGTAGGAGTGGAGAAATGACAATAATGAATTAAAGTTCTAACTAGCTTCTCTATAATCTTCCAGTAAAGAGAGTATTTTATATACATACCACGGATACTAGAATACACGGTAGGGGTCATGAGTAGGATGCGCAGTAGACTCACGCGCCAGCGACGTCACTCTGAACCCAGCGAGTACATTCTATTATGAGCTCGCTGCTCTGAACCCTCTCTCCCGGCCCGCTGCCTGCCGCCCGAACACTTATATTAAATATATAAGTAAATAATGAGTCCTGTTTTTGTATTTATAAATTATATATATTTTATTTAGGCAAAGTTTAAAAGCATTAACTTCTACTGCGACCGTGTTAACATTAATACCTTCATTTAATTTTCACTAAAACGTTTAAACTTACTAGCTTGTTTTGATGCGATATTTACTTCTGTTGTTTGTTTCCAAATTCGTTGCAATTACCATTTTTATTACAATGGTTTGATTCTAAACAACTTATTAGATTCAAGTCAATTTGGACTTTGACTATTACGAATTACATATTTACATTGTTAAAAGTTTCTTTCGTTTTTAGTTTTTTATATATACGTTAAACATTATAAAAAGTTTGTATCCAAAGTTTTACTACGAAAAAGCTATGATTTCGTAGTGTTTCTTTGTTTAAATTGCCACCTATATTTGTATTGCTGATTTTAAAAGCTTAAATGGTACATATAAATTATTGCTCTGTGGAGAATAACGTACTGTTTAAAACAACACTCCACCCCCTCTATTAGTAGGCAGAGGTGAGTTGGAAATTAATGTCCAAATTTGTTGTGTATTACAGTTAGAATTTAAAAATAAATGCGTAGGTACCTTACATATGGAGATTGGGTTAAAGTAAAATGTATCAGATACATAAACAAGGACAGTTTTGAAACTATTATTTAATGGCACTAAATAAGACCAACTCATTTTTGTCTGGAACGTGTTCAAATTTAATGACATACATAGATAGACAAAATAATAGGTGATTGAGATTATTGGTTTTTTCCCATTTTGTAGAGTAGGTTGAATATTGTAATAATTTAGATTTATTTTTGATCGCCATTTAGTGATAACTATCCTCAAAAACCTCAAATGAGTTTGTATTTTGCTTTTGCGATGCATAGTAAGTTTGCCAGACACTTATGAAAAGTAAATAATTAATGATTAACTTATCGATTGAGAACATATATATTATTTGAGGTTTAAGATAAACTAAGTTAATAATTATTACACTTTAATTGAACAATTAACTTAAAATATTAACGTATTCATATATAATAATTGCTATCTGCTTGAAATTTACATTTGTGATTTTAAAAAACGTTCCATATATTAAAATTTTGGAAAGATTATAATAATTAGGTTGTAGATGTTAAAAAACTAACCAAACTTTCTTTTGGCTAGCTAAACAAAGAGTTAAGTAGTGGGGGGGGGGGAGTGAAACTATAACTATAAAATACATAATAAATAAGTTGAAATAAAAAATATTACAATATAATGTTCATTGAGATTTATGAAGCTCACTAAATGTAATATTTTACTAATGTTTGGATAAAGAAGATGTGCATCTGGTGTGTAGAGAGTTCTTGCAGTATTGATTCAAACTATCAATTGAAAACAATTACCAAATGTGTTCTTCGTACGTTTACAATACAATTTCAGACCAATTAACTCGGTTTCCCTTAGTTAATATTAGTTTTTTTTATGATGGTCTTTAAATATTATAATTATTCATTTCTGGGCGTTCTTCTACAAGAAACAAAAGTCTGAAAATATCAATTTGGATGATATAAACATATACATAAATTGAATTGATTATATAAATTGATTATATACATGAGTGAATTGGTTATATTATGTATGGTACTTACTCATGTAAAACAATATTTTATTTCTTTTATTATTAATTAATTTACAAAATATTTTCCACAATTTTAATAATTAATTTTCTGATATGAAACTATTATTGATATATAAACAAACTTTTTCAGAAAATGATATCTACATTGCTCTTAATATTATTTAACCACGACAGATCTGAGATCATATTCAACTAGTTTTCTTGTAAAATGTCCTTCGAAATATTACCTTGGGTTTAAAAGGTGTTAGTTGGAGACTGAGACTGGTAAAACATTTATTTTAGAAACAATTACATGTAAAATATATTTAAAAAAATATCTAGTGGGGAAGACTGATGAAGGTGGTTGGATCAGGTACGAGTTCTCATGGACGAATGGCTTGTTAAAGTACAAAAAATATAATTTTTTTTCTGAAATAAATAAATGGTCAAATTATACTCAGTGATAAGTATAAACGAATTACATCTTTATAAATGTTACGGTTTAGGTCAAACATTATCAAACTTTGCTTTGAATAAAAAAATCGTTTAAAATTTGTGCACACGGGAATTCATTAAACTCTAGTGATTATTACACAAAACTTAAGAGTAACGGAATGGTTAGGGCACTTTTAATATTAATAAATGTATATACCGATATAAAATCGTACTGGCCTGCAAAATTATACTTTCGTCCCTGAGTATTAAAAATATCTAACGGAATTGAAGGCTGCAGGTTACGCGTTTTAGTGTTCGAATAGCGAATGACATTGTGGACTGAGGAGTCTGTATACAGTGCGGCGAGGCGGAGGGTCCAGGGTGACGTCACGTCTCCGAGCCGGGCGGCAGGGACCTGCGCGTGACCCCTACCGTGTATTCTAGTATCCGTGATACATACCATACTAAATATTTAGGTTTTATACTAGGAGTAGCGGATTGGTAAAATCACGTTTACACTCACATTTCATAAATAATTCCATCCTAGATATTGTGCAGAGTTTAGATAATATATGTGCACTTCCGTTTGACCAACAGCAACACATTATGAACGAAGCTTAGTACTGTTTCATTCACAACACAGAAGCGACTGCGCAGATAAATTCATTATTAACTTTCCCCGAAGGGTTTGTTCGTTTAATCCGCTCGTGGATTCTAGTGTGCCGTAATATACCTTTCACAAGGGGCTACGAAAATAAAAATATGAAATTAAAACATGAAATTCCTTCCTTCACACATTGTTTGCGTTAGTAGTTACTAAAGTTTGTAATTTAATCTTTTAAAGTAAACACATTTTGTGTACACATCTATGAAGTTAAATTATGTGAAATTGTCCTTTCAGTGTTCATATAGTTACAATAGTAACTTAAAAACTAATACACTCTCTTATAGAAGAAAATGCTAAATTTTAATAATAAACATATTTGAGAAAATATATATTAGTTCGTATGGTTAAAAACAGTTTTCTATTTATATTATTAAGTTTCTAAACAATCATTAAACACTGTGTATTATATATTACAATATATAATATACTACCTATTAATAAAAACATAAACGAATATTATTAGTTTTGTATTGTTTTTAGTTATTCACAATAAATCCAATTGTTAGTACACTTTAAAACACTGTAATCTAAGTATTTAATTACGTCAATGATTTAAGAACTTAAAATATTAATAATTAGCTATTAGCAGTAAAAGTGTATTTCTTTATTAACTGAGTTTCTAATGGTAATACTGATACAATTAATTGTTTGCAATACTTGTGTTACATGTACATATACATAACCGAATCGATAATTACTTACTATAATAAACCTACTCAGTATAACTAACTTTAAGTTATAATGTATTGCAGGCACATATAAAACACATTCACAATAGATTTAGTATAACATTACTTCCATTTTCAGTTTAAAGTGTACTTGATGCAATGCAGAATGTAAGAAGACACTTAAATAGAACATGCATTGTGCATTGAACGTAATATCCTAACCTTAATACAGAGCTTACTCTTTCAATGTGAAACGCTACAACTGAGCAAATTTGAATAACTACATCTACTTTCTCAAACAGAAACATAATGACTATTTAATTGCTTAGAAAACCTAATTTACTTTTAAAAAATCTAATTACTTCGGCAATTTTTTGTTTAGTCTCCACATACTATGGTTTGCTTTAAAACATAAAGTAATTCGTTCAGTCAATTTGAAAGTACATAGATTTTTTTATTTAAATTTCTGGAAGTTTTTTAATCATTCTCTAAAAGCCTTATTTTGGAAAAGGAAACTCTCACTGTATGAGTAGGCTACTAATATTCACACTGAGTTCACACTAAAACTCACACTGTACTAATATTCTATTACTGCGCTGTTAAGAATTTTCAAAATTAGCTACCGTCAGGTACTTTGATTTGAGTGCTACAAAGGATATTTATACAGTTTTAGTTTTTAAAGTGAACTCGTAAACAATTAAACAGTTGTTTTTGTTTCGAAAAAGACGAAAGGTATTTAAAAAATGTAAATTTTACTTTATTGTGGTAATGACTCAGCACTATCAGTTCCAATTTGCAGAACTTAGTATTCCAGTAGCAAGACTAAGAACAGACATGATATTTCCTTATTCAATTTAGGCATAGTTATGTACAAATGAATTTCAATTAAAACGTACCAAATGTTTATCAAGATTGTACAACACTGCATTGTTACGGGATGTATGCGAAGATGATTACTTGATAATCTGGTTTTGAACTGTTATGTTGGCAAAACGTCAAATGAATTAATCTCGAACATATTGTATGATTTGTATTATTCATTATGAACTATTTTATTCCTTTTATATACAATAGTGTAGAGTTATCTGATTTAATTAATCTGCGTATAATACATTGTATTTAAATTAATAAATAATTTATTATTTTTAGGAGCAAATTAGTACATTATATTTAGCCATCAACAATATTAAGACCTACTATCATTAATATTAAATTAATGAACCAATCATTGATACAATTTTAATATTAATAGTTTTTACAATAACATTTTACAATAAATACTAGCATTAGTGCCTATTTATGTCCTATAAATGGATTTTTTAACGGCGACTACAGTTATATTTATAAATGTTTAATAAATAAGTAATAATAGTAAGAATAATATAATAAGTAATAATAGTAATAGTAATAAGTAAATAAGTAATATATTACATAATTTTGTAACATAAACATACTTAACTTTTTAATTACTTTGATATTCATTGGTCTTTAATGTCTGCCAGGTTGGTCAAATAGTTTTGTTTATGTTGAATTATTTTAAAAATCTTTAAACTATAATATACTTAGATAAAATAAAACCTGAACACAAAATCTCACAATAAATACGTTTACCAACTTCAAACGCGTTTCAACGACAATGTCGCCATCCTCAGTGATGCACGGGCTACAGTTACTTTCTCACAAGTCAAGCTCATTAGTTATTTTATAATATACTTTTTTATATTTATTGTATAAACTATTAATATTATATACAAAGGTATAAACTATATTAAATTACTTACATGTTTAATTCATATGCATTATAATACATTCAAACATAAATATTGTATTCATACATACAGCAATACTACAGACACTCAGACAAGTGAAAAATATATTATATCTATACAAACGACTTAATTAATAAATTTCCCTTGATATATGACTAGTAATTAAAATCTAGTATTAATACCCACCAATATTTTCATACTTATTAGACATATTTCGTAAGGCGTGACAAAGCCTTTCCATTTAGATGTTTCCCAAATTCATCCATGGACAATAAAAAACTTCCTAAGCAACGTCTTGGAATTATCTTTAATATTGGACAGCATGCAACAAAATAGAAAACGCCCTCTTTTTAATGTAAGAGCAATCGAAATTACCCTTTGTCCTTGGTCTATTTAAGTTTAATAATTCCACCCTGAATTTTATATTCGATTTTATTTTTGAAATATCTACAAAATTGTTTACATACGTTTCAATACTTAGTCCCAAATATAATGTTTTATAAACAGAATGCAAAGCCTATTCAACGCAACAAACGATTCGTTCCATCTTGTTTACTGCGAGAACGAATAACTACGTCGACTTCTAACATCTGACCCTTCCAATTCCCTACGTCAGAATTTCCTTTATCAAAAGCCACGGTATGTTTGTTCGATAATATTTGCCATCCTTAAACGAAAATCTTGACTAAGGCCTATTTTGTGAAATAGTTTGGAAGCCGCTCCCCCGACATACCTAAAGGCCTTGTCATATAATCAATTTGTACGTAATTTAAAAGTATAGGCCTAGACAAATAATTTGTCTAAACCAAGTTCTAAGTTTAAAACATATTATGGTGTGTTATCAGGTATAGCGGATAGTGTGTTATCGGATGAAATATACGTTTATCAAAAACCGTAAAAGCTGTTCTACTTGGTTATATTGTTTATAGTTTTAGACTTGTGCTGCGGTACATATCAGTGATCTTTGCACCGAATTTAAACCACTTTGCCGATAGATATAATAGATAGCGTGATTCCTAAATACTTGTACTTATTTGCGCAATCTATCTCTTCCACATTGTAAACCGATTGTTCTGTCATTACCAATTTCCCTCCTCTTCTAAATACCATATTTTGTTATTTTTCTAAGTTAACTTTTATGTTCTAAGTTTAGTTTTACAATATTTCTGCTAATTATTAATAATTTCCTGGGGGCCTAGCGTCGTAAACTATACTAACACGATATCGTCTGCGTAAAGGACCTTTCGTACACGGCGGAGGTTTCACTCCCCCTCACAACGTCCTGGAAATGGTTAGTAAAACAAAGAAAGAAAAAGAAGAATGGGCTAAGAAGACAACCCTGACTCAATCAATATCGTGTTTCAAAACTATCCGAGATCCAGTTTCCACACTGAACTCCTGACGACGAACCATTATAGAGATTTTTTATAAATGTTTATTGTAACATATACGTGCGATGTTGAAGATAATTTATTGTTTTTATTATTATATAAATAATAATTGAAAACAAATATTTATGATAAATATTAAAAATTGAATATTAATATGGTAGTAGATGATTTATAGTTGTGTCAATTCAACACAGCACACATTAATACTTTCTACAATTTGTTAAAGTTCCCTATAAAAAGAAAAATTAAAAGTTTTAAAGAATTGTTACATTTTGGTTTATTGTAGTACAGTCCTTACAAGTAGTGATTAGCCTACTGACTTGCCTTATTTAACTTTACGTAACCTACAATGTCTTACCGCATCACCTAGTAGTTGTTTACCGGTACTAACAACAATAGCATATATAGTTTTTCAACATCACACAATTTCAGACACCAATTGTTCATATACGTATATAATTATTATTAATGTTAAGTTCAAGTCAGTTTCAGAGATAAAAAGTGATGATTGTAAATGGTTCTTACCGTTTTCGGTCTAACCAACAAAATTATTTTTGAACTTCTGAGTTGTGATAAATTGCACATAGACAACACAGAAAATGTACTAAAGTGCGTTGTAATAAAACACTTACTAAACAATTCAGAATCTGGTATAAAATTTAATAATTTTAAAAAAACTCAAATTACAATTACGCGTACACTTACTTCAGCAGGAAATTTGATCTTATTAAAAATTACAGCAAAGGATTTATATCAACAGAGTAAAAGAATTTTAAAATGGAATTAAAGTGGATGGAAAATGTCGAACACTATTTGCTAAACACCGACTGGATTTCGATTCAAAACATTTCTGTAAACAGTAAGATTCCACGTTACAGTGTAATGCGAGAAAATATGAGCCTTATAATACTGCTGTCCGGTAATCACGGATAAACACCTATTTATTTTTGTTTGTAACTTTTATGGCTTGTTTTTCATTGCATCAAGTTAGTGGGTGACAAAGTCCCAATGATGGAGAAATGACGAAACAGTATTATTAATTAAATCAATATTATGTTTGAAAATTGTTAGTATTTTTTAAATTCATTATAAAACGACGATCAAAATCTATACAAAAGTTGATTATAGCATTTATTTTCGTTTCATAAACTTTAATTCATAATTTTAAGATATTCATAATTTTTATCTATCTCTGTTCTTAAACGGCATATGTTCTGAAATGATTTAAAAAGTTTTCTAAAACGGTCTTACATAAATTATATGGTTCAATTGCCAACCATCATCACACAATTTAACTACGTAATTTCAGTTTTAAATAAATTATTGACTTAACTAAAGTGAATCTAAATTAACTATGATGATGGCGTGACAAAACTTTGCTCTGGTCTTTATCTATCTAAATAATTTATTAGTCTATTATTGACCTTGGTTGCTCGTTGTGTGATCATGTCTCTTTATACCATATGGTTGCTACACGAGTGTATTTGACGGTTAAGACAGATATAAAATATATTCTCATACAGTTCCTTTATGTACATTTTTTTATTCTCAAACTTATCAAGGGTGAAACCAATCTGCTAGCTGTTTCATAGTTTTAACTGAAATTTGGTTACCATTTTTGTTCTTGAATTTTTATGTTTATGACATAATTATTAATTAAAGTGCTCCTTTTTATTTTTAAATGCCATTACTCTTATAATAAGTTTTTGACTTTTCACAAGAGTTTTGATAACCTCCTAATAGGTACCTCCCCATCATATCAGGCCATGTTGAATGCGATACTGTACAAGTGCAAAATAAATTTGAATTAGCAATTCTGTTGGGCACATTGATCGGAGAAAGTAGAATTTTCTAATAATTGAGTGCATTGTTCTTTGCAAGTTATCAATATGATCTTATAAATATTGATCTACTATAATTCCTATATATTTTAGTTCATTTATATTTTTATTACTGGACATGTAAATCTATTTAAATTTATATTATTAGCTTCCATTCATGACAAATGGTGATACGCTAAGCTTTCCGGTAAAATTTACCTATTTTTTAAAATGAAAAAAAAATAAAAATTACTATTTCTCTTCATTTAGAACTATACAATTTTTCGAGAACCACAACCTTAAATATTAAAGGTATTTTTTTTATTAATGTTAATAATTCGGCATTATCTTTTCCTCTATACAAGGATACAGTGTCATCCGCAAAAGCTGTTATTTCCCCATTGAACTTACTTTTACACAAGTAATTTATACATATAATAAATAGGACAGCACCAAGCACAGACCCTTGAAGTACTCCACCCACATTTTAGTTCTTTGGTACTTCCCAATACACCATCCAATCTGGTCCTCTGAGACCTACTACTAAGGTAGCTCACAAACCATTGATGAGGCAAACCCCTTACTCCCGCAAACCACAATTTTTCCAAAAGGACATCATGATCTACATTGTCAAAAGCTTTTTTACATCCATAAAAAGACCGGCAGTCTTAAATCCATCATTCAATGATTCGTAAACATCAGTTACACATTTACTTAAAACTTTTTCCGAGCTTAGCCCCTCTCTAAACTCGAATTGCCTATTATAAAGAATTTGTTCTTCTCTAAATATTTCTCTATAGACTTTTTCATCAAATTTTCAATAATCTTTGCAAAAACGGACAACAGTGCTATTGGTCTATAATTACCACAATCATATTTATCACCTTTCTTATACAATGTCATTATAACTGCTTCTTTGAATTGGTCTAGGTATACACCATTGCTGAAATTTAAATTACATAAATATGTTAACACTTTAAGAATTTTAAATTTTATATGTTTAATTAGTATTGCAATCGTTCCATCTAAACTTGGTGTTCTTTTTGACTTTAAAGATTCAATAACATTCAAAACGTCTTGCTCAGTAATATGTGGCATTAAAAAGGATTTGATTGGAGGTTGGATATTCCCCTTAAAATGCTCCCTATACAACTCATTGAGCCCCTGAAACCATATCTATGTCAGTACGGATAATACTCTAATGCATACATCTAATATAGCATGTGCAGTATAACTAATGCAAACTAATTCGTATTATTGTGAATAGCCTTTCTTCTATTCTACTCCATGTAACATTATTTCTATTTCCATGAAACGAGCCTTACCTGTTATTGATGTTCGACGTAAAACAATAATCTATAAATAATGTAGGTTGCAAATTTGATAACCATTAATAGATTACTTATAATTAAAATTCGTCCTTATCATTTTTTCTCCTTATGTATTACTTGTTTTTTAATAAATAAAACGTACATTGGATCACATTAGGAAACTCAAGGATCAACAATAATTTGTGTCTAACTTAAGTCGATAACTAACACATAATCTACCGATTGACACAATAATACAGAGAATATATTCTGCAGAGCGTAAATACATAAAATCAAATATGTACTTGTGACAATTCAAAATATATCAAAGAAATAAGCGAAAGAAAATTAATTAACTTAAAGGAACGAATTAGCATATTGCAGATATTCCGTCAAACTACAAACGATAATAATTCAGAAGACGATAAGAATCAAAATTCAAATATGAAAATTAAAAAGTCTTCGGCGAAAACCTAGTAAAGCCAGTATAATAGCTGCAAGCCAGTAGAGTAGAAGTACAAATAATCATTTAAATAAGTAAAATTGACAAACGTCTGAACCATCCATTTCTTGTAAAACGGAAACGCCAACTATAGTTATAGCGTTTAAGATTGGTCTATTCAATCAGCTGAGTTCAAAATCTACAAGTTATTAACTTTTGAAAATCAACGAGTATAAAATTAAAGTTGTAACGTCAATCGTAATGAGTTATTCAAATATTTTATTATATTTATTTAGCTAACCCTATTTTAAAATACTAATAACGTATTAAAAGAAAAGTTTTAAGAAATGTACAAAATTTATTCATTAACATTTCATTTCTTTTAAATACAAATACACACACAAGTATATGGGACAAGAAAAGAAAAAGGGCAGGAAATAAATATATATTCCAACTTAAAAAAGAAAGTCTAATTTGGAACATTTTTGAAGAACCTATGGACTAAAAAAAGATTATATTTGAACTAGCAGAACCATATTAAATAAGAACGAATTAATGATAGAATCGCTAAGAAATAGCAAAGTGTATTTTTTTTTTTTTATATATATAATTGACAATGGAAATTCTATAAAATAAGAAACCAGAAGACTCCTATTTTTAGTGAGATTATTCCAATGTGTACATCCTCATTCATTCAACTTTTAATACTGAAGCTGCTATTACTGTAAAGATTTGATTTCGATATAACTGATAATTTCATGTGTAACGATTTGTGTGTGAACTATTGAACTTTGGGTCTATTCATACTTATATCTATTTATATGCATTTTAATATTCATCAATTCTTCGTTTATATATATATTTTTGTTTTGTTTTGTATGATTTTATTTTTTATTTTGAAAAAAGACAGCACCGAACTTCCGAGGTTAATTTGTTTGTGTTCTACCGATATTAACCATTTATTAACTTTCAAATTGATTGTGTTGATTAAATATATTTACTACAATATATATAGGCATAGCTTATTTCTT
>JAGFPH010000418.1:538782-551243 GCA_018207615.1 Philaenus spumarius | reverse complement strand
ATAATTTTTGAACGTTTGCAATTTATATAATTTATGTTGTTTATAATTATAAACAAAATTAAAAATAAACAATATGAGCTAACCGAGATAAACTTGAGTTCTCATATATTAACATTCAAATAAAAATAAATTACTATTGGTTGGTGTATTACATACTATAACCTAGTTTGTACAGTGTACTGACACAGAGTATTTAATTCAATAGTACTTGAATACTTCTAATAAAACGAAAATAAACCCATTACAAGAGTGTGTTTTCCATGGTGTGCTTAATGCTTTTGTTGCCTTAATATTGATGTAGTTTTTCATAAAACGCCATATGACTGCTATAACAAATGATTAAACAATTTTAATAATTTAATCAATATAATTATTAACAGTTACTTTAAATATGTAATGGAAATCAAAATGTATGAAATTCTTCTTTCATTTAGAAAGAATATACAAAAATGTATTTTTTTTAATATATCCAAATTTTTACTGGTACGATGTTAAGTGTAGTCATTGATCCAATAACAATGCTCAAGCATTAATTTTATTATAGTTCAAAGTGGTAGTTAAATCATTATATTATTATGTCCTATATATTATCATTTTAAAGTGCGCGTAATTATACTGTATCGTAAAGTCGTTACCACAATATTTTGATTGAAAAATATTAATTTGTTTCTATACAACTGTTTAACTACATAAAGTCTAGCTACAATTTTAATCCACTAGAGTCTAGAGTATTGTATTTTTTGAATAATTTTACATTATTGAATACTAATATAATATCTATCGCTAGGTAATATTTATTTATTGTCTTTCACCATAATAATTAAATTGCTTGACACATTTTCAAAACAAGTAATTTAAACATATTTTATTATTTTTTAGAACAGATCGTTTAGTGTGTAGTAGGAATATTCTACTTTATGTTTCATAAATAAATAAATACGTGTATTTGTATTACTCATAAAAAAGGAAATATTTTACAAATTCTTACAATAGTTCAATATTAAAAACAAAGGCACATAATAAAGACCACAAAGTAATAACAAAGTGCATAAGCTACATATACTTTATCTTTATTAACTTTTTAGAGTACACTAAAATTAAAAGTAAAGCTTTTAAAGCTGTATAATTTACGCCATGTATAGTATTATTTTTTTCGCATGTACCGGTATTGTACAAGTAATAAGTGTTATTTCCTTTCACTTCAGTTTCGTCTAAGTTAAATAATATATGATCTGTGTATATATTCTATAGCTCTGCTGTCAGGAAAGTGTCGTAACTTTTATAAAGAGTATAATTTGTAACAAAATTCTGAAATATTAGTCAGAATTATAAAGATACAATTATTTATAAAGTATTGGACAGTAAAACTTAAGTTATAAATAGTACAGAAAGATTTTAAATTGGTTTTAACAAAATTTTTTAAATGTAGTTCAGTTAAAACTAAATAAATTTTTATAATGTATGTAAAAAAACAACTCAAATCAGTTGATAAAAATGCAAATATAAAAACGAATATTTTAAAATATTTATTTACAATTACTATATAAATAAATTTAAATGACAGAATTTTGGTTTGATATAAATAATTATTTAAATACTTCATCTAAATTTAATTTGAATTATTATTTAGAAATAAACACATGTGCCTACAGTTTTGACTAAATATAAAATGTATCGTAAATTATTATTAGTTTCATTTTGTAAATTTTTGATGAGGAAATAATACTATAAAGTGTAATTTGAATGAGGCTACTTACACTCCAACATTATAGAACATTAATGAATAATTGGCATATTAATTTTTTGAGCCATGGGTTAATAACCAATAGATTTTGAGAATATATTTATATACAACAGTGTATATCTGAGTCTGTCAAATTGTTTTACAGTTAGGACTTATAAATTTCGTTTGATTTACAAAATGTAGTTGATGCACTCAGGTAAGGGCATTCGATAGGATCTATGTAATTTTAATGCATGTGAACATGTATGTATAATTAGTTTCCATAACAATGTTTTGTGGTTAATTGTTAATTATATCATTCAATGACACTAAACATATTTAAATCTATTAACATTTATTAAATTATATGAATAAAATGGATTCAAAGTAATATGAATTCCGTATCACTAATTTGCATTATAAAATATAAGCACAAAATAACACATTTCATATCCTTTATATGTAACTTTGCTCACCGTTAACTTACCGTAGCTTACAGTTTCCCCAATAAAATCATGTAGCTGTTTTTATTATTCCTGTATCGAAATTTTTATATTCCTCAAATGTTTGTGTTTGTAGTTACTAATGCTTTAGCCAGTATTATGTGTGTTAAGGTAATTGTAACGGGTTTTTTAATGTTATGTAAGGCATTGTTAAATCAAATTAAAGAATAATACAAAAAAATTTTACTCATAAAATCAGGCTTAAATTTTACTGAGAATACAGTGCTTAACACAATAGTAAAAGTTTCTTACATATGTATTAGGCAATTCAGTATGTATACACAAAGTTTATAGTATCCCTGCCTTTAATTTACAATAACATATTTAATTTATATTAATACACGATATATATGTAATAGGTGTTAAGTGTTTTAGCTTAATAATTATTTATATTCAGGAATCGTGTAAAATAATTTTTATAAATTCAGTAAAACTACTTACTAACACAAATTCTTCTGTTTTTAAAAACATAGTACAACCAAAGTTTTAAACATTAAATAAGTTTGACTTATTAAGTTTAGCACAAAGCTATAAACAGATTACTTTAAGGGAAACCGCATTGTAACAAAGAGTTGATGCTTTAATGTTTCCTGTGAAGGTTACAACCTCCATGTTAATGATTTGGAAAGAGCAATATAATGTTCTGCTCCAGTTATGTTAGGGAAAACAACACCGATTTACTAAGAACTAAGTTTTTCTTTAACTCTATCAGTTTTTACATAAATATTTTACATAGTCTCGTTTTTATTTAAAATTAACTTTGGTAGCATTTACGTCCATTACCTAACAATAACTGCAATCATTTGACATTTCTACTATAAGAAAGTGACTACAAAGTTTTAAATTAAAATAAACGCACTAATATTAGTACTCATAAAAATTAAACAAACTTGAATAATGATAGTCAAAGTCACAGAGCACTGATTGCCATTAATTACTTCTAATTTGTATAGTTGTAACTTTGTTTATATATTTTTCGATGAATAACAAACATGCCGAGAAACGTTGAAGGTGGACCGGTTCGTCTAATTTCTACAGCTTTGCCTACGTAATACCTAATCAAGATAACCTGAAAGAACCTAACGTTAAGACCAGATCAAACAGCTGCTTTGAGCTGAACATATTTCTGAAATCTTCTGTGAATTTGATCGGTTATTTAAAGAAGAACGGGACTTTCGTGAAGCAAAGCAAGGGACTTTCGTGACCTTCTATTAATTCAAAGCATGAAAATGTTTACGAACTAAAAAATATAGTTCAATCTCAAAAAGATGAAATTGTACAGTGTTTTGGCATTATTTTAAAAAGTGAAAATGATTGTTTGAGAGTAGCGACTACAATTCGAAGCCAAGAGAAATAATTATAAACAACATAAATATTGAATAGTGAACATTTTTCTCAATAAAATGATATTTGTTATTTTAATTTTCAGCACGTGTAATAACCTTTGCAATGTAAGAAAATCTAAGTTGTATTTTAAACTGTACAGGTTAGGAGTGTCTTGTACATATTTTCATTGTGTTTAAAACTATAACGAAGAGCTAATTAGTTTTGTTTTTCTAAGTTAGAGTAAGGTTACTTTTTAATTAGAACGAGAAGTGATACATTTATTTACAATTAGAATTGTAGAGGTCTGAATGATAAGAAAAGTGAGTTCTATCAATATTTGCTTAACCTAGATAATGATTTAGTCTGTATAACTGAAACTTGGTCAAGTAGTAATGTGGCTTCAGGCGAGTTATTATCAGCTGTTTGGGCTGTTTATAGAAGTGACAAAGTAAATAAGTGGAGGGGAGATGGCGTATTGACTGGTATAAGGACTGGTTATTGGAAGTCGAATTTAATTACTTTTCCTTCTATTGCCAATGTGGATCTTGTTTGCATCAAACTATAAAATAATTGTGGGTTTACGAATATTCTTTGTAATATTTATTATCCATCTAGGATACCTCTGTTTTCTTAAGAAAATTTCTTTAATACGGGGCGTATATTTGTTGATAATAGTAATTTAATTGATATAAACATATGCCTCGTTTTTTTTTCGTTATTTACCTCGTATTTATAATAACACATTTGACTTAAATTTAAAGGTAGATATTTGTAAATATTTAAAAACATTTCTAGAATTTAATAATGTTTTTATTCTGAATGGTTTTATTAACAACAATATAACTTTGTGTTTAGTAGTAAGCAAGACTGTGGGAATTATCTGTGCTGGGTGGCAACTACAATTTATTGGGAGTGGATAATCACCATTCAGTGTTATTTGATACGATACAGTTTTAGAATTTTGTAAAATGTAGAAGGTGCACTGAAAATGATTTTGTGTGGAATGATAACGGCTAAAGGACAGTTTATCTATTGTAGATGTCTTTGCACAATACTTTGGTTCTCTATATTATAAACCGGATCAGTTAAATTAGAAAGAGTTAGCCTACTCTCATTATGACAGGAGTCGAATATAACTGTGTTAGAGAACAAATAGGAAATGGTTGAGAATCAAAATAATCCAAATTGCTCTTGTTTACATTTTTCCTTTTAAGGAGCAGAATATCCATTCAAACCATTGCCGTAATTTACCACATACTCGATTTTTAAAATTCTTGTCCATGTCACATTAAATAAAATTTACTATTTATTCGAGTTTTAAAATTAGAATTTTAATTAATTTTCAGAAATAAATCTTTTATTGCTTGGTACATTTCAACATCATGTGGAACTACTATAGGTGAAACAGGTTTGTTGACTAAGTAAATACTACAATAGTTCTGCTCCATTAAAAGATTATCTCTAAACTATCAATCTAGAAGGGTAAATTGCATTATACTAGGTACCACCATAAATATTGTATTTTGTAATTTTGTTTGTACAGAATAACACATAATATTAAATGTATACTAGTTTGGATTACACTACCTTATAATATTATCAGTTAATTTGATGCTTTGAATGTCTCTTGTTCTTTAATTTGGGTATTTAAAAAAATTGTATTTTCACGTAGAAATTATCAGAGATATTATTTTAAACATTGATAATTTAGAGAGAGAAAGAGCAAGTGCTAGAGATATTTTTTATAGAAAAGGATATAGTTAGAATTTGATAAAAATATTGTATCCATAATTAATTTCTGAGAATTCTAGTATTTGAATTCGGGGGTATTTAAACATACAGGTATTTTTACTTTTACATATTCTTTAAATATGTAATTGTAGTCATGTGGAGTTTGTATAGAGGGGAAAGTGACAGATATTTTTAGAAAAGGATCAAGTTAGAGTGTAGCAAAAAATATTTACTTGGTTAAAAAATAAAACATATTAAATTAATTACGTTTTATAAGAAACTTAATTTGTACTAGCAGACGTAAAACTATTTTTTTTAAACAAGTAACAGAAAATGTCAAGAAAACTCACAAAAAAGGAAGAAAATATATAATATTTCATAAAGGACGTAAAAGGGTATCATTATTTACTTTAGAAAGAACAAAGGGCCTAAATGGACTGACTGTATTACGAAAGCTTTTATAAAGGAAAAAGAGATAGTGTTTTGAAACAACCTACAATAATAAATGTAATAAGTTATACCAAATAAATGCGATACGTTTGAATTATTTATAATTTAATGTTTAAAATATATTTATTTCTATTAACAAATTGTAGCTCTCAAGAACAATATACTTTAAGTTTGGAATAAGTGAATACAAACCATTGTTAAATAATTGTATATCATTCAGTTTTATTTAAATAATTCTGAATGTATGTCTATCAGAATCTGGCATACTCAAAAGTAATGCATTTAATAGGAATTGCATTCATTTTATATCACAATTTCCTTTAAGATTTTAGGTAATTTATTAGTACAAGAAGGGCTATTTTACCATACAATAACGTAATGTTATATATTTATAAATTGAGTTAACAATATGGTTTTACAACAGGGCATCATACAAATTTAACTCAAAATGAAATTACTCTTAGCATTTTCATGCTGTCATATTTAACTTAATAAAATTATATTGTTTTTATTTCCTCTTTAGTTCTTTCTCATCACAATGTATCTTGTAATAAAGGTCAAACTAAAGAAGTTGTAAATTGGTTTTATTTCTTCACAAGTCTTTCCATCTAGTAAGAAACACAATTACAAATGGTTTTAACTTTTATATAATTACAATATTTTTAAGTTTAAGAACTTTTGTTATAATAATATAATAAACTTAAACATAACATTATTATATATATATAAAACTTAACGCTGTTGACAAATTTAACTATATTATTTAATTTTGATTCGGTATCATACAAGTTAAGTTGTTAAGCAGCGTAGAATGAAGGAATTTCAATATGAAAATAACCTGTATCAACTTATTACCAAAAGTCAAAGTTACGTTTTGTTTTATTAGTTTGTTTGTAAGAAGTTTACTGTTTATTTCAAATTTAAAAATTGATTGGCGTTTTATTCTAGTACATATATAAATATACTTTTTTATAGCCTATCTTCTTTAAATCGGCAACGAAAATGCTTCAAGAGTTAAGAATCCCTGGTAACAACAAATTGCTTTTACCAAACCGAATGGTAAAATGACAGACCGTACTGATTTACGAGTCCCAACTATTAAAAAATCACCATTCACGTAATGATATTCATTGTTAAACAACTTTCATTAACTTTTACTGTCTTTTAAAGTAGGGTATATCCTTCGTTTTTATTTAAAATATTTGTTTGAAAAACAAAATTGGTTAACTAACAATGATTGCGATGCAAATATTACTAACGAAAATTGTATCGAAGATGAAGTTCAGCCGACAATTAAGCAATAATCTACTGCTTATTTGTTTACACTAATTACAGGCTTCCATAAATTGTCCTTTGTTTCATTTAGACCTACAGCCCTCCTTTTTCATTTTAGATATCAGTTGTAAATTTGTTCATCATTAATGCACAACTCTTGAAACTTGGGATTATTTTATAGTACTTTAAACTTATACATAATTAACGAATATATTTATAAACACTTATAAATAATATTCCAAATTTAAAAAAGTGTAACTAATAAGTTGAAAACTTTTAAGTTGTTCATATAAAAAAAAATAATTAAATATATACAGATGAATCAAGTACCAAAGTAGTTTTATTAGATAGACTACCTCAAAAACATGCATAAGAATACAATTTATCGGACAAAGCTATGGTTGGCCAAAGATTGTACGTATCTTAAGAACTTTTTTTTAACTTCTTTCTTTAGGAGACATTATAAACAGTATTCTGCAACAACAAATTAATTACTAGTACAGGTAATTTTTAATGTATAGGTACACTCGTAGTACTGTACGATCTATATGTATTGTTAAGATAATCTATTAAGTGCCCTTATCAAACTCAGCATCAATGGTATGGAAATATTTTTTGGAAACAATATATACACAATAAAAACCCAGTTATCTAGAATTTTTATTTTTTGTCTCCTGAGATAGGTACAAATTTAGTTTTAAGGTTTTTTTTATATCGTATATATATCTTAATAAATGAAGTTGCTTCAAACAAATATGTATAAGTACTTGACTAATACGTATTTAAGTAGGTTTTCTTTTTATATATTTTTATTAAACGTTGAACTATATGTATTTAATAGCTTCTGAGTGAAATTCTATGAGGTTCAAAGTTAATTTCAATCGAAAATTAATGTTGTATATTTCCTTTGTCTTTTTATGTATATTTCAAAGAAAGTACTTTATTGCAGTTCATGATGCGACTTTAAAAGAATTCTACATAGTTGTATTGTACAACATCGACAATATATCGACAGAAATATGTACATATATCACTTTTTTATAGACAAGTTAACTGCCGAAATTTTGCTCAAATTACATTCAGACTGGTACATAAACTATATACACACATATATTTATATGAAGGATGATTTTATGTAAACTTACCACATCCTCTATTAATAAAAAAAAAACTTGAAAAAGTCATACAAAAACTGATCTCGGGACAGTTATTCGCCATCAGGGGGAACTTAAGAAAACATATTCACAAAATCCCAAACCACCCGTATCTTTATACCACCAAAAACTCAAATATTGGCAATGGACATATATATCACTTGTGATGTACAGACAATATTAAGCCCATTTAAAAAATTTTAATACCTGCCAATTCTAAAATTTTTGTATGTAAACATTTTATTTGTATATCTGCTACACTTGGCCCAAGGTGGTTATACGATTATATTTCAAAAGTTTTGATAACGACACTAAAATGAGTAAATAACAAATAAATGAATACGTAACTCAGTGTTTGCTCTATTAACTAAGCCATAACTCTCCCCTATTATCATATTGTTATTTCACATGATTAAGAAATATTATCTGTAAAATTTCAATTTTAAGTGTACTACCACAATAACGGGGTTAAAAAGCGAGAGAGATAAACTTCAGCAAAACAATAAATTAGTCTCGAACTCAAAATCGAAGTGTTGTTAGCCATTAACAAACCCATTTAGAAATGTTTCTCTTCTTAAATATTGAAACTAATGTAGCAGATTGCAAAATAATTACCTACTTGAATAAATTACTTGACAAGTACCTTGAAAGAGTATAAAATTTAATTATATACTTCAGTTTTTGTAAGACTGCTTAGTATTCTTTTGAAATTTAAATTTGAAATTGTAATTAGTGATTCGGAATCGCATTTCTTGAAGAGTTCCATTTTTTAATCTTTGAATGTGTTGTTTTAATGATATTTACCGTTGTAGCCTATACGAGTATTGTTAAAAATGAAGTAAAGTATTAAAAAACGTGAAGTTCCACACAGTCGGTTTACACACCGAAGCTGAGATTACATTTAATTAATAAATAACATATTTGTGGTTTACTATAACACCTCAAACTGAATTAAAACATCTTTTCAAAGTATTTAAAAAATTTTAAATAGTCTTTGTTTTACGTTGTAAAGCCCTTGATATGAAGAATGATGTAAGTCAAAAAAGTTGCTATTGAGATAGTGAAGCTTAAATTTAAACCACTCTGAAGTTTGTTATACATTTTTAATTAACAGTTAGTCTACATTAGTAGAAAAACAAATTTAGCTTAACTGTATAGTTTTTTGCATTTATTTATATTTTTTAAGGTAGAAAATAATTATTATATTAACTTACACCATTTTTAATGCCAACTTGTGTGTTTTATTACACCTTAATTTGACTTACATCTATAGTTTGGGATATCGATCATATTGTTTCCACTCCAGGCTAGGGTGAACTTACAGTCAAACACATGAAACCAAAATTTTAATTGTTTCATAAATAACCAAATATGTTTTTTTTTAAATAATAGATAAAGACACTTTAACATAAAATCAGTCCTTCTTGTTTAATCTAAGAACAGAAAAACAACTATTTTACATTGTATAAGCATAACACATTTTAATTAAAGTTTTAAATCAAATTTAAATTTGCGGATATTTTTTGTTTGAATTGCAAATTGACAAATTGTATAACATTTTGCCTTCTTGTTTAGATCCAAAAAAACAAAAATAATTATTTTAAATTGCATACGACACTTCAGTTATGGCTTTAAATAAAATTTAAATTTCCGGATATTTTTTGTTTGAATTGTATTTTTTTTTGTTTTTTTTTGCTGTTTTCTTCTTCTTCAAGTGACTTCCTTAGGCTCACAATCCCTACTTTCTTCACTGCACATGTTTTCTAACGGCAAAATGTCTTCTGAAGCCCCTTTAACCTCTTGGGATGCTTTCAGAAGATTAAAATCAATAAAAATGCCGCGGTACACTGTTTTGTTTACGGGCTGTTTATTTTCCATCTTGCATTAGAACTTATAAAAGTTATACATTTTCCTTTCATTTAAATTTGTATTCAAATATTTGCGATTCGTGTTATGAGCCCTAGTATAATGGCTTGGGTATAACGAAAAGCTTACTGTGTGAGCTTTTACTTCGTCTACCTGATCCTTAGCAGTTTTGTTAATGCAGTTGTTAAAATGGTGCAAGTCAAAAGTGCAAATTTATTTATTAAACGTATCTGAATCTGTATTGGAGAATGAATTATCACCTAAAACAAAGTCTTTAACCATGTCTGAATCATCTAATTCTGAAGAAATATTTGAAAACTCATAAAACAACATTGTATAGATCTTGTACAGTCAAAACATTGACTTACACCACTGATGCTCACACCTGCAAACAGTCTCTGGTTATCATCACTACAGTGACTAGATAGAGACAGTGTGGCCATATGAAAGCTGCCGCCGTGTTTATCCTAAAAGTAATGTTATCTGCCATGAAGTATAATGTAATTTCTTTTCAAAATATGTATACAAACTTTTGTTTTACCTCGTAAACAGCTTTTTAAATGTTAAAAGTAGTTAGAAAGCAGATAAGTTGTTTAAAATTAAATAACCTTTAAAAAATAATGATTTAACCTACTATCACATTTTTTACTAGCCTAAGCGGATAGTTGAGTAGCCGCTTACAAACTAATAAAGCTACTTCAAAAGAAGTTGCACTATTATTTTCTTTGTTCAATTCTACTTTAACAAAAAAACATTTTGAAGTTACATTATTTATGTGGTTTATTTGAATAAAAGTCAAGGTCTTGTATTATTTTTAAGGAACCAAATTTTCAATAATTTGTAGCTGTCTGTAAAAGTATTTGACTTGTCATAATTTAATTTTTTAATTAAATTTAATTCTCAAGTTATAGAAATATTCGTTTTAAAAAAATAAAAAATTTTCTGGTATAATGTTTTCACAGAACAGGATCAAAGTACATTCTAACAAATATTAAAATCACAGCTACATATATTAAAATCAAACGAATTGTCTTGCATACATATTCATAGACCTACTACTAAATACAGAGCAAGTAGATATTTTTTGTTTGAGGAATTTATTTTTAAAACGAAAAGTTAGATACCTTTTAACAAAAGTGTCTCTAATATAATGGCAATTTAAAATATAACCTCCTTCCACAGTTTGCATTTTTTCTAAAATACACATTTTTATACTTGCTTTGTAGGTTGCAATATATGAAATACAAGTTGAAAAAATATTTTCAAGTTTTAAATCAAAATTAAAAGTTTCTTCGTTGCAAAAGGAGAGAGTATTGTCTTTGATACGGTTTAATAGTGTAAGTTTCTCATACTCTAAATTAAATGGAGAATAACCCCCGAGAATTGCTATACAAGTGTCACAAACTTTATTGTTTTTTTTAATACTTGATATAATGTATCCACAAATTGAATATAAAACATTCTTTTCTGCCCTATTCAAAGTAATTTCTTTGATGAGCAAAACTTTGGGTAAGTTTCTGGCTCTTCAGTAGTTTTTTCTTTCTTTTTCTTTAATCAATTATAAAAAGTCTGAAAATTCCTCCCTTTCATCTTTTTCATAACTTCCTTTGGAAGTGTCTCTCAAATATTGTGACAACATTATTAACTTTCAATTAGACTTAAATTTTAATGTATTTGGCACAGACTGTTTGGCTCTAACCAAGCTAAACAAATTGTCTAAACAATCTTGTGTAAACCTACCTTTTAACAGAAATTTATATTTTTTATCATCTAACAAAAATTGTTGAATCTCTAAAATTAAAGTGGTAGAAATCAATACACCTTTCTGACAAGGTTTCCAAGCTGCCTTGAGACCTATTTTAAATTCTTTGAACATATTTACAAAATCTTCTAGAAACGTTAATGCAATTAATTCTATAAGCATCGTAATTAATTTTGTTTAATGCAAAAACTGGATGTCACGAGGACATAAGCTTGAACCATTTTTCAATCTGGTCCAGAAACCAAGCCGTTGTTAAGTACCGTACTCTTGATTATTCAGTTCTTGTGCAAAATATTTTAAGTCACTACTAACTGAATGACTAATTATATGTGACGCCGATGAAACTTACATAGACTGAAAATGAGAAGGTGTTGTGTAATTTAGGGGCTAACTTGAACTTGAGTTGATCTTGGAATTGTACCAAATCATTCAAATGAGAAGAAGAGGCAAGTTTATATGATTAATGGTTTTTATTTAATGTTTCCTGAGGAATTTCAATAACTTTATTTTTCAAAAAATTTGATCTTATAATCTTGAAAATCAGTTGATAAAATCAGTAAAATTTCAGTAAAGTAAGGAAGGGAAGGTGATAACAGAAACCTTTGTCTCCTTGCTTATCCGCCTTTCTTAGCTTTGTCTTTCTTTCGCTTGATGCGTTTCGGGTAGACCCC
>JAGFPH010000418.1:518135-538682 GCA_018207615.1 Philaenus spumarius | reverse complement strand
GGGTCTACCCGAAATGCGTCAAGCGAAAGAAAGACAAAGCTAAGAAAGGCGGATGAGCAAGAAGACAAATGTTTCAAGCATCTTAGCGGAAATAATAATAACATATGCAGTGAACAGAAACCTTGTTTTTTTTTAATGATTATAATTGCACATAATATGAATATAATTTATCCATTTTAATCTTACACCCTGAATTGTCTGAGAAGTGCACGGTTACTGCTCTTCTAATACGGTACTCTTTTCTTTTTCAATGGAGATCTTCTCACAGCATTAGGCTTTCTAACTTTTTTGGGAGGAATGTGGGGACGTAATGTTGGTACAGCATTAGGTTTCAAGTTTCAACCTTCTTTTTAAATCTGCTCTGTGAAATGAACCTGTGGGAATAAACACAACAATATGGATTTTGTTTTCAATCAGCACTAAAAAAAAGTAATACATATCACTTAACCAACATGTAAAAGAAATTGGTAGTAATGCGTTAGTGCCTCAAACAAGCTTTAATTTAATTAAAGCTCATTTTGAATAGATTTCTATCTTCTGTAATATGAAAGTGAAAACTTATTAAATGAAGAAATAAACTCTACGCTCAACGCTTATAACCCTAAATTACCTTTACAAATATTTACAGCTTAAAATATACATAATTATTATGAACCATGATATTAATATTCTTATAAATAGATGCACTGTAGGGCTAGTACCCTTTCTTTTCACCACACAATTTTGTTGTATCTCACAGAGATAAGTTGTGTTTGTAGGTTCCAATTTTTCCTCTTCACCTTTAATACCTACACTTTTCTCCGTTTCGGATCACTTGGGAACGGCTTCATAAGGAATCCTTTAGAGTCGCTGTTAGAGCATCCAACGACACAACAACCAGGCATCTAAACTGAAAAAAATCAAAACGTTTTAAGGACAAACTGCCTTGCAGGTGTTAATAATCACATCAAATACAAGCAACTATACCATGAGGTTTGTGTAACGAGGGTACATTGTACTACAAGGGGCTGCTTTTGTCTGTGTTTTTGAGTCTGTGTTTCTAACTGGTAATGTAACAAATAGCGAATAACAAAGTGCTGTGTAAATCGCTGAGCTGAAAACACATAGGCCTATAAATATTCACAAATGCAAAATACAACAAAAAATAAACATACTTAACAAATGCAAAATAATTTTAAACAAAAATTTGGATGCTTAAAATTCTCCAGAGTTAAAGTTTTGTGGCAAGTTAATTATGCAATTTGTATTTACTGATTTTAGGTTTCAATTCAGTTTGAAAAGCAAAACCATTTTCACACGTAATAGGCCTACAGTTGCGAGCCTAGAATAAGGCGGGTGAGAATTGTTGCGCTGTTGTCAGATCGTGCAAGCTAAGAAACTTAGTCTCTTATAAGACCAAATAGTTTTGCCAAGGCGTAACCTGCTTTGCTCTCCTTAGCCGTAGGTGACTTATGGGTTCAGTTATCTTTAATAAAAAAAATAATAATAAACAGGTTTTTAGAGGAAAGATGTAGTATTCTCCCCATCTCATTTTCTGCTTGAAATATATGTTTACGTAAATGTACACATTAAAAATGTGAAATGCAAACTTTAGTTCAGGAATCATCTGACATAAAATTTTCAATAAGAGAAGATTATTTAAATTTTCAAGTAGCGATGTTTCGTAAGCGGGAAAGTTGTAAGAAATCACACGTACTAAATCTTTTGTTATACATTTTTTGTCTCCAAAGCAGCGTTTTGGTTTTTAAAGTGGTTGATTAACTGTAATAAAATTGCGCGCGAAACTATAAGGTCCTGCCTAAAACGCTCCATTGGTCCGATCACGCTGTTTATTTATTATGGATTCACGTTTTTAATAATTAGTTTTCATAATCAAATAGATTTTAATATTTGTTTTGTATAGCGTTTGTGAATCATTTCGTTACTTTATTAAAGTTGTGTAAATCCAATTTTAAAGTGAAAGAAAACAATAACTGAAAGAGAATAGCATCTCTCAGTAATTTGTTATAATTGTAAGTTTTAAATACAAGTTTGATTAACAGTCGGGGTGGGCAGTGATGCTCGGACTAGGCAACATTGGATGCTCAGTGTTGCCAGATCGTGCCGCAGAGCGAGCGATTCTCGACAGTTCCTCGCTTTGCCAGTCTCATATCTGGCAACAGCTCAAAAATTCTCACCCGAATTATTCCATGCTCCCAACAGTAGTGTATAAGTTACCTAACTCAAATATATATAAAAAAGTGACTTACACCACTTTTGTTACCAACGGCTCCATTAATACATACACACTATTTTATTGTAATCTGTAGCATATTTATTTGATTTTATTCTTTCAGTACTCTAAACTTGATTATCAAATTAATTATACTCGTGTGTATTTCTTTCTGAAACCTCATTATTAAAAGTTCTTTATAAATGTTTACAACTTGTGGAACATGTTAGATATACTAATAGTAGTTCTGTGAACAGTAGACCTCGCTCGTTGAAATAACAAATGTGGTTTTGAGCTTAGGTTAAAAATAGCTTGCCAGTAAGGAAGTAACTACAACAACTCACTCACAGTCACAGCGGCCACACTGACGAAGTGCAGGAAAGAGCAAGACAGCAGGGCGCTCTCGCGGCCATTTTGTGAGCTTGTCTTTAGAGATATGGAGAAGAAATCAAGAAAACAATTTTTTAGAACATCAAATTTGCTAACCGCTAAATGTTATTAGTTTTTCAATTCCACTTACGGTAAAGCCACAAACTGGCTTTGGAAAAAAGCTTACATTGAGAGAAACGGTGCGGTCGCCAGTTTTATTTAATTTAATGGGTTAAAAATGAAAAATGGAAAAAACCTTATATATAATTTGCTTGGTCTGGGAATAAGGAAAATTCATGCAAAAAATCATGACAATCGATAAAAGCGTTTGGCCGTAATCGTGAGACAGATAGATAGACAGACAGACAGACACACAGACGAAATGCCGAACCGTCGAGCTAAAACTGAGACCTCGCTTCGCTTGGTCAATTAAATATGTATTTAAAAGGAAGGGGGAAATTAACATTAAATCTGTCACAGTCTGTGAATAATTCACCGATTAAAGAACGTCAGAAAAATAATATTACTGCCCATTTAATTTTAAACACAAATATTGTTATTGTATATGACTTAAAAGCTTGCTTTAGATTACATAATTGTTTTAGTAAGTGTTGCGAATAGCGTCTAAAAAAAGCAACATAATAAATTTAAAAACTATATTGTTTTAAATTTGTTTTTATTGTATTAAACAGTTGATGTAATTTTTTGTTGTTTTAGTCTGTATTGATTGTGTTTGGTATGGAGTAAGGTAATATGTAAGTTACTATATTATTTTCAAATTGCTTCTGTCTTTATAAATAGTACTGTATACGTCTGGAAGGATAATATGTCTATTTCTAAAACTGTCTATTTTCCTGAAAAACTTACTTATACAGTTCTAAAATATTCAAGAGTATATTCTAGAGTAGTTATTTAAGGTTATATTTCATAAAAGTAAACGCAGTGTAATGTTCAAGGTAATTATATTATATTGAATGTGAGTTCTCACGTCTGTTGATCCTTTTTGTTTTCTCTTTCAATAAAACAATTGCAATTTCGGGCATGAAATACCCATCATCAGGTTTTTATAAACATATCACATACACAAGAACACAAAAACACACATATATTTCACTCCGTGTGGAGATCGTTAGAGTCAAAACACGCACTTTTTTATACGAACATTGGTGTGCACACCGCATCAGTTGTTTAAGATGGTACTGACTGAAGTTAGGTTATGCAACGATTATTGGACCGTGTCCCCCTCCCTTGTCTTGTGATTAGCGTATCATACAATAGGTTTGACTTAAATGACAGCTGATCATTCAATATGTTATTAGGTTCAGCTTTTAAACCTTTGTAGATTTCGAATTCCTCTAACGCGTTTAGAGTATTTCCCTTCTTACATTTATGTAATATACTCATATTAGTAGTAATATCAGTATATGAATGGAGGTTATGGATAAGATGTTCGGCATAAGTAGATTTGATAACTCTAAGGTTGCTAGGTGGCAAATGTTCTTTGTACCTAATGTTAAAGGGACGTCCAGTTTGTCCTATGTAGAAACTAGGACAATCATTGCATAATAACTTGTAGACACCGGTTGTTTTATATTCATCGAATTTTTCTCTAGTTTTTGGTTTAAGCAGAAATTCCAACTTATTAGTGGTACGGAACGTGAGAATGATGTTATTATTGGCCATTATATTTCTTAAAATGTTGTTGAACATGTTACCATAAACACATGAAGCATATTTTTTCTTTTCGCTATTATTACACTTAGTTGTTATTTTTTGTGTCGTTTTCTTTTTCTTATGCTTACTTATTAATTGGTCCACGATAGTTGTCCTGTAGCCATTAGCTTGTGCGATGTGTTTAATAATGTTTCAAGGTAATGTGTAAGGCGATTCAAAGGTTTTGCAGATATTTTTTCTCGTAAGCTAAAACCGTAATCTTACCTTCAAAGGAAGGTAAAAGCTTCAGATATAAATAATATATTATTACGTTTCTAGATAATCGAATATAAAATTTGTCAAACTGTTTAGACATTTATGTCACCGTAAATATTATGTAACAACATTTACTTTACATATGTTTTCAAACATTTTTGAAATTAAATACAGTTTAGATTTATAATTAATAACAAATCAAATGTAGTTTTCAATTCAAATTTACCCCAAATTTATAGAATTGTCAAAAATAGGATTTTAATACATTTTTATAGTAAATAGGATAATACAAAGCTAGTAATACAATAAAAAAATACTTTTTAAATTTGTTTAATAATTTTGTAAATGAAACTACACTTTTATTAAGATGTATAAATTGATATCCTATACTTTTATTTGAAATTTATTATAATTATTATAAATCTAATATATTTAGTACTGTAATTCAGAAATATGTAGTTCACTCTTTATATATCACTGTACCGAATCCGTTTTGTAAATTGAAATTACAGTCCCTCTATATTTAAGATTAATATCAATATACTAATTTTTCTGACACAAATGCTTTTAATAATGAAATAAGTTAGAACGATAAAGTCATCATCCTCATTGATTCATAGATATAACTAACTAGCTATAACTTGAGTTGTTGAGTGTAGCTGATGCCCCACAGAGGATGGGTATTGTCGTTGAAACGCGTATAGTAGGAAATATTTGTGAAGAAGCGGCTGGATGTATACGCAGATCAGGGTGGACCAGTCGCGTTATCTAGTGCACTGCCTTTCCTGAACACATTGTAGTGTTGTCGCCCCGTGTTTATTTATGCGATAAAGAAACAATTATTTATTTTTACCCTTGTAAGGTTTTTTTAATCTAGGCGACTTTATCATGTAAGGTTGTTTTATTTGAGATTAAGGTTTTCGGGAGATTACTGAGAGAACACTTTGCATATGTTTTGAATTTATAAAGGATATTTTGAATTATAATATTTGCAAGTTTTGGGGGCGTCCACCAGGTCCAACTATGGACCAATGTTTAACTGTTTAATTGTTGTAATTAGTAATAAAGGAAAACAATTATTTAAATAATGTGCGCTATGAAAAATCTGGAAATGTAAGAGCTGAAAACATGCAACTCAGGACAAGAGGTATAGTCAACACTATTTTTTTATAGCATGTTATTTATTGAAAAAAAATATCTAATACCAGTCAGATAATACTTATTTTTACGTTATCTCAATTAATCCATTCTAACGTTACCTTAATTAAAATCCATTCTAACTTAAGGTGTTCTAACGTTATTTAATTAATACGTTGTAATGTAATTTAAGATGTGGTAATAAGTTTAATAAACATGCAATTATGAAAGTCCACAAATAGTGTCAGTGATACAGTAAGCCATGAGCCGCGCTACGGCCGTAAAAAAACAGAATGGGTAGTAGTGTACTTAGCAGTCAAATCCAGTGGCTTAGCGACTGTGAGGGTTTTCCGGGTTACAACCCCCCCCCCCCTCCTTGAGCCTGTAAAAGAGGCCCCAAAAACGAGTAAGAAGCCTCAATAAATAAAGCGATAATATCGGTTACTAGAGGTAAAAAAATGTTTTCATACGTGAAGACAAAATAATGTTGGTTATTGCTAGAAAAAGCTAGTTGAATGTTGACTATAAATCGTATAATTTTTTTATTTATCTGGTATGGCATGAATTATAGAAAAGAACCTTCCGAGCGGATGCGGGCTGACTTGTAGCACAGACTATAATTTTATTAACTAAATTACAAGTGTAAATTAGTAACTAAATTTACTAAATTCAACTAAATTTAATTTAACCCTTGCTGAGGAAGCGTGTAAGCAGGTAATTTATTACAAATTAAAAATAATATAATTTTATAGTCTGTGCTTGTAGTGGCGCCAGCCCATCCGGCATCCGTTCCTTCGATGACAGGGTCTACAAGGGCGGTATGTGCGCACGCGCATGAGTCATACCGTGGTCAGGTGATCAACTCGCTTATACAGTTTAGCCAACCACACAACCCTTACCAACAATATCAACGCCTTATTAGTGTCAGTGATTTGTAACACTTCGTCCGTGCAGTACAGTATTACAGACTTTTCTTTTGCGTTTCCGATTGTTAGTTTTGTCATAGATTTTGTTAGTTTTTTTAAGGTTTTAATTTAATCATTTAATCCATTAGTGTTCTCTTCTAATAAGAAACGCAATTATAAAAGTGGCGCAGAAAAGATACGAGAGAAAAAAAGAGGGATGAAACGTCAACCACAAGTTCTAAGTTATTGTCAGCTTGGCTGCACGAACCAAGCACAGATGGAAATGAAAGTAAGTACAATAAATTGTAATAAAAAAATAGTAGGCCTGTACATAAAAAGTAACTGTCAACCTTAGAAATTACTATGAAGGATGTCATGGTTTTATTTTTTTACTGAACTAAAGCCTATTGTGGACAGGACATAAACTACTTAAGCACCAAAACACGTGTTGTGTTACTACAAGAAAATATGAAAATTTACTGTTGCTTTGTTTGTGTTTACGTTTAGTAATATCATGGGTTACAGTAGGTACGAGTACATTATGGTATGCGTAAATATTATAGTCGTAGGCTTATGTACATCTCGAAGCTTGGGGAGTAGTTTTTTAGAAAAGGCCAACTTACTCGGATTGCAAAAACGCAATCAGGCCTAGTAGTGGGCCTATAATATTTTATGTATTTCAGTTTTTCTAACATTGCAGATGATTTTTAAATGTTAAAATTAGAAAGACAATTTATTAGTAGCGATTTTTTAATGTAGGCCTAATAATAAAATAAATTTAAACATACAACAAGTTTTACGTGATTTTATTTGGACAGGTCCTTTAAACAAAATTCGACTAGTAAACTAAATTTCGAATTTATTTATGTGAATTTGTAATTACTGTTGCTTTAATTGCATTGTGCTTTTCAGATCCCCTACAAGACAAAGAACCAATCTGCAATGATGAAGCTATGGCGCCAACACAATATATCGAATTGGCTGAAGGACCAAGTGCTAGTGATACAGATGGTCTTCATCAGACTCCATTATGGAACGTAAGTACCTTATTTAATTAAAATTTTGAGCAGTTAAATCTACTGGTTTTCAACCGTGTTCCTTTTTAATTTTCAATATGTGTATGCAATTTTTTCTGTATAACAGTTTTTTTATAACTTTTGACCAAATAGTCTCAACATTATTATTTTTTCAGAACGATGATGCAATAAGCGTAGGACTGAGATAGATAAGAGTTCGATATTAGAAAAAGATGCCGCCGATGGGGGTACAAAAGACATTTCCACTTGGGTTTCTTCTCCAACAAAGGTTAGTATTATTTGTAAGCATACTATTAAAAATATTTCAAATACTATTGCCTATAAAATTTTGAAAGAATAAGTCTAAATTGTACTTGTACTGTGTAATGTTGTTAAGAACTCGTTGTTATGCTTTTTAACTGTTATAAATTCAAATTGATGTATCATGTTCTGCCACAGAAAACTATAAAACAGACAACAGTTCTGCTGTACTGTTGTCGCCCATGTTGTGTGGTCACGCGAGTGACGCGACATGTCGAATCGTTCAAGTTTTATTTTACGTATTAGGTACAGGCGTACAGGTTACAGAATTAATTTTAGCTGGTCGGGTTTATGTTAGCACTGGTTTATTTTACACGAATATCAATTATTTTAAATTAGGTGGTTTAGCTATTTGCATTGTTTTCGCTATTTAAAGCCTTTAATACATTTTTATTTTGCTTGTTTTTTCTCTTTTGTAAAACTAATTTAACTTGTAAGTTTAATGAAGTTTTTACAAGAAATAGTTCTATAGGCCTAAATATTATTTTTGAAGTATAGTCTATTACAAATTTAGTACTACTACTGTTTGGTTGCAGCTTAGTTTTGGCGAACGGTTCACTGCTCTCTCTGAAGTTTGGACTCCGGAGGTATCATTCAAGTTCCCCGGAAGTGGAACTAGAAATCTTAGGTTTCAACTTAGCTGGCTGCACAGGTTTAAGTGGCTTGCATACTCAAAACAAGATGACGGTGCATACTGCAAGTTTTGCGTTCTGTTTTCGCCTGATGGAGTGGGAGTAGGATGCCAGCCGCTAGGACAACTAGTAAAAACAAAATACAACAGGTGGAAGAACGCCATTGAGGACTTCAACCATCATGAAAGGAACGACTATCACAAGAAATGTGTTCAGCAGTCTATCAGCTGTCAGCAAATTGCAAATAAAAAGCAAGATCCGGTTAATGTACAAGTAGACTCAGGGTTAAAAAAACAGATTGAAGAAAACAGGAAACAAATTAAACCTATTATTGAAACTATGATATTCTGCGGCCGCCAAAATATTCCACTGAGAGAGCACCGAGACCATGAAAGAGCAAAGAGCCAATTGAAAACGATGGTAATTTCAGAGCCCTACTTCGTTTTAGGGTAAGCAGTGGAGATGAATCTCTAAAAAATCATTTGCAAACAAGCTGCAACAATGCCATGTATATTAGTCCCCATACTCAAAATGTGTTAATTTCTTGCTGTAATGACTTTATTGTGAAACATATTGTCAGCAAAGTCAATCTGGCTAAGTGTTTCACAAACTTGCAGACGAGACAACAGATATTGCAGGAATACAACAAATGTCCCTTGGTGTGAGATACTTTGATACGGAGGCTGAAACGATCAAGGAAGACTTTCTACAGTTCGTTCCAATAAAAGACAGTACTGGAAGGGAATTGGCTAAGGATATTTTGAATTCTCTTTCCAAACTAGGAGTAGATATGACAAACATGCGGGGATAAGGGTACGACGGAGCCAGCGCTATGAGTGGAGATTTTAATGGTGTTCAAGCTGTCGTCAGGGAATCATATCCTTTAGCTTTGTATATGCACTGTAGTTCTCACGTTCTGAATTTGGCTGTCTCAAATGCATGTGATATCAAAAGCATCAGAAATTGTTTGGGTATTATCAATAGCGTATACACCTTCCACGTATCATCCAAAAGGTTAAACATCCTTCAAGAATCGATCGAGTCTAAAGTACCTAGAAGTAACAAGACGAGGCTAAAAGCTGTATGTCCTACAAGATGGGTTGAGCGCCATAACTGCGTCTCTGTTTTTATGGAGTTGTTCTATGCAGTAATTGACAGTCTTTTTAAAATCTCCCAATGGCATGATCGTGAAGCTGCATCTAATGGTAACCTACTGCTATGCTCAATTCAGAGTTCAGAGTTTATTGTCTCAGTTCATGTTGTAAAAACAATATTTAGCATCACTGCACCCTTGAGCCGATTTTTGCAGTCAGAACATTTGGACTTGGCAAATGCAATGAGCTACGCTACTGTAGTTGAAAAGAGACTATTGACACTGAGGAAACATGCAGAAAAAGAGTTCAAGAAAATATATGAGCAAGTACAAGCAAAGGCTGATAGTCTTGAAATTGAAGTACGCATTCCTCGATTAGCAGGTCTACAAACTCAAAGGTACAATGTTGAATCAAGAAACCCAGAAGATTATTTCAGAATAGCTGTATTCATACCATTCTTGGATGGATTCATACAACAACTTTAATCGCGTTTCATTAACCACAAAGTCTTTTTCGACGTTAAGAAGACTAAAATCCTACCTCAGAAACACAACAAATGAGACGCGTTTAAATGGACTGGCTTTGCTCAATGTCCATCGTGAGATTTTTATCACAACAAACGATGTACTGGATGAGTTTTCTTTAAAGCCTCATAGAATGGACTTTGTTTTGTAGTTTTTATAGGATAAGTGGTTGTAATTGTAATAATGTATCTGTTATTGTTATTATGCGATTGAAAATTTGAAAATAAACACTAATAGTGAAACAGAAGTAAATATTGTAATATTAATTATTAATTTAAAACTACTATTCCTGATTAAATTTACACAATAAAAGTAGTTTTTAAAAAGTTTTACAAATTAAAATTTATTTACAACAATTACAACTAATTAATAAAACTAACAATATACGAAAAGTGGTTGTAAGTTCATAAGCAAAGGTTCGTAAAAGCAATGATTTATTAAATTTAAGCTCTTACTTAACCCAATTTATATAGTTTATTTTAATAAATACAACTCGTAAAAAATTACTGTTTTTGAGCCTCAAATCATGTTTTTAACATCAAAAATTCCAAAATCCCAGACCCCCGAAAAGGCCCCAAAATCTCCAGTAACCCCCCCCCCCCCCCCATTTCAAAATCCTGGCTACGCTACTGGTCAAATCCCCCACCTCGCCACACATAACTCACTTTTCGCGGGATTTTTGAACGTATTAGAGTGTAAATTTACCTATTTGTTCAATAATTGATATTTGACATTTGCAGTCCACTGAAAGAACCTATTTGCACGAACATTGCAGTCCTATTGCACTAGATAACAGACTGACAGTTAACATCCGGTAGCCTGAAGGTGTATACCAAAACGAACTTGAAATGTGTTATGTGTGATTTGTGCGACTGATTTTAATGTTTGACTACCTCGGTCAAGTAATTTATTTATTGTGTCTGAAGATGGTATAAAAGTCCCGAAACGCTTCATACATAAAAAAGAGGTCACTTGACGGAACAAAGATAAGAAACTCTATTTTAATAAACTAGTGACCAGGATACTGAAAAGGAATTAATTATTAAGAGATATGTTTTATAAATATCTTACAACTCGTATAGAACAATTGCTAATATGGGAACTTCTAACAATAAATTACCATTTAAATTTTATGAATGAAGTTTCTTTTAATAGTAATTTTAAAAGTTCGCCATTAATTATATTTCAAAAATTATTAATTATAATGATGAAGATTGTTTGCGTATTAAATACTAAGGTAATATTTAAAAATGTAATAGAGCTTAACTATACATACAATCCGTGCTTATCTAACACAATTAAAACAGCCTTTAACAAACCTTAACGTACCGCTTGCATTTTGATTAGGCCTACTTCAGAATAAGGGGTATAATAGGGTAAATCTTCTCAGAAATAAATAATAATTCGAACACTTGCTGCGAAACCATATACACGAAACTTGGCACGTATAGGTGTATAAAATGGTAAACAATTTAAATTCTGTTATTTATTTGGTTCTTAGGAGAACAATATTTTCAAAGCCAATATTTTAGGTAAAATGTACCTTCGACGCGGAATCCAACTCAAAACCAGATTTTAAATGTTCACTTTCATACGGAAAGTATGATTATTAGGCATGCGGAAACGTTATTTTTAGCGCAAACTGGATCATACCTAATCATTGGTTTAGGTCTAAATAGAAATCGCATATGGATTTGGACAAAACTCGCCACGGGTTTTTGGGCCCGGTAACTCGGATCTAAAGCTGTGTGTCTAAGGCTGATAATTTACCAGATATCAATTTCATTTATATCTGCGAGCGAAACCTGCTATAATAGTTTGTTTAAAGTTTTAATGCACGTTATGTCTAGTTTATATTTTACTAGTGGACCCGGCAATGCTTCGCTATTGCTATTGCTTGATTTACCTAACCTAAAATTATATTCAGTTTTTGATCCAAATCAGTTGTTGATCAAAATCAGCTGTTGATCAAAATCAGCTGTTTTAAGCTTTTCATATGAACAGCTGTTTTTTGTGCCCCTGATAAAATCAAAAGAAATCTGTCTTCTTCCTTAAGGTTGACCTTCCACAAGATTAACATTGAAACTTTGAGGGTCACTGGGGCGTATCTCTGAGGACCGATGTAAATTATAATGGGATTCTGCTCATCTACAGGACACTACCTTTCTAACGGTATGCGCGAATTTCTCCCACGATGCACACAAGCTGAGAAAAAAGGACGACAAGTTGTGTGCTTGCCTATTAATATATAGATATGTCTAGCATGGATACAAAACTAAATGCTGTTTACCTTAAAGCACAAGCATACCAAATTCTTATTTTATTTTTGAGTTGCTGATATAAACTAATTTATCAACTATGCTAGTAATAATTGTGCTACACTGTATTATACAATAATTAAAACAATTTATTTTTGAAATAATATAAATTTGTTCTATTTCTAGTTATACGCCATCATACGTGTAGTTCAATAAATACTTTGTTTTATTGACTGCTATCTCCAGGTGCAAATGGGATTATTGTTATTGCGTAAAACTATTAATTTTATTATCAAAAACCAATGAATTACCTTACAGTATCCTCATACTGGGAATGTGTCTGACCTGATGGGCGTGTCATCCCTTTTTTTCTCGCCGAACCTGCCTTGGCGGTACAATTAATTCCACGAAAACTAGGTTCATAAATTACATTTAACTAAGAAAGTTACAACTCCGTAACGGGCTGCGTCTTACTTCCTTTTAGATTTACCTACTCCTCTCCAAGATTGAGGCTACTGTATACACAGCATTTTTAGTACACTATTATGGCACATTAATTAGTTAGTAATATGTAGACGTAAATTTAAGCTTTATTGTGTTAAATTTAAACAGACTAAACATTTTTAGACCACTATTTAAACATTTAAAAGACTTAGATAATTGGCAATTTTAATTATAATTTTTTTACGAAACAAAGAACTCAATAAAAACTCTTAAAGGTTATAAAACAGTAGCCCCTGTAGGTGACAATATTGTACATTTATGGCAGGTATTACAAACTAAAATAACTATACGTAGTTTCCCGTCAAAATGCGATTTACATTTATAACAGTTGTAAAAACTTCATTTGAATTTAAAGATTTTTTAAATTTGATTATACATTTTAAGGTTAAAACTATTCCAAAAACTATAATTAAGTCAGTTGATTCGAACATTACTTTGTTAAATTGTTTATTAAAGATTGGGGATGACGCTCTTTATTTCATTACCTAAGCCTTTATTCCTCTCTAAATATTCTTCTTTGTTGTGTTTTCTCTTCTGTCACTTTTAATTGAGTTACTATAAATGTTTTACATCTATGTCCTGGTGTTTTATTCCCTGATGCCTTTAAGTTGTATTATTAGTCTATATGGTAAGCATACTCCTAAAGCAAATTTCCCGTTTAGTTTACTTAAAATTATCTTTTACCTATAGTTTACCTTGGTAAAGAGAGTTAAGTCATACTTTCAATATTCAGGCTACTATACTAATTTCACACAAATGGTGAACAATCTTTCAACAAAAAATTTAGACGTAATAACATGAACAAATTAAAATTTAATTTTATATTGTAAAATCTATTGTACGAACTGTAATGTTTAAGCGATCATACAAAACTTTTAGAAAATGTTTAGAAGGGTATATTTTTTAAATTTTATTGAAACTCGTAAAATAATTACTTCTAAGTTAGTAATATAACTATAAAATAACGTTTCCCCAGATATTTGTGTTTAGCAGTGCAGAGAAATATAGCCTACGTTTTCAAAAGCAAGATTCACCTATCTCGAACAAAGTGGGAAAAGTGCGTTTGTATGATAATGATTGTGTTTGTTAAAATTAACGGCGACAACCTTGTGAATAAAACTTGATCCAGTTAGTTTGTGATTTATTGTTGTATTTATTTTGTCCAACGTTAGTGAATAACTGATTACTTACACAGGTGATTGATCACATTCTCTGTTATTCTTCTACATTATTATTGTTTTCATTGACCCAGTTTGGTAATTTAAAAACTAAGAACAGAGTATAATCTGAATGAGAACGTGTTTTGTGATTATTTATACAAAATAATGTCAAATGATTTATAAATACTTTATTTTTCAATTATGTTTGTGAATAATTGAATTCTTACTAAGTTATTATTTTGTGTAATTGTTTGTAAGGTAATTAAAGTAGCTTTATAAATCAAAATTAAAATAAATATAGTTATAAGTGAAAATAAATAAACGTACGAACATACAATAAGAGTTGAATTCAATTATTTCCGAGTTGTTACAAAAATAGATATATAGCCTAAATAATACATAGTTTCAACTATTTAAATATAATCCAAACTATTCAAGCAATTTTTTTAATTTTTGTTAAACAAAATGAATTAAATAAACAAATACATACATTAAAATAGATTGCACTACAAGACTGGAAGTTTTACTACTAATTCTGTTTGGTGTGTGTGTCTTTTTTTTACATAATTTGACATTTCTAACTACTTGTACTATAAGACTGGTATTTTATACAACATTTTATATGTATAACTCTTGTACTACAAGACTGGAGTTTATGACAATATTTTATATTTCCAACTACTTGTAGAGATGTATTAATGTGTATTATGAAACTACTTCTGTATTTAAGATTCATTATACAAAACCAAAGTACAGTTTATTAATAAAGAAGACTTAAATTTAGAGTTTTTTTTCAGTTTTAGTCTTATAAAAAGATAAAAATACACCATAAAATAATGTGTTCGAATTAATTTTAGATCTTGGTTTTATTAGTTCTACATGTGTAGATATTTCTTATAAACGTAATATATTTTTATATAATTAATTACGACCTTAAAGTATCCTCAAAGAATATTTTTAGATCTTTAGAGAAATAATGTTTTTGTTGAGTTGAGTTTATTTTACTGCAAACGCAAGAACAGTGGAGAGACATTTTGCTAAAACATTTTTAGTATGGTTAAAATAAAATTTAGTTTTCAGAAAAACATTCTATACGTGTCAAGCAATTTTTTCTAACGGAAGAGACAAAACGAACTGTTGTGAGAAAACCACTAGAATTTAGCCAATTTCTGAAATATATTAATGACATAATACAGATATTGCCTAAGTTATATGAAAAATAATAACCTTCAAGCTGTAAATTCCATAATAGTCGGTTTTCTTAATTATAAAATGCCACTCCTATAAATAAATAAATATGATTGTACTTTTTTTTAGGAAATTTCAAAAGCTAAAGATTTGACCAACATTTTATTATTTTGATAAACTAAACAAAAGATAGACTAAACTATATTCACTATACCTGTACTCAAATGATGATACTTATTATAGATAAAGTTATATACATCGTTATATAGTCTAGATATTTTGTCATTTAAAGTAAAACATTTTATTTAAGTTATTAACACTACTATTATTGTTTAAATATATTTCATTTTGTAATAGATGCAATATTAAAAACTAATTAGAATTTTATATCTTTATTTGAAAATTTGTTTATATTAAGAACATGTATCTCCATTGGAAACACAAATTTCATCTATGTTTAATTAAATTTGAAGTTACATGTCCTATAACTTCCATGTAAATTTCCGTATGATGTCATCGTACTTATGGCATTGTAATAGCAATCTTATACAAATTAACTGCCCAATTTTCTCTGAGAATTTAATTAAATAATATGTTTGCGATTTGTGTTGCAAAAGATTTACTCATTAAGTCGAAGATACAAAGCTTTTAAATTAGAAAAACTAAAACAAGTATTTATTACAAGTTGAAAAATAAAATAATGCGAAGCCTATTTTAATCAAATTCTACGATAATTAAATAAAATTTTATTTTCTTAATTCAAAAAAAAGAAGGAAGTTAAGCATATTTATAAGCATAAACAGTTTTACTTTAATTTAACTTAATTGCAATTTTAAGGCATATTTTTACTCTATTTTAGTACAAGATAATATATGGTTTTATAATGGGAAAATTATTATATTTTTTATTTTGCTACTATTGGTTTAATTACTAATCTTTGTAGTCCTATAGCAAAACGTTTATTTAAATAAAAACACTAAATTGTAGAGATATTATTACAATATTTTCAATATGTAGGCCAAACACATATTATTAATAAATCTGTGTTTTTTTCCTAATGAAACTTAATAGTATCGTCTTCACTGCAATTAAAACTAAAATAAATTTACAAACATTTTGGTCACAATCTTGATAAAGATGATAAGTCTCCGTCACCAAGGTAACTAACTAATGGGTAGATGTTTGGTGTTTCGTTAACGTGAATAAATAGTTAAGACATAGTAAAACATTTTTGACATAAACTAGATTGATTTATTTATTTTATTTTTAAATGTTTTGTGTAATTTTTTTATTTTGTTTTATTTGCAGGCTATATCTGTAAATAGCTTGTTAAGATGTTTCTTAACGACATCTTAGGCTATTTCATTTCGTGTTCATAAGGCTGAAACCACACTTCGCAAAACAATTTGATTGAAGCAAACCAAAACAATATGAAACATTCCCAACGTTGAAACGAACAGTTCACTCAAAGTTCCCAAGCATTTACTTGTAGATATGTCTCTCCCTATTTTAAAGTGCTCCTAAAAGTGTAGGGCCCTATGATATCAAAAAGTATATATTACAGTTAAAACCGATGATGAGTTTTGGGTGCATCCGTACAACAAAAGAATTTATAATGATACTATTAAATTATTGTTATTTGAACTGAGACATTATGAAGATAGATAAGTTTTACAATTATATTCCGAATATTGATTTAATAAATAAATGCTGTTACCGTCTTACAATATTATATTTTACTGCCGTAGAACGAGGTCGTTTCGGCTATTATAGTCAAATTCAACTCAGAGTGAGGCGGAAGTTCAAGCCTATGGAGGGTCAGCACGGTAGACTGGTTTCCGCTCCACACCTACCTGAATTTTAATTGTTTATAGTAGCGTTATGCAAACTTTTTTTATAACAAGAAAATATAAAAATAAATCACATAACGTTGTGTATCATGATCGTCTGTTTATTTTGGTACCAAATTTGAAGTAAATCGGTAAATGTTGAGTAATTAAATAGTTCTTAGTTACATTAAAAGCTATGCCATTTAATTACTCAACATTTACCGATTTACTTCAAATTTGGTACCAAAATAAACAGACGATCATGATACACAACGTTATGTGATTTATTTTTATATTTTCTTGTTATAAAAAAAGTTTGCATAACGCTACTATAAACAATTAAAATTCAGGTAGGTGTGGAGCGGAAACCAGTCGACCGTGCTGACCCTCCGTAGGCTTGAACTTCCGCCTCACTCTGAGTTGAATTTGACTATAGTAAAACACGTAATTTATCAAGAAGCCTACTATTAAATTTTTAATTATCAATATATTTTGTTAATTATTTATTACGGCTTTCTAACATTACGGCCTAGAAAGTAATTTTAAGTCTAGACCTAACCTAAAATTATTGTATGTATGTTGCCGTTAATACAGTTAAAATTAATTAAACATACACACAATAATATTAGGTTAGGCCTAGACTGATGAACCGAAATTATGTTATTGAAATGTTATGTTTATTGAATGTGTTTGCAATGAATAGAAATTTAACTGCATGTGTTTACCATCTTAGCTTTGATGTTATTATTAATTATACACATTTATTGTAATAGCATTAAACGTATGGACACAGTAAATATTTGTATAAGGCTAGAATAGAAGAAGAAAGATGTTTACATCCCTTCAATAGTAAACTGTTTGCTTCAAACCGTGGTTCTTCAAACATCAGGCGTGACTGGTTACGACTGAGGCAAACAAAACGTTTGACCGTACCAGTGTGAACGTATTTCCTCTACTACCTTGCTAATTTTGTCCCCTTGGTTTGCGTCAAACAGCTGACTCAGGCCATTTTGTTCGATGCATTGTGGAATCACCCTTAGAATAATGAAGGAAGGGTAGTTGCATAAAATGCAGAAAAGCTAGATTTTAACCTATGCTAGGTATACCTATCATCAGCCCGTATGTAAACTAAATAAATCAAAGTAATATTATCATAATGATACCATCTTTATTTATGTTTATAAATATTACATTTATGTGGGCAAAGATAAAAATATTCGTAATATGAATTTAATAATATAAATATTTGTGTATAGAACTGTGTTAGGCCAAACTATGACGTGCATTGGTTATAGACCTACTGTTTCTGTTTTTATATTTTAAGAATATGCAGTAGTTATTATTTGTTCCACAATGTTTGACGTAACAATGTTGCTCTTATTGATATGTTAACGTGTTGGCAAAGTAATTGTACATCAAACATAATTATACTGGAATAACCACAGTTATTAATTAGTTTACTGTAGCTAAGTACATAATACTGTAGTAAGGTAAACAAGTTTGGTTGCTTTATCTAAGAAATTTAATTAATGAAAATCATTAAGCCCTCTGAAATCAAACAACTAACTGGCGGCATTCATCTTCATAATCATTATAAGATAATATTGACTTTGTATATATGCTAAAATTTTATTGCATTAAATTTTGTTTTACAAAATATTATTTTCTTTAATTACATACCTTTATAAGAATTAGTTAACTGTTTTTCGACAATTATTGCATCTTATGGAATATATGAATACGAAATAATACCACAATGATTTTGGGACATTTACACGGTTTAAACAAATGTCTTAATCTTAGTAATCTTCATAAAAACTGACATCGAAATCTATGTAGTACAATTTCTTTCAATCTTCAATATTAACAGCAAAAGAGATACAAATAAGTTTCAGAATTTTGCTTAATAATATATATGTAGAATATCTTCCTTCTACGCGTATATAGTTAGTTTTAGCTTAAGTGCATGCCACTTAAAGTAAAATATAAAAAAATATGTTACTATTCAAACAACCTATTGGTATATTGAATTTTAATAGTATTAATTTGTTTGTTAGACATTGAAATTGAAAATGTACAAAACATGTTTACTTATGAACAAATTATTGCACGTATGAGGTAGCATACTCATTCACACAGACTTAACGTAATTCATTGCAAGAGTGAACTTTCCAGTTATTACAGTGATGACAAAATTGTATTTCTAATTTTTTATTGTTTTAATATGCGGGTGCAACTCTATTGTACGTTTCATTTCATAACTTGAAATCAATAATGCTTGTACAGATATTTCAATTCAGAACATCAGAGACTTTTTTTAATCATTACGTTTAATGGTTTTAATTAATGGTATTATTGCAAAATATACCCCACGTACTATCAATAACTCCATTGACAAAATAACTTTACCATGGTTTAATAATGTTTCAGACGTGGTAGTCGCTGAAAGTTTGGTCTGATGTTAATCAGATGTGATTACTTTACTATAATATTTTTAAAGCATATCATTCGTTATATATATAGCAGCAAACGAACCATCAAAACTCAACATACTACGGGAAATATCAATTTTTTTTAGCAGTAATTTTATGTTTCCCTTTTTAGTGTCACAAGTGAACTTAAATGTATGAAACATTTGTTTAAATTTTTATATTTTAGAAATCTTTCTTAACATGAAACTTCTGGAATTACTTAACTTTGATTTTAGGACATTAAATAAATATAATAATTGTGAGATTTATATATGCTTGGACATATATTTATTTATTTTTAATATTATAAAACTAAATAAAGCTTATAGGCCTACTTGCTTAACTTTATACCTTCCAAAAGCGCACTAACAAGAACAGGAGTTTTAAATTGTTGGTTTAGTTATTTGTCTTCGCATTGTCTAAATTAAAGAACAGATAGCACCTATATTATTTTACTTGGGTGTTTTGTGAAATCAGAAAGAGATTTCCTATATTAACACTTGAATACATAACCTCACAACTAACACGTTTATTAATTTAATCGCGTCTAAGTGAGTTTCAGTGCGGTACGTGCTGCAATAATCAAACTTTAACTTAAACTTGAGCTACTGTTGGTTGTCGTTAAAACCCGTTAGTAAACATATAGTTCTTAGTTTTGTGTTCGTGTTTTATTCTATAAAGTTATCTATTATAAATTATTTGTATTATAAACATAAAGAACAATGTTTATTTAAGATAAACAGATAAAATTTTTGTAAAATATAAACACATATGATAGGAAATGTATTTGTAACATTTCTGAAATTAAATTTATGAGTAAAAGTGCTTAGGACATATTAACGTCCATTGAAAAATCCAAGGAGTTAGGTGTAGGAGGAGGAGGTAGTTGAATATCAGCGTTTCCTAAACATATTCTGCAAGAACAAGTGTATCATTGGTCTGGTAATACTGTATCTGTAAACCTAATATTTTTAAAGTATTTAGAAGTAAAGGGTTTT
>JAGFPH010000418.1:442761-488801 GCA_018207615.1 Philaenus spumarius | reverse complement strand
GACAAAACTAGAGAAGACTATACAAACCATGAAGATTCATCGGAGGACTTAGATGGTGATAACTTGTTTTAAAGAAAATAATTTAATCGTAATAATGTTTTTTTTATAACAGTACATATTAGATTTGAAAATATTATACAACCACTACAAGGTCTTACTACTAATATACATAACAATATAATACCATTATCATTTGTTCATTAATGTAAATCAATAATTAATGGTTGTGCAATATCATTGTACATGTATAGTAAAATATGTCATTCTATTGTTAAATGTATGCTTGTATTATTAAAGTTATAGTGAGTAAATAACAACAGAATCATTTGACCCTGAAAAATGTTGTAAATGGTTTTTTGACAGACATCAATGGCTGTGGTTTGAATTCCACGTAAAACTGTAGGTTTCCCGTCTTCTTTAGCTCACAACTCGCAAACGGTAAAAGATATTAAAAAATTGATAATGACCAAACTTGTTCTTCTAAGCACAACAAAACATGCTATGAAAATTTTGCGTATGAGCACTATAGAAGGAGTTATTCTTCATGTTATGAATAAATGACACATACGGCGGCCATCTCGAATTTACGACGTCATAAAATTAAAATGACGCAAATTGAAAGTAAACACCCGGTACCACACTATTATGTAGCATATAATAAAATGATTCCACATAGTCGCACCTTCCATTAAAAAAAAATCCCATGGAATACATTATGCTCCTCAACTATGGAGTAAACCTCTGAAATTTTATTTTGTCTTTCCATACATTTTCATATATGATATAAAAATATTTTACAATTTGTTGAAAATAGCAAATTCAAAAACTCATACGTAGCCTATCCTTTTGTTAAAATTGCAAATATTCTAATATTTTGGACAAACATTTTAAAGTAAAATTTTACTTTTTTATAATAAAATAACTGTAGATTTAAATTTGTAATAATATTTTTTGCTAACAGCATTTTTAATTTTTTTACAGGTGAGACACTTTTTATCATTTTATTGTCATATGCAATTTGACGTTTTGGTTTTCGAAATGCGATGTTACAAATTCTTATATTATAAGTGTATTGGCATATTTTGTTTTGGTTACATTTAACACACAAATTTACAAATAAAATAATACTTTTTCACGATAAAATAACTTTCGATTTAGGTTTGAAATAATTATTTTTTCTTTGATCATATTTTAGTTTTTACTAGTAGACCTAAGAACTGTATTTTACATTTTGGTTTCCTAACATTGTTATTATAAATCGTTATATTGGTATATTGTATTTTGCCTATATTTTTCAAGCAAATTCATTATTTTAAATAAATTTGTGCACAATCTAATATAAAACAACTGTAGAATAAGCATTAGTTACATATAAATACTTATTTTTATAAACTTTATAGTTTGTAAATTTCTATAAGATGTTGAGTTTTTCTATATGTTACACAAATTATGCGTTTGTAAAAATAAACTAAATAAATTAAACGAATTTAATGTTCTTTTAGTAAACCAAAAGGATTTATAAAAACAAAATTCTTGTGAAATTAAATGTAATAATATTTGCGATACAATTCAATTTAACCCTACAACTGAACATGCTAATTTTGTTGCAATGCCAAGCCATTTCGGTGCGTGAGCAAGCATATTTTCAAAAATTAACAAAATATAGTATTATAAACAAATCTAAAAGTATTCCATAGATTTTTTGTAGAAAATGGTTCAAATAATTCATACATGCCAGTAAAAAATGTATTGATCTAAAATTTACGTATTAGCTCAAGAAACAAAATATGTTCAGTAACGTAAAAAGTTCAAGTTTAGGCCTTTATAAAAAATAGTAAACATTTTTAAAATTTTTTTCAAAATATAAAAAAGTTTTGTAATCTAGTTCTAAATAGAACTGTATAAAAATATATATATCAATTTCAAACTTCTTATTTTGAAAACACCAGGTTTTATGTTCCTATTACAAGACTGCTAACAAAACTAAGCCTAGTTTGAATAGTAATTTAGGAATATATGCTTTGCCCCCAAAATTAAATAATATTATTATAACAAAGTGTAGAGAATAAATCAAAGAATTGAACTGTATAATTGTAAATTATTGGTTTATAAAAGTATTTGAATTGGCTTTACTTAAATCACAAAATGAGATCAAATAAATCAAACTTCTCGAGCATGAGGATGGAACTGTGTCAAAAGCCGTTGCAACTGCCACTTCGAGAACGTGAGAAAGTTGAGATTTGAATTTCTCACTTGGCACTCTTGGCAGTATTTCTCAGTACTGTGAGAACAAATGCTATAACAGTTGTAGGGTTTTAAAGTGCAGAAATTTGAAAACAAGTATCACTTTGATACAATGCGAGCAGACTCGTAACAACTTCTGAAGGTAAGAAATGAAAGGGTTTAATTTGTCAATTTAAAAAAGTATTTTTCAAAGCATTTTTGCAAATAATTATATACGATTTAAATTATAACATTCTAGTGTACGTTCGGAGACTAGTGGTTATTAATCTAACTTGCAATTAGCACATCAAAATGTCATTTAAACACTTATTTTTATCAATTTGATATATTGCGACCTTTCGTGTAATTTTTGGATTGCACCTCCCGAGGGTTAATAATGAAGCTTTCTTTTACAATTGAGTCTTTTTGAAAAAAATAGTAAATTAGGCTAAACAATAATTTATTTTCTAACGTCCAAAATGTTCTTTTTTATTTAATATTCGCTAACTGTAAGTAGAATGCACTGCCGGTTAAAAAAAAAAAAGGTTTTGCAATATGTAGTAATCATAATACAGACATAGTCAACTAGATTCGGCACTGTTCATTTGATGGGACGTAATTGATCATTTGCATTTCCTAGTATTCGTATGAAGTGTTTATATTTTTTATTTAATAAATCAGATTGTAAGAGTTAAATTTTAAACTTAAACTTTATTACTCCGTTCCGAATATTCCATAGTATAAGAAAATACATTACTTGTTGAATAAAACCTGCTCAGTAAACAGTACACGTCCATTGAAGGACCCAGATATAAGAGAAAGGGGTGGGGGTGTAAAACGCGCAAGGGTTGATTCATTGAAGCTAATCGTACTGTTTCTCTCTTCAGTCGTGTTGCGGGTTGCCTAGCGTTTCCATGTATTTGCAAAGTTCTGTAACTAAACGTTCCACTTTCTGTTCGTCTGATACACTGTAAATAAATAAGTTTTTAAATTATATATCTGATAGTGTTATAGTTGTAGGTACTCTCATGTATATAATAAATATATTTTAATACTATAGGAAGTTATATTTATTTAGTTATTGTTAAATGTAAATAGTTCAATGGTTCATTCGATGTAGAAAACTAAAGTATCAATTATTGAAAGAGTGAAAACAACAGTTTATTATCTACGGTTTGTTACACTGGTGATTTTTGAAATGAATTCTTAAATTTTAAGAATGTAAATTATTTTTGTCTATAGTTTGAAGTTATATTTCTTTTAAAGTGAATCATACGTTTAATAATTTTACAATGAATGAGTGGCGAAAACGGTCTGGAACAGTGGGCAGTGCTTTTGGAATTAAACCTATACGAAAACCAGATCTTTTACGTGCTCCGCCATCACTTTCTAGGCCATGTAAATATGACGTCCGAAGTTCCAGTTTTGAAGGCAGTAGTAGATGCGCTGCATTGTCCAGGTAAATAATATTTAAAAAGAATTAAAAAAAAAGTGTTTTCTTTAATCTGTCGGGAAATATATATAAATTATATAACTTGTCAACTTTATTGCATCATAACTACATATTGTAATTTGTCGATCTTGTTACAATAAATAAAATTAAACGATTTTGATTGATGTTTTAATTTAAAACTTGTTTGAAGTTATTTCAACCAATTAGTAAAATATTCTTACTGGAATAATAATAGTAGTAACAATAAATTAATTGTAGAAGTAAATATATTCGGAATAAGCGGTATATTTTTCAATATATATTTATACTTATAATTATTTGTATTATTCGGGCAAACAATTTGTTACACGTTCTATATTTTTCAATGAAACAATGCAAAGTAGTTATTCTTTAATCCTTGTCTTTGTAAAGCAAACGGAGAGGAAAATATGTGACTTTATTTCGTTCTATTTAATGGGACGTATTTATTAATAACATTGGGGGAAATATATAAATTACTAAGTAATTACAACAATTGCAAGTTGTTTGAATTTATATTTTATTTTTGTTATCGGATTTAACTTATATTTCATTTAGAAGTATGATATAAATGGTACATTCCAATCATACACATTTATATCATACTTACCTATTAATTTGCGCTTGTAAGAGGAAAACATGAATTAATTAATTTAAAAGTAGAAACACGAAATATTGTAAGTGTTTAACACACAACTTATTACTGTCTACTGTTTCCTCACCAATAAGAAAAGGGTTTTAATAGGCCTTCCTATATTAAATGCTGACTAAGAAGAAAATGCTAGGATTACACTTTCCAGTCTAATTTCTTCTCTCAACTTTTCCTCAAATTAAATAACTTTATAGCAACAAAGTATTAGGAATTATACCTCTGAGCATAATCCAGATTACTTTTAATACCTCCCAAAGTCTAATTGCACCTAATGTGTTGACGTGATACTTTTTTAAATGTAACTTTTCTTAAAAATATATAGAAATAATGCATTTATAATTCTTATACAAAAAATTAATTGTTAAAACTTCTTTATTTTTCATTAAATTTTACAAATTATTGGGAACAAATTTAAACCGCTTATAACCTATTCAAGAAATAATAAAACTATTAATTTAAAATCTGGACTAATAACATGACGTAATTTAATTCTTTATAAAGTAGCCTTATTTTAATTTTTGAAAGGGTAAAAATAAAGGATTAACTTAAAAGAATATTTTGTTTAAAAAGTAGATTAAATTTCAGAACTTTTTTGATTAAATAAGACAGTTCCATAATCTCTTTATATTTTAATATGAAAGCTCCTAAGAAATTGTCAAGAAGGTGTAATTACAAGTTGTTGTCACATTACAACACAATTAAGTCTCAACTTAATCCTTTGTTGGATGGAACATAAATACACTTAACGTTTAACACAGGTCTTCTTCTCGATAATGTATATATTTACTAAGGAGGCTGAAAGTTTATATCTAATACGGTTCTCTGTAATTAAGTATTTTGGCAAGTTTATAATTGAATTGTCTTTTTTATACGTTTAATTAATTTGTAAAATATAATATCAATTCTGATGTGTAACAAAATAAAATATTTGTGAAAAGTTGATTTATTTGAATAAGTTTCCTTTTTGTTTTTGTAAGGGTTTGTAGAACCACAAGAAATTCTTCTGCCTGCAATAAAAAGGCCCCTCATAATTTGTCTTACTCTCCCCGACCTTGACGGCATTTACATCCAATATTGTATAAAATAAAATTAATGATAGAGTTTTTTACAATTTTATCCTATGTTGAGATGATTTAACGAACTTAAAATTTCCAATAATATCCGATTCCATAAATAATGTAAAAATCAATACAAATATAGTTGTAACATTAATTGATAATAATGTTTCAAGAGTATTTTGTAGATAGATAAATTTATTCTTATGATGTCAAATATATTACTACAGATAAGAACTAAAATTTTAAAGAAACTTTCTATACTTTAGAAAAAGTACACAATGAAAATATATTAAAATAAAATTATTAGTGCTTTAAACTAATTTAAAAATTGTTTCTCATCAAACAGTTTCTTTACTAAGAGCAAAATGTATTAATATTTTGATTGTAAGATTGTAATTAAAAATTAGACTTAGTAATCACAACTATAATAATTTAAAAAATAAATACTTTTAGCTGGTTTCAATTTACAGCTAGAAAGTTCGTTTTATTTATTTGTTAGCCTCTGGCAGTGATTGGACTCATTCATAAATGTCGATAGTATCTGTTTGATTATGACATAAGTCCTATTAACCCGATGATTCACTGCCGTCTACTAAGCGAATAATGATCTCATCTACTGCGACTTACATGGCTTTATCTTTTGCCTAGTATTCATAATAATTCTCACAATTTACTCTATTCTCAGTGAAAGCTAAGCCATGCACATCCAAAAAGTAATAAAACCGCAGGCAACACATCTCCATACCTTCTAGACCCAAGGGTTTTCTTATCTCTTGATATTACTTGTTTGTTATGTTATTATGGTTGAATTTTATTTATAATAACTTTAATATTCTAATTTTAATAAACAAAGCGTATTATTGATTTATTTTATGTATACTAGCGTGTATTTAATTTCTTTGGTCATTGGTGTTGCTCTTTTAAAATCCTATATACCCCGCTAAACCGAAACTCGCTTGCCCGTAAACGAAGACATAGTTTTCTACTGACTTCAGTTGGGGGATTCGAGGTCTCGGATTTAATAAAAAAGACTAATTCCTCCAACAAAACACTTTCTTCTTCCAAGTGTCTTCACATAACAAACTCACGAATAATTCATCCAAAATTCTTTTATTCTCAGAACATCTGTTTTATGGAAATTTTACCCTAATTGACAAGAAAATATTTGTATTCAATATTTCATTTTTATTGGCCGCCATTTTTAATCGGTTAAAGATATGGATGTGCAAATTTCACCGTTGGTTTCCTCTTGAAATTCTACATCGTAATGATGTATCACATGACCACCTTCCCATTAAAAAAAAAAACTATTTACATTGAAAATGGCGGATACAAGATGGCGGATACATTTTTTGAAATCTTAATAAAATAGTATTTTTTCATAGAGTAGGTTCCTCAATCACATATACCTTCAAACTTTCTTTGTGTACGAAATATTAAATCAGTGTGGGACATTTCGTACACCCTGTATAATAAAAATCGTTACAAATACATAATGAATTACACAAATAAAACGACCTTAAACAATTCCAACATCTTTGGTAGGCTACCTGTAATTCAAATGAGGGTTTGTTATAAAAACACATTTTTCATACATCCTTTACAGATGTTAGTTTCTTTACAATTCTGTATATATAACTGCACAATATTGCTTAAACCAGGTGATAAATTATTAATTAATATTTTTATTTAAAATATTATTTAGTAAATACGACTTACAAAACATTACTAAATTTATGGAGGATTTCAAAATTGAATGGTATATATTAAATTAAAGGCGCACCGAATAGGATAATTATACAGATAAGTGAAGTAATTATAACAAGTGAGGATTGTTGCATTGTTCCCGCCAAAGGAAAACAACTGTTAATGACAGCTGTCAACATCAATATGACGTCTGCTATTGAATAACAACTGTTAATATGTGTCAGAATGGGTTAATCAAAATGCATACAGAAATTTCATTGGAGACAGACATTCGGGGCAAATACTTTGTTGTAATAGTAAATATACATATAAACTATTATTATTATTATATACTTTATTATTCTACTTATAAAATTTTTAAGTGTAGCTAATAGTTAATGGCACAACATATTGAAATTCGTTTTCATTACCAATTTCCATAAGTTAGCAAGTTGCATATTCCAGAACTGACTTGAATCATGATCTCTTATGTTCTTTGCTTTCAGAACTAGAGTGTTTTGAAAATTTTCTCTTCTTTTTCGGAACAGTAAAGAGAAAAGTAATTTTTCGTGGGACGCATGTCAAAAAATATACCTCCATATATTCTATCATTCGTTTATATAATATATATTATTATTACTATTAAAGTAATTTTACTTAGTCTAAATATTTCCCTATTTGTCCATTTTATTAGAGCTGTATTGATTTATATAACTTACTCTGCTTACAAAGAGCCAAAAAGGAAGGTTTTTCATTCTTTAGGGCACTGTAACAGTCCTACGTGTTTTTAGTGTGTTTAAATAAAACGAATTTAACCCAAAACAGCACAATTAACATGAATTATAAAAAGAATACTTCAAACAGCAAATAGGTGCATTTTGGGAGCAACGAATATTTTTGTACACATCAAAATATAAGAAAAAATGGAATATGTTATATAAGAAACAGTTAATATAAAATTTTCAGTTTGTATGCCATTTATGCAACATAATATCATAGCAGCAATTATATAAATATAAAATTTCCATGTCTTACAACGTACAGCAATACTTCTTCACGAGGTCTAGTAAAATCATAAACAAATAACTTCAACGTATGAAATAAATTGAATAAAAATTGCTGAAAACACCAAGACGAAATGCAATGTTCATAAATAATCCCACTATTTTTGTTCTATCAGATATACTTTTTCTTAGTAGGCATTGTTCAGAATTTACCCTCACAAATCATTAAAGCCCGTATAATTGTGGAGCAGTGATCCGTTACAGAGCTGTTAAGCCACAAATCCATTACTCCGTTCTACTATGAGTGAACAATGGTTTCAGTCGGTCCTATGTAACGGATTAGATCTGATTAATCTTTAAACAAAATCAAAAATTCATACAAATATTTTGCGTTTACAGTATGTATAATTAATTGATGTGATACAGAATTAGCAAATTTTAGTATGATATTCTATATTACAGTTAACTATCTATGTTTTATAAGGTATGCTTTTTAATATAAATATAAGTCAATAATTGTCACTAATGTGACATACCGAAATGTATTGATATTTAAGTTAATTGTGGAACATATATACAGAGTGTTCATAAAATCCCTTTAACCCCCCTTATTAATTTTGTTACTGAAAATAAGGTAACAAAACTTAGTATATATCTTGTGTTGCATAATAGAACAACCGTTTTGACATATCTGACACTCTATGATTTTTGGGTTTTTAGGGGGGTAAGGGGGGAAAGGGGGGCAAGGGGTAAGGGGGGGGGGTTAAAAATTTCAAATATTCTGTTTCTCTTTTAATAAACTTTTCAATTGTGTATTACATGAACTACCTTTATATTTGAAATTTTTAACCGCCCAACCTCCCCAAAGCCCCCCAAAATAATAAAGATTCAGATATGTAAAAAAATGTGTCCTGTTAGGCAACACAAGATATGTACAAATTTTTTTAACTTGTTTTCAATTACAAAAATAATAGAGGGGGTTAAAAAGGGACTTAATGAACACTCTGAATATACGTACTGTGTTTTTATTTGTTTACAGCTTATTAAGAATATGTCGACCTAGACAATTAATGATGAAACGTGAAAAAATTTTTAAGTAATTTTACAAATAACGTAAGACTTTGATGGAATAAAGGTGCTTTAGATCGAAAGACTATGGTTATAATAGTATAACCCTGTTGAATAACCAATGTAGTATAATGTATGATCTTCTATTCTGTTTTGTTTTTGTTTTATTATTTTATGTGGAGTTAAAATAAATATAATTTTATAAGTAAACAATGTCTTAGATAATATGAATTACAAATAATTACTAAATAATTTATATGCAAACCAACAAGTGATGAAACATATACCTGAGTATATTTTAAAAACTAAATAATATGAAAACACGCGGTAGTTCTTTAAGCCATATAAATTACATTTTTTAAATCGCTTTCCTTATTTAATAACATAATGTCAAAGATTAAGTGGTGATTAGTTACCTTCATTTATAATTTGAATTTCTAAATAAGTTGTTATAAAAGCTATATTGTTTATGATTATCCGATAATTATGTTAAAGATAAAAGAAAGTTAGGTCAAAACTATTAAATAATACAATTGAACACAAACACTGCAAACACAAACAAAGAAGACAACATATAAACTAAAGTAGGCCTACATATCGAAATCAAAACTAAGCAGAACTGCTATTGACAAACGATCCAAAAACCAATTGAAAGACTCGATATGGGTCTTTCACAATAAATTGTACTTTTAGTGAGTGTAATAACTCAACTTGACTACTTCTAGACAAAATCTTTCAGCAAAATATATCAGCTGGTTAGTACAAAATAACGGTTGCTGTACCAAATCATAATTCTCTAAGAGCCATTATATGCACGCGTGATGTGCAGTACCGACGACTGGTTGAAAAGTCTTCACTACTCATTTTCTTTTATGAATTAAGTAATACAAAATAACCAAACATCATAGATTCATCATCGTTTGGCATGTTTATGACAGCCTACCAAGCACCAATACCAACTTACTTTTATTATAAACTAATAAGTGATTTTCCACGTCAAAGCTAAAACGTTGTACTTATACGAAAAGGAAATAACAATTTACTTTATGCACAAAACACAAAATAATCTCAACTACATGACTGTATATCCAGCAGTTTAATATTTTATCGTTACAACGAATTAAATAAACATACATTAAAAGGTAGTTGACTACTGGTACGAATCTACTCTCATATTGTATTAGCGGCCTCCCCATTAATACATATATAAGTTACGCGATTATTTCATCACACGATTTTTGTTTTGTTTGTTGGAACAACAATCTATACACAATGAAATAATAACTATCAAATATATTATAAATGCAGTATATTCACTGCCATCTTCTAAGCGAATAATTATGGCAGTGAATATACTAATATAACTATTGAATATATCTCATCTACTGTGACTTCCATGACTTCATCTATTGTCTAGTATTCCTATGATCTCAAATTACTCAGTGAAATGTAAGCCATACCATCCAAAAGTCATAAACCCGAAGGCAACACATCTCCGTATCGTCTAGACCACAGGGTTTTATTATCTCTTGACGTTACTTGTTTATCATGTTATTAAGGTTCAATTTTATATAAAATCATACTATACCATTGTAACGTGCAGAGTGGAGGTAGAATACACAATACTGTCAGAAAAGTCCATGTAAAACATTGCGTGTTGACGGAAAATTGATATTTTTACTCTAAGCCGTGGCTTTGAATCGGGTAAAACGTTAAACAAACTGTAAATGTAGATGTTTTGTTTTTTCTTGGAGTTCTTTTACTAACACATTATGTGCAGCTCTATGCCGTGGCTGCAAAAAGACGATAATACAATGGTAAACAACGGTGTATGTATTAAATGCACTTCCGTCCGGTGACCTTGCATTCCAAATTGAGTTGTAGTAGAAGGTGAGTCTGAGTAGCTGTGTCTCTTTCCAGGATTCGTCGGGATGCACAAAAAGCTTGTATACAAGTCAAGACTTACCTGACGTTTTATATATCATAAAAGTTATTAAAACCTTTTAATTAATTTAACACCATTATTTAATTACAAATGTTATTTAAACAATTGATTAGTTATCATTATTCCTTTGCGTCAACAAAACCCCATACCACTTCAGAAAAAAGATTTTCTTACCATAACTAATCTGATTGACTCATAACGAATTTTCCATCTATTTGACATTTAAATCTAAAAATAATATACTTCATAGATACAATTTATTTTGATGTTAAGTCTTGAATAAAGGCATAACATTATAAACCTGTAAGTTACTTTCAATTTGATAAATATTTTTTAGAATCAAATGTTTTATTAATACATTATATTTAATCTTTGAAAACAAAATTCGTGACTTGAACATAAATTCATATTATTTTTAAAATATAGAATATTTTATTAAAATAACTTAATTATTTACTATGTGTTTTTAAATAAATATTGTTATTTATTTTGCATATGTCAAGTTCTAGATTGACTCTTTGGGTTTTTAAATAATTATTGTTTTTTTTTTAATAACGACTCACAATAAATCAAACAAATATGTATCCCAGCACCTTTTCAGGTTAAGGAATAACATCCTTCCTAATTTATATTAAGTATAAACATTATATTTTTGTAGATCTAGTGAATGTACATATTATAGACACAAGGGAAGACGAATTGAAATATATTATACTAGTAATGATCAAAAACCATACTAGTACATGCCATGTCAAAAACTAAAATCTTAAATTAAATATTGATTATAAGTTTTTAGTAGAGAGTAAGCAAAAGGTAACAAAATTGACCACCATAAAACTTGTTAGCAAATTACCATTTGTATCATATCGTATCGAGGTGAGAGAAACCATTTTTATGTATAAAGAAAGAGCACCGATGTCTTGAATAGATTGGGGAGACCAAGGAAGAACCTGAAATATTACCCAAGAATTTATTTTTAGAACAAAAAACGAAAATATTTAAACAAAATCTAATAAATACAATATTAATTAAAGTGTTTATTAACATCATTGATTGTTTAGAATACTCAGTGTTTATATTCTATTTACACATTGCATATTGTTTTATCCATTAGGTATAAAATATTTCATTTACTTTTTCATTATAATTTTATTTAGATTTCACAATATTAATATTGAAAATATTATTTTTTTATTTATAAAGAAACCATGATTTTGTATTGATTCAGTTACACGAGAATCCACTGCGTTTCCCCAAGACTTACTTTTCCTTTCTATTAAAATTTTCGAACAAAACGTGAAGTATCTGCAACTGACAGCACCATGTAGTGGTTGTATAGGTCGATTATTGTAAAGATGTACACATATTTCTTTCAGGAAAACCTGCAAATATTTTTTATCTCAATAGTTTACATTCTGTGTTTACGTAATGACTTTTCAGGGTCTGTTTTTTCTTTATTGCTTTGTAAAATACCTTATGTAAGACCAAATAAGGGTGTTTAACTAAAACAACTACACTTAAAGTTGTCTAATATACTCAGCCGTTTGACTTATTGCCATTACATAACCAACATTTAATTAAAACATAGAATAACATTAGCGTATAATATAAATCCAGGTGAAACCTGTACTGTATATAACTGTGCATTATTATTTAAAAAATGTTATGTGTTACTTATAAAATTAACATTAATTTACCTTTGGGCTTTGATAAAATTAGATTTATTTGGAACAACAGGGTGGTGCAGGGAAGAATCAATAACTTTGAATGTAAATACAAAATGTAAGAAACAATATTAGAACAAACTTTATTGTGGAATCAGAAGGGTACAACTGGAAGTTAATTTTACTTTGTTTTAAACAACATATCTAACCATTCAGGTGATGTCCCTCATTGTCAATACACTGCTGTGAAGACTCTGTTGCGGACTGCGACCAACTTCAAGGAGTATTGCATGCTTCAATGCTTCTGGTATAGCGAGACGATGTTGGAACACCTATTCCTCAAAACAGTTATCGAATTTCTAGCAGTATGGGTCGTGGCACCATACTGCTGCCACACTAGTCTAAAATAATCTGTTAAAAATGTGGTTCAAGAAATTGTTGGATTATGTTCATCAAATTCGGCAGCTGTTTTGAGGGAAATGTTCCCCGAACGCTTGATCTTCAGGTACAATGAAATTCCATGAACCGTGCGGTCGCCTGATTTAACTCCGTGTGACAAATATGTACGGGGCTACCTCAAGAGTAAGGTGTCTCAACATTGAAGTTGAAGTTGACTGCATACCGCAACAGATGCTTCGCATAGTTATGCAGAAACCAGCTACAGCAGTGTATTGACAATGAAGGGCATCAATTGAATGGTATGTTGTTAAAAACAAAGTAAAATTAATTTCCAGTGACGCCCTTCTGACGCCTCAATAAAGTTGTGTTGTAACATTGTTATTTTTGTTATTTACATTCCTATCTCACCCTGTATAAACTATATATATAAAGTCAATACTATCAGTATAGAATAGTTAGAACTTGAACGAATTTAGTAAATAAATATAAACTAGGCCTACATTCCCAAATTTTACCAGTCAATACTTCCTAGAAATAATAACCTATATTAAAAAAAAGTAGCCTATCCTGAAATGGTTTTTATTAAAATAAGTAGCTCCTTTAGTATGGGAACTAAATTTTAAAGTTTTTATTTTAGAAATAGTGTATCTTAATAATTGAAGTCACTAACAAATTATCTCTTTTAGAAACCAACCCCTTATAAGTTAAACATGTTTTTTAAGATATTCTTTTATATTCATAATATTAATATATAAAGGCATAAGTAATTTAAAAGCTTCTTCGGTCGTCCAGTTACTAGCTGTCAGTTGCAAGATAACGACTGCTGTGAATGTTTAGTTAGTAAGAGTAATTATTATTTTAATCAAAGATTTGTTTTTCTCCTTCTCTGTTCTCCCTCATCCTTTCTGCACTGGCTAAGAAAATGTAATTAATACATTCGTTCGAAACTTAAGGCACTATTTTACCAGTCGCTTTGAACGAAATTGTGATATAATGGTATTAAACAACTAAAGGTATTTCATTACTGCGATACCTAGGTAATTAAAATCGATAGTAGGAAATTTTAGTAATGTGTATTAATTGTAACTGGAGGAAAGGAAGTGGTGTTAAAAACCTCAAACGGTAATTACAAATAACTTGAACTTGAAGTACGTCTTAAAGGCTCCAGACCTTCTTAACACTTATTTGATAATCCCAGACTTAGATTACTATTTGTAGAGTACAATATTAATTTTTACCAAACTTTTTGTTTGTACTTATTCCCAGCTAAGATCAGTTAATTTTAGATTATATATGTAATTTTATTTAACTTAGTTTTAGTAAACAAATTTCTCAATCTCAAAGTCGTACAATTTGAATCAGAGCTTTGTAAAAAATGTTGTATTTGCAACTTGCTATCAAAGTCAAAAAGAACGTAAAAGGTCTCAAGATTTGTATTACCCTCTAATACATCTTTTTACTAATAATATAGTATTTTAATCAAATCACTATTTTTCAAAATTAAATAATTACTTACATGTTCTCCAAAAGTAATTTAATATTATTCATTATACAATAATTTTACAAATGTTTGTAACAAATTTTGCATACACACAAACCAAAAATTTCTAAGAAACTATCTTTGTATATAAAAATGTATGTTTCTTTGTACTCTACAGACTCAAAAACTATTGGACAGATTTCGCAAAAAAAAACACACTTTATCTACTTAACTGCCAGGAGTGTTTGTTTAGTCGTTACTCCAGTCTCAGGGAGTAGAAATGGGGTTGCTACACCTATACAATAAAAATATAAATTAAACTAACTTCCTACAAGCTATAAATCTAAAATTATGTAGTATTATTTTTAAGGTATGGTATATACAAAACTATTTGCAATTTGATTACCTAAGTCAACGTGGTGAAATGAAATTAAATATTAATCCACTTATTTTTCTATATTCTCAAAAACTACTCAAATAGTTAACAAAAATAATACAATTTACACATATTAACACCAGTTTTTTGTAGAGAATATTATCACTGCAAAATGTCTTTAAAGCTACACCTATAAAATACAAATAATTTTACTTAAGTCCTACAAAACTATAAAGCTAAAATTATTTAATATTATCCTTAATTGATATAAAGACACATTTAAATTTCAACGACTTTAAGTCAAAGGGATGAAATAGTATAACTACCCTTAAAATTAAATCAATCAATAGCGAAGCATTGCCGGGTGCACTAGTTTACTATAATTATAACAACATTTTCAGCTTGATACCTGAACTCTGATTGTGAAAGTCGTCACAGGTCATTCCAGATGGCATGATTTCGCAACCTGGATTCCTCCTACTGAGATTAAGAAGTGTCGTAATTTATTAGAGCACCAAATGTTTATACTTACGGAACGGATGCATATACTTTCCTTTATTTTTCATCGAATATTATAGTGAGCAGAATAAATTAACATTTCTGGAATAAAAACAAGTAAGACAACGAAATCACATCTTGGCTTCTCAAGATCTGGTCTTATTTTCTGAATATTATTCTTTGCACTGTTCTATTGTTTTTCGAGTTTTATTGTTTTCACCTTTAAATTTATTCACATGGCATTGTTAATTTGCAACTAATCGTTGAAGATAACATTTTATCAGAAGGTAAGACTTTAAATTTCTCTAACATAGTCAGAACAATATTTACTTAATTCACTAATAATTATAAAAGGTTATAAGAGACTATCTAGCCATTCGATTTTCGTTTAGAAAAGTTTAAGTTATGGTTTTTTTTTAGAATTGTTATATTTATGTCACTTTTACCACTGCTATTTCGCTCCTATTATCAGTTTACTTACGTAAATGACTTCACAACTTAATAATTAATTGCGATGAAATTGTGTGTGTAGTGATCCCAAAACCCCAAAACTCGTATCAAAATCTCTTTGTTAAACTAAATCATAATCTCATTAAATTAGTATTACAGCATAACGTATTGTTTTTATGTTAGGTATACATTTGATGTTACTATTTTATTATGACTACTTCAAAGCGTATTGAAACAAATGTTACATCTTATACTAATTTCTTTTCACTACACATCATTTAGCAAATTAAAAAGCCTTAATTATTACCGATTATATATTATTGAAAATGAATCACCACAATTTCCGTCTTAAATAAATTATAATCAATGACTGTTCTTATAATTATTTCACATTTTCAGTAAAATAGCCAACAAAATCTATTTTGTATTACTTGTTTGACAATTAATTGTTTCACTTCAAAATAATTATCTTTTATTTAAAAATGTATGAAACTTTTACACCTTTAACTATTTACACTTGTATCTGTCAATAATAAAAAAAAATGTACTTACTACAGAAATCTGTATGATACTAGTAGTTCTGTGAACAGTAGAAACCGCTCGTTGAAATAACAAATGTGGTTTTGAGCTTAGGTTAAAAATAGTGTTCCAGTAAGGAAGAAATCAGAAGGTTTAGCCAGTGAAACATTATTTTCTCGTGATTCCAGGATTTCTAGTTCTCGTTTTTTTTTCTTTTCTTGAGCTTTAAAGATTTTCTTTTGGGGTCATTGTGTTTTATGTAGGTTAATAATGCGTTAGGTAGCTACAAATATCGCGTTATTGAGGGAACACATAGAATTAAATATTTACATACTTAAATAACTAAAACGTTACGATGTATTTACAGTTCCATATCATATTCCAATATTAGAAATAATGAAAACAAACTATGTTAAAGCGTCATGATCTCAACCCATGTACGAATACACTTCCCACGCTGTCCAACAATCATTTTTTGTATGTCCTTTATCGCCGCGAGGTTTCATTTGTTTCATCCATTTTGTAATTCAAGTAAAGCTCAGTAACATACTTTTATAAATAATAATTTATAAGTATACAGTTCAATTCTTTGATTTATTCTCTACACTTTCTTATAATAATATGTCAATTTTGGGCAAAGGTTATATTCCTAAATTACTATTCAAAACCGGCCAAGTTTTGTTAGAAGTCTTGTAGTAGGAGCATAAAAACTGGTGTTTTCAAAATAAGAAATTTGAAATTGATAAATATTTGTATACAGATTTATTTAGAACTAAATTACGAAACTGTTTTACATTTATAAAAAAATTACAAAAAATGTTTCCTACTTTTTCGGTAGACCTAAATTTGAACTTTTTCCTTTCGTTACTGAACATGCCTGTTTCTTGAGCTAATAACGTTTTTAATTTTACTTTAATCATTCTTTCTACTGGAATATATGAATTCAATGACCTTTATCTACAAAAAAGCTATGAAACTCTTTTGAATTGGTTTAGAATAAACGTATAACAACATGGTTAAAATACAAAAACTTGGACGATTTTTAACAAATTTGAAGTTTACGGCCATTTTGTGAGCTTACCGTTAGAGATACGGAACAAATCAAGAATACGATTTTGTTTGAAATCAAATTTGCTACTCGTAAAATGCTATTATTTTTGAAATTCGACTTGCGGTTAAGCCACAAACTGGCTTTGGAAAAAAGCTTACACAGAGAGAAACGGTCCGGCCGCCATTTTTATTTTATTTAAAGGGTTAAAAATTAAAAATGGAAAACCGTATGTATATATATGGTTCGGCCTAGTAATAAGGAACATTCATGCAAAAAATCATCAAAATCGATCTAGGCGTTTGGCCGTAATCGTGAGAAAGACATACACACAGACACACAGACGAACTGCCGAACGGTCGAGTTAAAACGGAGACCTCGCTTCGCTCGGTCAATAATATCGTGCTTATATGTTTTCCAAAATTTAAATTTGTCCTTTTAAAAATCCACATTTATAAATTTTGTTAATATGTTTTTTACCATCTAAGACTGATTTAAGGTTGGTATATTAGGGTTAAGATATTTATTTTTTTCATAGAACTGAAATGATTTTAAAACGAAAAGACCCTACAAGCAATGCTATGCTTGCGAGCAAGGTTAATGTTTAGCTGATGTTACAAAACGTAATCATTACAATTTGTAATTAATGTAAAACATTTTAAATTAATATGTTCTGTTCTTCTTGAATGAAGTTTCAGAGTATGTATACACAATTAAAACACATCCTATTAGGGCGTCAAGTGTAAAGACGGTAGTGTGGACCACTATGTCGTTATGAAATTCAAATAAGCCGTTGTATTAATTGTAAATAATTTTAAATGTTTAGATACATTTTATTTATTGATGTTGTTCTAAGGAAATATAGGAAGTTGTGTTAGTACAAAGGAAACTAATGGCATACTAACTTTTATTAATGTATTTTTTATATATTTTACAATGGAGTTTCCTCCATTGGAATACAACTGAAATTCAACACGTTTTAAAAAAATATTTGTTTAGTTTTCAGAAAATTTAAATTCTAAAATACTTTTTTTTTTGATGCTATGACTAATTCATTACAAGGGGAAAACAACTTTTTCTATTTCCAATGTTTTTTGATGAGACCACCCCGAGAACTCAGTCCACAAAGTTATAAATAAACTAAAAGATACTACAGAGGTAGGTTTGGATGGTATTCCTACGTTATTAGTATATTAGTAATACTAAAGGTTTTAATATTTTTTTGCAAAGGCAGGATCCCTTTGGATTAATCAGTAACCAGAACTTAGTTGTTTAGGTCAATCTATGATATAAAAGGGTAAAACACATTAATTTGTTTAATGTTGTAATTCAGAAAAAAAAACAATATTTTACTATCTTATATTTCTTACAATTGGATCAAAAATTAGTAAGACCATTGTATTTGGATAACCTAATAGAACTCCGATCCAATGCAATATTTTGTTTACTGGAAATTCGACTTTTTGGCACTATCTATTGGGGAAACGAAGGAAGCTGGTTGGAAACACCAATGCTTACAATGCTTTCTACCTAGCGCTACCTCGCGGCGCGATCATGTACTATTTTCGCGAACACCTTTTTTCCGGCACACAACCCCCGTATGGATGCAAGATCTATTTATTATTCATGATCTATGGTAAGACTGAATTTCTGCAGTGCGAATGGAGCGGTTGAGAGCGGTTAGTGGGGAGCCTTCCGAAGAGACCGATATTTTTTCCAGTCACCTGCGGACAAGCGGAGAGTTAGCACGTCGATTTCCATGAACATCTGTTAAGAAGTTTCGTCACGATCCAAGATGGAGAGATATCTCGAGCTGCGCTATGCCATTAAATTCTGCGTCAAATTCGGTAAAACAACGACGGAAACCCTCGGAATGGCCGCATGAGCCGCTCAACAGTGGCACACCAACAACACCCCGCGTCTGAAGAAAGACAGAATGAGCAAGTCAAGGGTCAAAACAATGCTCATCTGCTTTTTTGACCGTCGTGATGTGGTTCTCAGGGAGTTAGTACCCCCTGGACAAACTGTGATTGCCAGATTTTAGGTTGCGCAAACGCGTCCACCGCATGCGGCCAGACATAACCGATTCTTGAAAGCTTCCCACGACAACACGCCGTGCCACACCACGCTGCTGGTAAATTAGTTTCTGGCCAAGCACGGGTTGCCACTTTGCCCCCCTCCCCTCTACAGTCCAGATTTGGTACCTCTTTCATCGGCTCAAGCGGGCCCTCAGTGAAACCGATACAGATCCGTAGAATAGGTCCAAGGGGCCGTGGGGGCACATATGAAGGGGGTCCTGGAAAGCGAACTCCAGGAGGCGTACGCGCAGTGGAAATCGCGTTATACGCGTTGTGTCGGAGTAAAACAGTGCTACTACTAAGGACTTTTACCGAATTGTTCAATAAAACCATTTAATTCAGTCCTACTAGGTACAATAGAGTTTTACATACTTGAAAACTTGATAATATTGACTTGAGTTGTTACATTTGCGTATAACTAATAAGTATACAATGTTTATAAGATATGAGATTGGTTGAGATGTTAACAAAAAGGTTAAAAAATCTTAAAAGGTTATGTCTTATAACATCTATGTTATGTGACCAGGCCAAAGCTTTTAATTATATAGTTTAAAGTAAAACTGAACACTTGAAATAGCAAATGATTTGTTGCTGTTATAACTATCTTAATTCGTTTGTTTATTTTTGTAAATAAATTGAATAAAACTACTTAAACTACTCTCATTCTTCGGATCAATACATCCGGAACAAATACTTTGTTCTAGTCTCCAGTGCCTTGCCTAAAGTTCATTCTCCTCTTTATGTTTTAGTATTTTGTTTGTAACAATAATTTCTATGTATTACAATTGACATGTTCATCGTATAAATAACAAATAAACAATATTTAGTGTTCCGAAGTTGCCTGATGATGACTAGGGGTGAAATGCAAGAAGTAATTATTCTTATATTTATAAAACTAAATTTATTTTGATTTTAATTTCAAACTTTAACCGTAATGTCATTAAATGCATATGAAATATTAGTTATTATACAATATACAAATTTAAGCGATTAAATTTTAAACAGATTATTTATTTTTGTTGGTGAAATCACACTGTATCAATTAAGATTGAAATAAAACCATTTAAATATAACTCCTCTTAGGAAACTTGAAGCAATAACAGTATCCGCTTTATTATCGCAGAAGCACATAAGCCACTTACCTCACTTCCGCTATAACTATATCTTATTGAATACTTTATGAGTTTGCATTCAAGATTAGTTGGTTCAAAAACTAAGCAAGCATTTCACTATGCTATGATAATTTAACGTAAAAGGTAAGTTGTTTATTTAATTTCTCAAATGAAGGAAGTAAATCAGTGAATATGAAATTGAATAAAAGGTGTAGTGATTTTTAATTAATAGCTTACACTACATGTGGTTATACTTAACCAATAATAACCAATAATATGTATAATATGAAATTGTCAAATAAAACTGTAAGACAATTAATGCACTTATATTATATTGTATGTGAGTACTCACGTCTGTTGATCCTTTTTGTTTTTTTCTTAATAAAACAATTGCAATTTTGGGCATGAAATACCCATCATCAGGTTTTATAAATATATCACATTACACAGGAAAATAAAAACACACAAATATTTCACTCCGTGTGGAGATCGTTAAAGTCAAACACGCACTTTTTTATTTCGAGCATTGGTGTGCACACCGCATCAGTTGTATAAGATGGTACTGATTGAAGTTAGGTTATGCAACGATTATTGGACCGTATCCCCTCCCTTGTCTTGTGATTAGCGTATCATACAATAGGTTTGACTTAAATGACAGCTGATCGTTCAATATGATGTTGGGTTCAGCTTTTAAACCTTTGTAAATTTAAAATTCCTCTAACGCGTTTAGAGTATTTCCCTTCTTACATGTATTTAATGTAATCATGTTAGTGTTAATATCAGTATATGAATAGAGGTTATTAATAAGATGTTCGGCATAAGTGGATTTGATAGCTCTAAGGTTGCTAGGTGGCAAATGTTATTTGTACCTAATGCTAAATGGACGTACAGTTTGTCCTATGTAGAAACTAGGTCAATCATTGCATATTAACTGTGTTATGTGATATATTTATAAAACCTGATGATGGGTATTTCATGCCCAAAATTGCAATTGTTTTATTAAGAAAAAACAAAAAGGACCAACAGACGTGAGTACTCACGTACAATATAATATAATTGATCTGTGGCTAATATGATTGATTCAAAATTAATACACAATGCGCCAGTTTGTCCTAATGAAGTAAATATAATTATACTAGCAGTGAAAGTCGTTTTAGTATAATGTATTCTTGTTAACTTTCTGGGTTCGTCGTTATACAATACTTTATTTATCCCTAAGCAAACTACAGTGAATTATAAAGATAGGTCATAAACCTGACTTTACACTATTATATTGCATACAATGCAACAGTCAGTTAAGCTACGTACGTATGTTTTCTTCATACATTTAAAAATAAAATTGATAACTATTTATTTTATTGTATTCCACTTTTAGTAATTCGTTTTTGACATTCCTGCATGATGTGCAAAAGTGGTTTTATGTATTAAAAATGTAACAAAAAAGATTAATTTATAAATTTCTTTGAAAAGGTGTTTAAAATATTCTTGGTTATTTTTCAAAGTAGAACTGAAAATACTTATATTTGTTCAATAAATCTGTGTTTCTAATTTGATTAATACAAATCATATGTTTATGTTTATAAGGTAAGAACTAATCTATTTTCAAAAGGAGTTCATGTGCATATCTAAATTTAATTTACTGATTAACCCTCATAACTACAAGTCAAATAAATTTTGGATTTTTTAAAAGAGTTTAGTAAGACTAGAAATATACATATATTAAACACTGCGTGATACCAGTTTGGTGGCACCTTCCGGTATCAAAGTAACAAAAGTTGTACCCTGTTTAACAATCACACTTCAAAATTATTTGGTCAAATAAATGGATGTAAAAATTATTTTCTTGCTCATGATTCGTTACCACACACGAAACCTACTATAACAGTAAAAGTTCTCATACCTTACAATTTTACATTTACTAAACACATTTATTACAAAAAAAAATCTACCTTTTCAATGGACTTCTTAAAATATTTATGATTTTAAATTGTATTTAGAAACAACATATTCAAAGGAAAATAATATACATTTAAAAATAATCATTTAAATAAGAAGACACTAATGACACTTGTCTTAAGTATGATTCATTGAAGATTGGTATACACAATCCTGCCCATAACAAATTGATAACAATCGTTAGTAGAATTCATTATTCTATAATTTTATTAAAATAAAACCCCATACTGTCTATCTCAGTATTTAAGTTAATGTTTTCATTTTATTATTCCGTTTTACTTTTTTTATGCTCTGTTAAAATGTGGTAAATATCAGTACATAAGATTAACTGTAATTATGTTTACATCCTATAATTAACAACCATGCATTGTTTTAATGTCGTACACATTGTTTAGCCGTGAAGTAATTTGTATACGCAATGGAAATTCCCATCGTTTCCAGTGCATTACTATATACCTCGTATAATTTTGAATTGTATAAATGAAACTATACTTATTTATTATTGTAATTTGTTTTTATTCTTGAGCAACCAATTGGTAAAGTTTTCTTTTAAATTATATTTATTTTAATATTCTTCACCTTACTGGAGAGCTTTTTAATAATAATATATATTGTTCTACTTACGTCTGCTAGTACATATATATATGTTAATTGCATTATGGCCGTTTCGACTATTTAATTAGTCATGGTCACAAGCGTTTTTTTTTTGTACCATATATAACGTATATATGTACCAGGGCTATAGAATACAAGGGCTGGACCAGTCCGCCAAGGAAAGCGTTCCCGCCACTGCCACTGTGATGACGTCATGGTGGTAACAACTGCCCCATTCCCAACGCTTCTTATAAGTATTTCTGCTAAAATAATTTCAATTTCTTAGCAAAGCTGTAACATTTTTATGATGCGCTCTTCTTTAGTTTTAGTATTGACACTACACAAAGCAATAAATAGATTGTAAACAATAATTAGTCTAAAGATATAAGCAGAAGACAGGGTTACAATAAAACTAACTAATTCGTAGGTAATAAACCGATGTAGTGTACTAATGTTAGCATACTTTTAATTTGATAATTTGATTCTCTGAAACATTTCTAAAACTAAATATGAAATTGAACAAAATGTGCCACATTATTGAAAATATTTGTATTTATTATAATAAACCACCAAAACTTGAATGTCATACGGCAGTTTAATAAAACGTGTGTAATACTTATAAAATAAAACACATAAAAGTTATAAATACTTACACATAATGAGTAGCGTATATGCAGATATGCACATGACATAATAATTACTGCTGAAATAAAATATTAAAAAAAAACTGCTTTATAGAAATTTTCCTTTCCTAGGCCTTAGGGAATAGTTAATTTAATAGTTGAATTTGAACAATTAAACTATTTAAATTTAAATTGATACTGAGCAATTTAATTTAGTCTAGAAGTTTAACTTAAAATTATGTTTTTATTTTTGTCATCAATAATTTTATTACTCTAGGTTTAAATTTTATTATAATTATTTGTATATTATATACTTATTTATATCTAACTAGTTGACCCGGCAATGTTTCGCTATTGCTTAATTTGAAACTTTAAAAGACTGTAATTCGTATCCCTGAGGGCTGATGTAAATTATAATGGGATTCTGCTCATTGCTTGATTTACCTAACCTAAAATTATATTCAGTTTTTGATCCAAATCAGTTGTTGATCAAAATCAGCTGTTGATCAAAATCAGCTGTTTTAAGCTTTTCATACGAACAGCTGTTTCTGATAAAATCAAAAGAAACATTTCTTCTTCTTCCTTAAGATTGACCTTCCATAAGATTAACATTGAAACTTTGAGGGCCACTGGGGCGTAGCCCTAATGTCCTAGGACTTTGGTAAATGGCCTAAAACCTTCCCAGGGTTAACCTGTGTTACTATGCAAAATTTCAAAGCAATCGGATGGACGGTTTGGTAACGCATAAAGGACAAACATACAGACAAACGTACAAACAGACATACATTGAATTTTATATATATAGACTATTCTGACAATTTTAAGTGCATTTTGCTAGTAAAGATTTTTTTTAAACATTTTAACTTAAAGCTGCAGAAGAAATACTTGAGGATCTTGGTAAATTTTTAACATAGGTAATCTGGCTTGCAACTCTTACATTAAATAAATAATATTTTTTAATGTTTATTTTAATTTGAAGCTGATTACTTAAATTTTTTTTATTTTTTATTTTGAGTTATCAATAATTACCGGTAGGCCTACTCTAAGTTTAAATCTTATTATTATTTATATATTATACATTTATTTATTTATATCTCATCATTCTGAAAATGTTTGTTTTAATGTATTTTGTTAGTAAAGGTGTTTCTTGGAATATTCAAGTAACTCTGCATACAATATTAGCCTACTTGATAATCTTGGTAACATTTCATAAAGTAATTTCGTCTGCAACGTAACATAAATAAATACCTTGCTAAACATATAATTTAGGTAATTGTGTTTATTGTATAATTTTTTAAAGAAATTCATGGAATGCCTCTACGAGAAAATTTTCATTGAATATGCGTCAAAAGGCGAAAATCTCGCGGAATTATATACCTTCTTTAAAAACGTGTACCGAGGAAAATAATTGCTCCAATATTCACCAAACTTGCTAAACATATAATTTAGGTATTATATAACTTTTTAAAGAAATTTATGGAATGCCTCTTCGAGAAAATTAGCCTTGAATGTGCACTAAAATGCGAAAATCTCGCGGAATTAAATACTTCCTTTAAACACTTGTACTGAAAAAAATAATTGCTCAATATTAACCAAATTCGCTAAACAACTTAGGTGATTGTGTGTGTTTTGTATAATTTTTTAAAGAAATTCGTGGAATGCCTCTTCGAGAAAATTAGCCTTAAAGGCGAAAAAGGTGAAAATCTCGCGGAATTATATACCTTCTTTAAACACTTGTACTGAACAAAATAGTTACTCAAAATTCACCAAATTTGGTAAACATATAATTTAGGTGATTGTGTGTATTGCATATTTTTTTAAAGAATTATCATCTGCAACGTTATATCAAATAACACGTGAGAGCTAAGGCGAACCGTGCTTACACGGCGTGTCACGTGTCATGGTACCAGAGTGACGTCACATAGGAGGGGGGCAAGAGGAAGGTTGGAACAGTCGGCAAGCGTCAACATCAAAGAAGTGGACCAGCCCTTGTATTCTATAGCCCTGTATATGTACCTCGTCACACTGATATAACACATTTAAAACACATTACGGATTTGAAAAATATTTATGAACACTAACACATTTACACACACTTAATTTTGTTTAAAAAACACTTTGTTTATTAAGGAACAAACTGTTTCCTTATAAGACTGTATCCGGCTCTGTCTGATAAGAACTAAATAGTCTACTTGAAATAAATAGTCAAGGACGATTATAACGCAGGAAAAATCCGGACGTTACATCTGCTTGCTACTTATTACATATCTTGTAAACCATTATTTTCTACAGAGTTAAAGTTGTACTTGATAAGAAATAAGAATGGTAAAGATCATTTAATGTATTTATGATATAAAATAAAGTACAACCTGTGTATAAAATATTACTACATGATGTAGTAAATATAAATTTCAATAATGTAATACTAAAAACACCAGTAAGAGTATCATTATACAAATAAACTCTTCTATTATAATAAGTGAGACCAGACATTGTTCCCATAATGAGAAAGCTGCTGTTAATGACAGCTGTCAACACCAACTTGCCGTCTGCTATTGAATAACAACAGTTAATATTCGTCAGAACAAGTCGAGCAGAATACATTCTTCAACAAAGTGTTTTCATTGAAATTTATTCACACGAAAGTAACACGAAGGAAGTATTTAGTTGTTGAAAATTTTCAAGAAATAATATCAAATTATACTGTAAAATACTCTCAATAATTTGTAATGTACAAAATGTTTTGTCAATGAAAGTTTAAATATGGTATTCGTGTTCTCTAATAAAATTTCTTTGCAAAAGTAATAGCAATTTTAACAAAGTTAAGTTATACAAGACTATTGTTCTCCAAACTATAATGTATGGTTGTAAAATATATCGTTACAAAAATAGCTACAAAACTTTTAAAAAAATATGAGGCTGAAAGATGAAAGTGGAAACTGGAGGATTTAGTTAAATTTAAGAAGTAGACCTAGACTATAAAAGTCGTGTAAGAATGAGTGTGATAGAAATCAATTAAATGTTTAAAAATGTAAAATAGAGAGAACATGAATAATATGTAAGGCATTACTACATACGAGGAGAAAGCAACGGTACTTGATACACAGATATGAAGAAAACAAATTAATATTTTAAGGAGACCTCTTGAGAAATATAATACAATTTTAACATTTTTATACAAAATTGAATTGTTGAAAAAGCAAAAGTTGATGTATCTTTCTCTCTCTGCCTGTTTATTCTGGGTTAAGTCTGGGCAAGTAACATCCATTTTACATTTCATTCAGGCATACTTTTTCAGACAAAGTATGTAATATATTAGGCACTGTCAGCGGACAAGTTTCCTGATGTGGAATTCTTTTTTCTATCGGTATACATAATAACCCTGACATCTTATTTCTAGGAAATCATTTTTCATAACTTTGACGTGTCAAAATTTTCGCCACTTTAGGACTGCGACCTACAGATGTTTCATTGCTCAATTGAGCAGTCATAGCGCTTGGCCTAGGTCTCACATTACTCAGTTGATAACTATACTTTTATTGAATGTTACACCCACTAAAAACCATCTAATAGCAATAAAACAAAAATCGTTGGAAAGGAAGTGATTTAAACTTTAACTTATGTATTTAAACATTTTTCTAAAACGTATATTTACAACGTAATCATCGTTTTAAGTTTTAGCTTTTGTAAACGTATTACCGCGCGTGAAACATGAAGAAATTATATTCGACTTTGTCACTTCTCTAAAGCTCAATGGCGTTCGATAGAAATATTTTGACCAATAAAGATATTTATATAAAGATACCTTGGATTCATCAAGATTTTACCTTTCTAAAATTGCCTTCCAATCAGACGTCACTCTAATAGTTTCAAAGCTATTTACGTTTCAATAAACCCTTGCAATTGTATAGTTTTCAACCAATGAAACAGCACATTTTGGAATCGAGATAACGCCTAAAATTCTTTAAGTTTAAGTTAGTATTTATACCATTTTGTAGATAAAACGTCAATCTTTTGTTTGGTGTAAAGTAAACTAGATTTGACTGGTTAGATGTTATTCAAACAGCAATGGAAAGGACAGACTTTCGTAGAATTTAAACATTCCGATGAGATCGCTAAGCAAGCCTGTTTCACACGCTCTACCCAACGGACATTTTGTATTCCGTTTATCCGCGGGGGTTTCATTTGTTTCATCTGATTTTTTGATTCATGTAAAGCTAAGTCAAATACTTTTATGAAATAATAATTTACAAGTATGCAGTTCAATTTTTGATTTATCCTCTACACTTTCTTAAATAATATTTCATTTTTGGGTAAAGGATATATTCCTAAATTACTATTCAAACTAGGCCTATTTTTTTTTTTTTTTTTGAGAGAGAGTCTTGTAGCAAGAATATAAAAACTGGTGTTTTCAAAATAAGAAATTTGAAATTGATAAATATTTTAATACAGTTATATTCAGAACTAAATTACGAAACTTTTTTACATCATGAACAAAATTACAACAAATTGTTACTACTTTTTATGTAGGCCTAAAGTTATTCTTCACTAAACATATCATTATATAATATAAAATATGTCATTCATTTTGATTTTTTATCGACACAGATATCGTGTTCAAATATTAGAAACATAGAACTTATATTTATCAAAATTTTTGTATAGCCTTCATAGTTGTCGTATCAAGAAGTGTGTGAGCTACAAGAAAATCAGATGACTAGTTTATTATAAACTAATAGACACACATTGAGGCATTGCAATCTATATATTTTCGTTTACAAATATTAACTTTAATACAACCGAAATATTATTATTGCCTAATATTATATGGTTAGGTTTGAACAAATACACGTATAAACCCAGACACAGTTTATAAGCTAGGTGTAATTTAAATAGTCAATAAATACATAATTTCGAGGGGTGGGGGTGCACACAATTGCTGATTTTTATGTATTTATGTTACAACTGAGTAAGAAATCCATGTAGTAATTGATTCCTCTTAAATAATTAGCACTTTTACGAGATATAATGGTCTATCACTATTGCCTATCAAATCTGAAGGCTTGGTTCTTTTCAGTCTTCTCTCCACCCCAGTTATATTCATTAGACCTCGTACCGATCATGGTGCATGATGCGTTGTCTGTACTTCCCTGACTGCTTTTTTATTTCAGCTCTGACAGAGTCTATGTTTAGGTCCCTATGTAAATTATACTTTCTAAGCACCTTATTTTGGAACACTTGGATTTTCTTTATATTTGCCTTATTAGTGCAGTCCCATAGCTGTATCCCATAGGTTCACAGTGGTCTTAGGACCTGCTTATAAACAGTTTGTTATGTATTGATAGTTGTGACTGTCTTCCGAGCAGCCATTACATTTTCCTGTACTTTAAATTTAATGTTTTATTTTTATTTTGTATGGTCCTCTGGAGCTTAATTACAGCTTCTTTCATTTTCTTATCAGTCGCTAAAATCGCAGTATCATCAGAAAATGTACCAATGACTGTATCTTCTGGTGTAGGAAGGTCCCTTGCGTACAACAAGTACAGGATAGGTCCCAACACACTGTCCTGTGTCACCCTTGCCGATATTTTCTTCAATCATAAGTATACGCCTTCGTATTTCACTCGAAAGACTCTATCAGATAAATACGACTTCAGTATTGTGTACTATTGCTTTGGTAAATCTCTTTGTAATTTCCACACCAGTCCCTCATGACATACTCTATCAAATATCAATGACCTTTGCTACATCCAAGAATACACTTGAAAATGTTTAATTTTGAACAGTTTAAAGACACAATTTGTAATTTATATAGTCAGTGACTAACAAATATTGAGGGGCGGGGTACACACAATTGTTAATTATTAAAAATATTTACAATTTATTTAATAAGCAGAAATAGATTAATACATTTTTAACGAAGCACAAGTGTTTTGGGGGATTTAACCACTGTAAATATAAAATGTTGACGACTACGCAGTTTATAGTAGGTCTGTAAAGTGTATCTCACTAAATCGGGTTGTTGGCGCGTCTGGTGTGAAATGGCTAGTGGGGCAAACATTATGGTTTACTAATTCAATAAGGCTTTGTATTGTTCTGCTCATGTGCATGTGTAATCAACTGAAACGTTGGTAGATGCATTCATTGATTTAATCTACTACAACAAACCACATACATAGTCATTCAGCCAGGCACCGCAGTAACTGTGCGGAAATATTTCAAATGTACAATACAAGTTCTAATATTAACTTGTTTACAAAAATATCTATTTTAACAGTTTAAAATCAGTCGTAATTCAAATCAAGTATGTTTACCTATCTTCGACAAATTGGTTTTATCTAACTAAGCATTTAATTTGTATTAATCAAAGAATCAAACTTTATGTATACAATTTGTTTTCCTTATATTAGCTTTAATCGCAATTGTAACTTTTTACATATATTTCAGAATAGCACATTACAAATTTAGTATTTACTTTGAATTTATGTTAAATATACGTAGGCCTACTAATCCAACCTTAATTAAACTGCAAAGTTCAACCAATAGATTATCAAACTCAAATATTAGCTACATTCCAAACTGTGTAAATTGTACATACACAGAGTAGATCAAGAAACACACGACACAAAAATAAACAATTGGAACTTTATAAAACGAAGAAAAAATGCAATCTCATTTACTAACTGCCGAAGAAGGGTATACACTCTGAAACGTAGACAAGCAAGTGAACGGGAAACATATCTGCAAAGTAAAACAGTCGTCAAAATGGACGTATATTCCTCATCTATCATTCTCTAGTGCGAAATTATATCAAACCTAATCTCCTACAGTAGTGAAAGTGATTTTGACTTAACTGTGCTTTAATTTCTGTGTGTTAACGTGACCAGTAAATTTCTAATCGGCAATTGAATATTTAAGTTGTTTCTGATACATCTTAATTAAAATGTTTTATTTATGCATGGTTAATAGGCACACTTAGATACAGAACAAGATTTTAGATATGCTGGGAACAATTAAATATTTTGTGACAATATTTTTTTTTTAAACTTTAAAATCTTTATGTTAAAGTAATTTAGCTAAGTATCAGACATACAAAAAAAGAATTCCTTCTATTTCTGTAAGTCAGTCACTGACATTAAGTGTCTTTAGATTACAATCAGTATTTAAATGGCATAATAAGATTATAATGTAAACCAACTATGTGTTATATAAATAAGAAAATGTATTTACTGCCATACATGAAACTAGTAATTTAAAACACAATTTAAACTTGAACTGGACTTATGAGAAATAACACTATATAAATAAACACAGAACACAGTTTCTCATAAAAAACGGTCATCCTGGTCATCGAAACGCGTTTGATGTATTAAACGTTTTTTTATGAGAAACTGTGTTCTGTTTTTTATTTATATAGTCATTTAAAAGTATATTTGTTATAAGAAAGTAATAAAACAACATAATAAATACATATATAATCTTTGCTAAAGTTTTTAAACCACTACGTAAACGTAATCAGTTTCCGATATCAATCTTCCGACTTGCGTTTTAATAGTTTTGAACGTGACAACCTGAAGAAGGTGTCTAATTCTCTGTCAGAGCTACTGTATATTACAAATATTTCGGTTGCAAAATAACCAAAAGCTTAGTTTGTATAATACAAATAAGTTTGAACGAAATCTTAAAGGAAAACATGTTTACATCTTATAAGTTTTTGATGAATGTAAAATTGACCTTTATTTACAATGCAAAAACAATTAAATAGAGACAAAAAGCAAATACAATATTGTTTAAGATGATGTTTAAACTATTTCTCTTACGATACACTTTTCAATTTAAAAAAGTACAATTTGTATACACAAACACATTATTTGAGGAAACGTTGTCAAATATTAAATAGAAATATGTTTGATTAAAGTAGGTAATTTCAAAATACATTGATAACATTAAATAATTATTTTAATTACAATAATTAATCAATAATTGTTTAATTCATGTACAATATTTTTCACAAATCAAGTTGTGTATTGTACAACTTGCGAAAAAACAAGTTGATATTCTACTAGGATTCTTCTACATTTTCATTTATACATTTGCAGAGAAATTTATATTCCTACACTAGGATGTAAACACTCTCATATAGTAAAACCTGAAGGGTTATTAAAAAGTGTAAGAGTATATTATATAAATATAGGGCTTAGAAAAAACAAGAATGCATTATTAAAAATCTAATCACAAACCCAAATATCTACATAATTTACTGCATTTGGGACAGCATGTATTATTCAGTAAATCGTAGTAAAGAGATTAATGTGTATTCTGGTTGACATACATTTCATATGGTTAAATTCAAATAATTAATATGCACATCTCGAATAGTTATAACTCATCAGATTTTTAATAGAAAGAAGCTCGTATTAATAAAACAATACTGATTCCATAACATAAATATATATGTTACTATAATACGTACATTTTTTGTAGTTTATATTATGCTTTTGCATTGTTGTGGGGCCAGGTACGTGTAGTTGCATCATACAACGGTTGTATTGTCAACATTTGGGCAAAAGCTGTTCCCAAATGTTAAAAAATGTGGTCAGAACGATATTTTAAAAACAATCTCTCAGACTGTTTGCACATTAGTTCTCGCCACCGCCATTTCTAAACCAACTTGGAGTTAACAACTGCAAATTATAGTTACCTATAAAATGATGAATCTGTCCGTTTTGTGACTTCTTTTATACTTTTAATTTACGCGTTTCGGGACCGTGGTCCCATCATCAGAACGAAAAATCACTCCATTGGAGGTCGTTAAATGTTACAAAAGGTTATAAACCTAACATGGAATTTAAACTTGGAGTTGTTTTACTTGAACAATTCTGTCAGATCGAATGCCTACCACTGCTTGCCATATTATGTTAGTCTTTATGTTTGCCAACATTGTGTATTTAAGCTTTCCATTAATATTATTCAGTCATTTTCAGTTTAAATATTTTACAAAATGGACTAGTACAGATGGCAACATGGAAGAGAATCTGACTAATGAACAGAGGTGTCCACCAGAGCCAGATATGCAATCTGAAACAACTTTGAGACATAAGCATCTTACGTCCCAACCGGGAGTGTGGGGTTTGGCAAGCAGTGCCAGCAACCCCACCACGAAGTTTTAAACTTAAATATGTATTGAAGATTTATAAAACTGTTTTAGTCTCATAAGAGATGAATGGGACATTTAAAGTAATAATAAAAATATATACTGAGTTTGTAACAGTTATTCTGAGTATTAAAATAAGAATGCTTTGGTGCTTCCAGGTTCGTGTTTCTTACTCCAATGGATTAGAAACACCACTATCTAAAAACCTAAAGGTTTAGAGCGAATGCGTACACCAATGTTAGTTGTGTAGTAAAAAACATACTGTCACAATATGACTTGTTAAAATATACATTCCAAAACCAAAAAATGGTATAATTGGTAATTTTGTGTCTAAGCTTAAAAAATTTTGTTTTAGTATATGTTTTCTTTATATTAAATAAGACACTATAGACTATATTGTCTAGCAGCAACAACTACTGAAATTCGCCAGTAGATAATTAGCAATTTTAGGAAAAGTTACAATATTTAAAATGCAAACACACTTTAGTTGCAGAAGCAGAATGTAGTATTGCGTATATAAGATTTTTTCTAATTAAATACATTATAACATTTACGCAAATAATTCACAATAAAATAAATATTTATATTGTTTAAAAGAAATTTGTAAATACCACATACATATTCTACAATACGACTATTACAATAGTTTCAGTATTAATTTAATCTAAATCCAAGTGTGTATACAGCCAGAGTAGTAATTGTGTAAATAATATCTTTAACGAGATAAAGTTCTATCTCTGCCATATTATTTACTATGTACATTATTTCAGACAGTACAACCAAGAGCTTGTGTATACAAAATCTTTTTACACTAACAACCTTCCACCATAAGGTGTTTTGATAGTATTTACTACCATCAAGAGATGTTTACTTATATCGAAATCCCTACTGTTACAATAACAACTGAGATTATTTTGTTCCCGCAGCTTAAATGATAGATTTATTTTGTGTCCTATAGGAGACAACGAAATTTACTATCACATATTATTTCAGAAATGTCATGTCAATTTAAAGATTTATAAATAAAAATAAACTCTGTTCGTGTCTTGCCCTCCTGGCAGTCATCATTTAAATATAATCCTTTACAAAAATAACTATAAAAATTGCATATTGTGTATGCATTTTTGTATTGGCCCACTTCTTGACTAAGATTTACAAAATACAATGCATATCAGAGTTTATATTTACGGAAAAGAAATCAAAGAAATACAAAATTTTAAATACCGTACTTCAATATGTAGATATCGATGTTTCTAAAGCTACTTCATGTCAACAGAACACATTCAAATTTAATCACATTATTATGCTTTTTTGACATTTATTGATATTGCAAGGACAGTTTATTAAGAGCTAATAACAATGTATAATGCCAATTAAATTTTTTTTTTCCAAATAGTATTTATTTTAACAAATCTACTTTAGTTGAAATGAAATATTCAACGAAAACAAAAATGTATCCTTGTGACCTGTATTTTGCTTTGTTTTTACGAATCACGTAATGCTTGGTATCCGTTACTACTGCATGTCTGTTCCATTTTTTCACACGTCTGCTTCCGACACATATAGTATTTAGTATAACCCAAAGAAGACAATTAAAACAAATATTTAGTATAACATCTTAATTAAAAATAAATAAGACATTATTTATTAGGTCCTATGTAGACCTATTTATTTATAATATACGGCTATTGTTAGTGAGTAATTTTTGGTTAGGTTTTTGATTAAGTGTAGACTTTTTGCTGGTTCTTTTAACCTTTATTATAACTGTTGTTATAAAATATACGAAATAATTTGATTTGGACATTTAACATTATTGTCTTAGTTTTGAGGTTATTATTAATCCTACCTCAAAAGTATCCACATAAAAGGTAAAGTAAAAATAGAGACTATAATTGACAGCAAATATATAATATATATAAAAACACTGTTAATTTGTAAACTGGGAAGGCCTAGGTTTTTACCAAAGCTCTTAGGCTGACAGTAGGCTAATAATTGTAAACATCGTAAATATAACAACAATTGAACATATTATAGGGATACAAAAGTTATAGTACTACTTTTATTCTAATGTTTAAAACAAGTCGCGTAAAGGCATTAGGGTTTTTAAGAAATGTGATTGGATAAGCAGACCAGCTTTATAAATGTATTCCTGACCCGCAATTCGTTGCCGTGAGAGGCCCAAACTATTCCCCAATGTACATTTAGCTCTGCAGAACAGAATACTAAGTGGACTTTTAGTGATTCAAGTAAATGAGCTCAGTTCAGAATAGTCAGCTGTTTGGAGTTATCACAGAGACATTACGTAATACAAAAAATAAATCAAACTATGAACACAATTTTATAGTAGTATCCGTTTTAATTTTTTTTATTTTAAAGAACAGTAATACAAATATTTTGCATTTGAACCCATTGTTAAATGGTAATAGTGTAAATTGTGCAAATGAAATTCAATGGTCCATATGTAAAAATAAAATAATAAAAAATGAAACCTTCCAACCTTTGATGTCTTTAAAGGGTAAAGACGGGACAACAATAAGCATAATCGATTTCTTACACTTTAGGTTATAATAATGTTTACTTCTCCAACCAGGAGATGTTTGCAGATTTCATTTATACTAGAGCAAACAAAGCTACGTTACAAATATCGTAACTGTATAATAAACAAATTAGTATATTTTAAGGTAATTTAACTTTTTGTTGAGTTAGGCTAGCTTCTGCATTACTAAACTTTTGCTTGCCATAGGTTATGACTAGTTATTGAGAAAAACATTAACATAGGAGTTATTTTCACAAAAAAACTGCTTCAAGTATTATATATAAGGATTTTGGTGTACATTCCATTTGGTTAATTTCCAACATCATTATAAAAAGGAGTTAAAATTAATGTATTTTTAACATAATTTATTATTTATTATTATAAATCAGTAGATATTCAAACAACCGTAATACGAAAACATATAGTGGATCTACTTGGATGATATCAATGCACCCATTGCGAAATATATTATCACAGAGACTTATAAATTACGACACATAACCCTTTGTTCAAAGACGTACGGCGACTATAAATCATTTACCGAGAAACAACGAAGATTAACATAATTTAATTATGTTAAATGGAATTATTATGCACTCAAACGTTTATATAGTTTACTGCGTTAAAGTGGTGTACTACGCTATTAATCTATTTTGAGAGACGTAATGTATACTTTACTTTAGTTCTCATAACCTTGAGTGACCTAGTACGAATAACTAGATTTAAAATTATATAATTTAACTATTATCTTTATGTAGACTCACTTATTACATGGAAGTTAAGTTGGTTATATGTATGCTATCAGCCACAGAGTAATTTGTGTAAGATTGTGGTGTCTCTGTAAGGGTAATATGGCATCGTGTGTATTACATACTGTTATCAAACTAATCTTAGACCCTTTTTTTCCTTATAAACAAACATTTGTGTAAAAATATCTCCTTACGGTAAAATTCAATATCTAAGGTTGTTGTTATGTTCATCCTTACAAAGGAAATGCGAGGATGTAAGGTAAACATTATCGTTTATCAATAATACTTTAAATGTTTCTGTGTTATAGTAGTGTTTATTTTTAGAAGATATTTGCTAATATCTACTACTTACTGCCTTAATTAGTGGAATATTCAAATATTTCCAATGTTTAATTAACACGAAATTGTTGGGTTACAAATGTATAACAAACTTTGTTTTGTATAGTACTATTAGTATAGAAGTAATCATATGATAAGTCAATAAAAGTTGTCAGGGTTGTTGGTAAATACCAGCAACCGATAAGAACTTATAAAAAATATTAAAATAATAATTATTAAGAAATAAATATACAAAAGAACACAAACTAAATTAGAATTCTATTCATCGTACAGCGGAAGCCTGAAACGGATGTCCAGTATTAGGTTACAAACTCAAGGCAGTATACGCCAGCATTTCCACGCACGTAGGCCAAATCTGTAACCGCATAAAATAATGTCAAATTTACCAAAATCGTTAGCCAATCATGAGGAATGAATATTCAAACGGACCAACCAGGGTGAGCCAAGTAGAGGTGACAAGAAAGAAGTGGGAAAGGAACCCGTGAAAAAAGTGGTCTATCACACAATGTCCATCAAGAAGCAAACATCAAGTCATCTACATTCAGTATAAATCAATTAAACAAGTCTAGTAAAAATATCCATCAAGAAGTGAACATTCTATATTGATCTACATTCTGTAATAATCACTTAACAAATATCATTCCTGGAAAGTATCCAAAACGTGAAAGTGTCGGGCGGTATATTAGTGCATGATAAAAGTGCGGCGACCAAAGTTTAATAAAATATCAGAATTAATTTAATTAAGTGAAAGTGAAAGAGAGAAGGGAAAAAATATTCATACCAATGTAAGTAGTTTTAATATCTTTTAATTGTAAGACAGATCTCGAGGTGTAAAAATATTTAAATTGAAACACGAATCATATATCAGCACTTTAATCTTATAACTACATTAGCTTAAGATGTACTGTACCTATTTAGTTTTATTGGGACTGAACCATAAGGGTTAGCTGCCAGACCTTGAGTCGTTAAGCAATCGGGGATGGTCCACAATTTAACAGTAAAGATTTAAACCATATTTTATTGACACATAATTACGCTATAAATGATAATTTGATGTATTACATAAATTCACTATTTTAATTGTTACAAATTAATTTGTTTAGTTAGCGTGGAGGGTATATTTTATTGTTTTATTGTTTGACTGTTATTTGTAATGGGATTTTAATTGTTGTAAAATTTGAATTATTGAAAGAAGTGAGTTAGTGACATTTTGTTCACTAATTAATATATTCACTTATAGTTAAAATACTTGAAGAATTTGGATTATTATATTTATATTTTCTAAACTCAAACGTCTCTGTAATTATTTATACCTAATACTTTGGAGTACCTCTAGAGCCTAGCGAAATTTTGAATCCTGACGGGAATCTGGTGGACGCCCCCAAACTGTTGAAGAACCAATGAAAAGGTATATGTTTTAGTAGTTAGGTATTTAATTCAAAATTAGAATCAAAGTCAAAAGGCCTTACTGGTCATACCCTCACAAGTAATCTTACATGGTAAAGTCACCCAAATTTACATACCCTAAATGGTGGAGGCGCCAAATCTACAAGTAATTAAATGTGGTAGAAATAATTACAGAGAATTTAAATGTGGTAAGAATAATTACAAAGAGACTAAAATAAAATGTGTTTAGAATAAGTATTGCATAACATAGCTGGTATATGATTTCGTTTAATAAAACAAAAAAATAGGATATGATTTCAAATAACATTAACACTGACATTTACAAATATAAAAAAAGTGGAGGCAATTGCAATAGTAATAGAATTTAAGATAGAGGGAAAGCAAATAAATACACAAGCGTAAACAACCAAACAGAAACTGAAATGGATAGGAAGGAGAAAATACCCTTAGTTCAACCAACACAATATCATGGCCTACCCTCAGAAGATATATATACATTCATTTCCCAATATGAAATAGCTTCACGAGCTAATGGGTGGACACAAAAAACCAAAATAAACTTATTGCCAACATATCTGGCCCAATCAGCATTAAATTGGTATGAAAGCTTTATACGAACAAATCAAGAGGGGGAAATAACATGGGGAAACGCAAAGAAGCAATTATTAAATATGTTTACACCAGTAGCACAAAGCCAAAAATTACAAATCATGTTAGCAAATAAAACTCAAACAGAGTCAGAAACATCCATAAACTTTTGTTTACAAATACAAGCGCTTTGCAGAAAAATGAATCCTAACTTAGGAGAGACACAAATAATATCTCATATAATACAGGGTTTAAAACCGAAAATTTTCGAACGCATTATATCAATGGAAAATAATACGCTCAACCAATTACAAGAAAACTTAAGGAAAATTGAATACCAAGAATTTCAACAAACCCTAAATAAACAAAAACATTTAAGAATTATGGAAAACACAAAAAACACAAGTACCACACATTATGAAACCTTAAACACAATGTCAAAAAGCTAGAACAACTTACGGAAATCATACACACATTAGGGGTAAACATAAGTCAAAGAGACCATAAACTAACCACATTTCAACAACGTCATCAAAATGAAACACCCAATATAACAACAACAGGCAATTTAACAACAGACATCCAAAAACAAGACCAAAATTCATAAACAACTATCAACTTTATAATGTCCAACACAGGGCAAGACAAATGCGCTCAATCAGCAATGAAAACAATCGCCCAACAGACAAATATTTCTTACGACAATATAATTGTGACAAATGTAAAATGGATAATCACTCAAACAGCCAATGCGCTTTCAATTTAAAAAGAAAAACTCAACCACAATACATAAAATATCAAAATAGGCCTTGCACCAAAATAAATCAAAGATTTTGCTCAAATTGTAAAAGAAATGGCCACACAATCCAACATTACTATTCCAACAAATACCATAAACAAACATTCAAACCAAAATGGAACGATAGGGGAGCTAGAAGAGAAAATAGTCGTACAAACCCAAAACACGCAAGTGAAAACTATTTCCAAAATCAGAAAACAAACATGCATCATATAAAAAAAACATATTTGCCTTCACTTACGAACGAAAAGAAAAAGGTCAATGACACAAAACAATATTCCATTTCATTAAGAAATCAGAAGTACAAACATACAACCCGCAATTCACATGACACAAAACATTATTCAGTATCATTAAGAAATAAAAAGTTCAACGGACAGACAACTTTTGAACCACAAAACTCAATACAAACAATAACAACAAAAGTCGACGCGGCAACTCAATACTTGACACAGGACATTAACTCGCAAAGTGTAAAACGCAGAGTCAGCGATATTCCTGCAACAAATGTAGGTCAGAAAACGGACTGTCAAAGACTTGATGTAATTCAAATATTACAGACAGTAGAAACACAGAATGATTTGAATGAATATAATAATTCGTACAAACACTATTTACACCAAAATGGTGTACCTAAAGCTAGGAATTCAGAAAATGATGTAACATGGGATGTATATAATACCCTATTTTTAAACAAATCTGAAAATTCAAGAGTTTGCACAATAGATGTAACATTTGACACATTAGACGAACAAAACATTGAAACAATCATAAACTCAGGTGCAAATGTATCCATCTGTAATTATAACTTAGTAACAATAAAAACAGTAACACGTCAAACAAATACAATAGTAAAATCTGCCACAAACAATAATCTAAAGATCCATGGAGAGATAATATTACCATTTAAAATAAATAATATAAACTTCACAAATAAATTTTATGTTGCATCAGGAATAAATGCAAAAATGATACTAGGCAATAACTTTCTACTAGCAAATGAAGCTAAAATAGACTACAGTACAAAGAAAATAACCCTAAAAGCAAATAACCAAGAATGTATAATAGGTATAAATGAATCGTGGCTAGAAAATTTGAAAAATATACGTTTAATAACAAATCACAAAATATTAAGCAACCCAGAAATAAGAACTAATGAACACATTAAAATAGCATCGGGACAGAGTTTATGTGTCCAAACGATAGAAAATTATAATGAGCACATGGACTTTGAAACGGACAGACACTTAAGGGAGCAAAAACAAATTCATGCCTATATATCAAATCAAGACAATCAATACTATGTTCATATATACAATGCGTCAAAAAGACCGCAAACACTGCTTCCTACAACACTTATAGGCCATATAAATAAAAATAAAGAGGAACCACAAATTTATGAAAAATTTAACAAAAAATCACACCCACACCGCCTACACTACAGGAAAACTCAAATAAAGAACAAATTTATGATACAAATGGAGTGCAATTTCAAATAGGGAAAATTTAACCGAGACACAACACAGACAAGTTACAGAAATAATAAAAAAACATAAACATATATTCACAACAGAGGTCAGGGACCTAACACCAGCCAACATAAAAAAAGTAAAAATACAGACTATCCCAGGAAGTTCAGGGGTAATCATACCACCCTACAGACAAAGCAACCAGGAAAGAGAAATATTAAATCAAGAATTAGACAACTTAGTTAAGGCAGGAATTTTAGAAGAATGCCCAAATTTTTCAGAATATGCGTCACTACTCACAGGCTAGTAGCAGATTTTAGGAAAGTTAATGAACAAATAAAAAACGAAAATTTCCCCATACCAAGTTTGCAACTAATGTTCAGTTGCTTAACTAACTCACAATACTTTAGAAAACTAGATTTGAAAAATGACTTCTTCCAATTACAAGTTCATAAAGAAAGTAAACCACTGTTAACGATTAGAAAACAAGACAGAATGCTACGATTTACCAGACTCCCTCAGGGACTGAAGGTTTCAACTGGAATATTCCAGAAAATTCTAAACAAAATTTTGGCAAAACACCTATTTTCAAAAAGCCTTTCGTACCTAGATGACACTATAGTTTTTGCACCAACATTTGAAGATAAACTAATTAACCTAGAAGTCGTTTTAAATGAATTAGACATAGCAAATTTAAAATTAAACACAAAAAAATTAAAATTTTTCTACAAAGAAATTGAAATATTAGGTCACAAGGTCTCAACTGAAGGGATTGAGCCTTTACAATCAAACATACAACCAATATTAAACTTTACACAACCAAAAACATTACGAAATATAAGGGCCTTTCTAGGAGTTTCAGGTTTCTTTAGAAAATTTATAAAAGACTACGCAAAAATTACACACCCTTTAACAGAACTTCTCAAAAACCAACAAGAAAAAAACTCTAAAATAATTTGGACAGAAAATTGTAACAAAGCTTTTGAAGAAATAAAAACAATATTAACCAATCCGCCATTGCTATCACATTTCAAAGAAGACAGAAACACGCAAGTTTACACAGATGCGTCAAACATAGGAATAGGAGCTGTAGTAACACAAACAGACCCAAATAATAACCAAGAGTTTCCAATAGCTTACCTATCTAGAAAATTAAAACCACATGAAACGAGATATTCGACAGTAGAAAAAGAAATGCTAGGACTTGTATATGCCATAGAATACTGGAGAGAATATTTATTAGGAAGAAAAATCACATGTTTCACTGATAACTCTGCACTACAATATTTCCAAACTTTTAAAAATCCGTCAAATAGATTAGGCCGGCTGGCAACCAAACTTGTAGATTACGACTTGGATATAAAATACAAAAAAGGGAAAACAATGGGTTTACCAGATTTCTTATCAAAACAAGAAGCAGAAGAAGAAATCCCACAAAACTTTGAAGATGTATTTCTAATAAACGCTGACACACAAAACTTAGAATTAAAACAATCACAAGATCCATATTTGAAACAAATTAAGCTTGCACTTTTGAACGTCGATAGGAGTAACAAAAAAACTGATAGAGAATCCAGACATTATATTATAGAAGACCAAATTATGTATTACAAGCAGTTCAATGGGGAAGAAGCAACCAAACTTTTAGCAATACCAAACGAACTCAAACATGAAATTTTAAGACAAGCACATGACAGTCCTTTAACGGGTGGACATTTTTCATACTTTAAAACAATAACAAAGATAAGAGATAGATACCACTGGCCAAATTTAAATAAAGACGTACAAGAATACACAAAGTCTTGTGAGACCTGCCAAAAGCGAAAAATCCCAACTAGAAAGACATACGGGCTACTAAAACCAATATTAGCGACACATAGGCCCATGAACAGAATAATAATACATTGCATAGGCCCAATTACTTCATCGTATGCTTACAAATATATATTAACATGTACGGATGTATCCACGAAATATGCGTGGGCATTTAAATGCAAAACAGCAGATGCCTAAAACGTAGCTGAAAATTTAATAAAATTAATATTGACACACGGAAAAATGAGAATACTACAATCAGATAGGGGTACGCATTTTAACAATGAAATAATCAAACACTTAACAACTACACTAGGAATAAACCAAATTTTCAGCAGCGCATATTCACCACAAACACAGGGATTAACAGAAAAATTCAATGGCACACTCGCCAATATGTTATCACATTACGTACACGAAAAACCAAATTCATGGTCAAAATATATAGACAAAATTGTATACTGTTACAACTCAACGAAACAAACAAGCACCGGTTTCACGCCAAATAAACTTATGTTCGCTTTTGAACCAAACGACCCCATGGAGATCATACAAATACAAGAAAACCAAAATTACGACATCAAACAACATCTAAAACAAATTCAAGAAATTAGAAAAACATTACCCAAAATAATTCAAAATGCCCAAGAAAAACAAAAATCTTATTACGATAAGAAGAGAACCGACTTTGAATTCCAACAAGGGGATGAAGTCTTAATAAGACGCGAATTCAAAGGCAAAACACCCACAAAATTTGACATGAAGTATACGGGCCATATACAATTATAAAAAAATAAATAAATTAACATACCAAGTAGAGATATTAAAATATGGAAGACACCAAAATGAACCAATACACATTTCCAGAATGAAAATGTATCATAGAAGGTCATAAGAAATAAATAAAATAAAAATGTCATGTGTTCATTACAAAATAAACAACAACAAAAATAATTAATTAAATACCAACTCGAGATCTGTCTAGATATATATTGTATAAATTAGAAATATCAATATGCATATTGTATAAATTAGAAATATGTATATGTATTAGACTTAAGAACTAATTAATTAACTAATAGGGGTAGTGCATACAGCAAAACCTTAGTAACAAAAGTAATTTTCACAAGCCTTAAGAATACATTTAACTACTTGTAAACCGATTTAAAAGAAAATCTTACAACACTTCAAAGTTTTATTTGAAATAATAAAGTAAATTATCATTCATAACAAAACAGCAAAATTCTTTTTTTCTCTAAGCTTTAAAAATTAAATATACACCCGAGATCTGATAAAGTAAATAACTAATGTAAACTTTTAAATAGACCTAGATAACGTAAAAGTGGATACAACGGTAGTAAACAGCCTGGACTGCAAACTCAACATTTCCGGACATGGTATGTATTCCTGAGAGTCGCGAACTTAGGAAGCTACACTGATCCAAAAACAACAGTTTTCCGAACTACGCTCGTCACTTGAAAAGGAAGCATTGATCACGCCTACATTTCTTCTTGCGAAAGTAACCGAATTATAAACATTACACATAAATAATACAGACCTTCACAAATTTCAATTGACGATCCATTACAAAAAAAAATTAACTAAGCCTAATACGATATTACTAAAATCAAACAGCTACTGTCACAGTAAAATCTACAAACATAGGCCTACATTTCACACTACCTTCAGATATAATTATACCCTTGATTAGATTATACTGCGTCAGCGAAACCGAAGACTCAATGAACTACTACTGTATCAGTAATTCCACAAACATTGCATAACGTAAACAAACAATTCAGTACTACAATTAAAATAAACATCGTTACAATTCACTTTAAATCAAATGGAAGAATATTAAGCAAAACAATAGGTGGTACAATTTTAAAACTGGCAAGCGGTTTGTCAGGGTTGTTGGTAAATACCAGCAACCGATAAGAACTTATAAAAAATATTAAAATAATAATTATTAAGAAATAAATTTACAAAAGAACACAAACTAAATTAGAATTCAATTCATCGTACAGCGGAAGCCTGAAACGGATGTCCAGTATTAGGTTACAAACTCAAGGCAGTATACGCCAGCATTTCCACGCACGTAGGCCAAATCTGTAACCGCATAAAATAATGTCAAATTTACCAAAATCGTTAGCCAATCATGAGGAATGAATATTCAAACGGACCAACCAGGGTGAGCCAAGTAGAGGTGACAAAAAAGAAGTGGGAAAGGAACACGTGAAAAAAGTGGTCTATCACACAATGTCCATCAAGAAGCAAACATCAAGTCATCTACATTCAGTATAAATCAATTAAACAAGTCTAGTAAAAATATCCATCAAGAAGTGAACATCTATTGATCTACATTCTGTAATAATCACTTAACAAATATCATTCCTGGAAAGTATCCAAAACGTGAAAGTGTCGGGCGGTATATTAGTGCGTGATAAAAGTGCGGCAACCAAAGTTTAATAAAATATCAGAATTAATTTAATTAAGTGAAAGTGAAAGAGAGAAAGGAAAAAATGTTCATACCAATGTAAGTAGTTTTAATATCTTTTAATTGTAAGACATTTCTCGAGGTGTAAAAATATTTAAATTGAAACACGAATCATATATCAGCACTTTAATCTTAGAACTACATTAGCTTAAGATGTACTGTACCTATTTAGTTTTATTGGGACTGAACCATAAGGGTTAGCTGCCAGACCTTGAGTCGTTAAGCAATCGGGGATGGTCCACAATTTAACAGTAAAGATTTAAACCATATTTTATTGACACATAATTACGCTATAAATGATAATTTGATGTATTACATAAATTCACTATTTTAATTGTTACAAATTAATTTGTTTAGTTAGCGTGGAGGGTATATTTTATTGTTTAAATAATGTCTACGATTGTTATTTGTAATGGGATTTTAATTGTTGTAAAATTTGACTTATTGATAGAAGTGAGTTAGTGACATTTTGTTCCCTAATTAATATATTCACTTATAGTTAAAATACTTGAAGAATTTGGATTAATATATTTATATTTTCTAAACTCAAACGTCTCTGTAATTATTTATACCTAATACTTTGGAGTACCTCTAGAGCCTAGCGAAATTTTGATTCCTGACGGTAATCTGGTGGACGCCCCCAAACTGTTTAAGAACCAATGAAAAGGTATATGTTTTAGTAGTTAAGTATTTAATTCAAAATTAGAATCAAAGTCAAAAGGCCTTACTGGTCATACCCTCACAAGTAATCTTACATGGTAAAGTCGCCCAAATTTACGTAAC
>JAGFPH010000418.1:416680-433049 GCA_018207615.1 Philaenus spumarius | reverse complement strand
GTACCTAAAAGGGAAAATCAATGTTGTAATTTCATCCCTTAAAAATATACGTTTTCTTAGATTTTTTTGTAACTTTTTATGGCGATATAACTTACTTATTTGAATAGTGAGTGTGCACTTCTTTAGTAAGAAGACTAAATATATGTTGTTCAGAAGACATGGCATATAAACCATTTAACAGTAGGGTATTTATAAATTCTGTTTATTGTTTTTAAAGTAATATACTGAAAGGAGGATAACGTAATGAATTTCTGTTTACATTTATGATTCTGTGATGCAACTGAATTCCTTTATGTGAAATCGTTTGTCATGATTACTTTAAAATACATTTCTGAGCTATTACAATAAATTCTATAGGTTATATGATTCTGATATTGGAACGTTACTTCTAAAAATGATAATCCCGATATTGACGTCAATGATTTAAGAGGATGGAGCTATATATAGATCATATTACAATTCAATGGTTACCAAACAGTGCTAGTAGTTCAAATAGCATTAAGCTCTACCCGAAATAAATATATTTCTCAATAGTTTTGCTTTGATATTTTTTATGGTCAAGACGCTGCTGTTATTTTCCTACTTTGCTGTAACAGTGTTAAGAATTAAATAGCAAACTATTATGTTTCTTTACTTTAATGGAACATAATAAAAACAGTAACAATAATTAAAAAGTGTACGGATTTGAAATACGATGACAAATACACATTCATAAACACCAATAAAAATTAAAAAATAGTGCAGAGGCAAGTGGATAGTACTATAAAATATTTTGCAATACACTACACACAAAACGCCACAAAACGTTTAAAATGTCCACACATTTTAATTTCTTCTATAATAATTCATGGAATGCCTTTTTGCACTAAGTTCCCGACATGCAAATAATATTCAACTTACACCAGAATGTTATGTGTATATTGTAAATGTTTAAAAACTGTTATTTTAAATTCTTAGCTAAAAATAGTTTTAACCATGAAACTAAAATGTTTTTCTTTGACATATTGCATACCAAATAAATATATTATGATTTATGAAGGTAAATCTTCCTTCATAGGTTTTTTTTAAACAATGAGTTCCTTTTTACATATCTCGCACTTAGTAATAATTTTGAATTCTTTTTATTTTTGTATTTATAAGTGAAACAGTTCATATTTTGGACGTAATAAGAAATATTTAGTAATATTAAATTGTGAGTCTTTTACGAAACAATTTTAATCTTCGTTCTATTTCTTATAAGCGTATTAAACCCTTTGTGAACTGTGTCCCACTTCTTGCTATTTATTGGGTTAGTCAGTCAAGTTTTATTTATAACGTTATTCGTTTCATCATGTAGGTCATATACTAACACACTATGTTATTTTCTTGTTAATAAATGGTAAGAAAATTTGGAAATTGATGTTTATATCTTTAAAAAAAATAAAAAAATAATATTCATTTTAAGTTTCAATTTGTTTATAGTTGACAGTTGATTCATTAGAATACTTAAATACGAAAACATAAACTACTTGCGAAAATATAAAATATATATTATTTTTCAGTACGTATTTTTTTCTATAAACCATATTCAATAATTGATTGGCCTCAATAAGTTATGTTAAGGAATTATTGAACTTAATGCAATAATAAATTTGTCTGTAAAGTAATATTATTGAGAGTGTGGATTAAAAATGATTTATTTCCGCATATAGAATAATTAAATAAAGCTAAGAGTATAAATGTTATAATTTATTATATTTAAATTATTATAAAGTTCTTTCTTCTTTAAGTGTACTGAGCTTATTAATTTGTTTCAAATGACGTTCGATAATCTCACTAATAAGCTCATTGCTTTAAATGTGCATTGAACTAATTTATTAATCGCGAATAAATATTTCAAAATGTAACAATAATAAAAACTATCTAATATTGTGTATTCTTCGAAATCAGTCAGAAAGTATAATGCAATAACGTATGACACACTGCTTTAAACATCAAATTGGAGTTTCTAAAAGTAAACATAAAAAAGAACACAATTCTCACAAAAAAATGCTTTTATTCGTCAAACGCATTTCAATGACAAAGTCGTCATCTTCAGTGACAAATGAGCTACAACCAAATTATAACTGTTGGCTCTCGTATAAATTTAAATTGGAGCTCTTGCATAAATATTACTAATTTATTCTTGTTGTATAATTCTGTACCATGAAAGACAAATTATAATCTGTGGTAGTTATGGTTATAGCAACTAAACGATCTACATAAAAGTTAATATCATAATATAGTTATTATTTTGTAAGATTACGGAATAAAATATGAAACATTTTATAAAATTTCTTCTAAACAAGTTTTTGAAAATGTTTTATTTTAAGAGGTAATTAATTTTGTAAACACAATGAGGCTCAAAGACAAATATTTTAAACCTCTTTTAAACTCACTTATTTTTATTAGTTAGTTTTTGGTCGTTACAAATGTCTATTATAGTTTTACTATTTCAAGCTTAAATAAACATATTTTAAAGTTTACGACTACTAAACTTTACTTTCACTAAAATTATAAAATTGCAATGCCAAAACTCCACATAGTATTGTAATACACTTCATTAGCTTGACTTTCGTAAGTGAAAACAAATCTTTATGTAATTTTAACTATCCAATTTACTTGAAATTGCTTAAATTTTACAACATTGATGACAATAATAGTATCTTATAATCAATACAAATGAAGTCAAATGGTGGATATAATTTTAAATTTTACTATTCGTATTGTTTATATTTTCCTGCAATATAATGAATGGAAAAGATAGCCCTCTCGTCTGCCCTTTTTCAAATCTCAACCTTATTGGTTCAGTAACAAAAGATGTGCGTGTAAACCAAAATTAGATTTTAATAATGTTTCAAAAAATTATAAAATGTTTTTTTTAAAATTATTTTATCTTATTTTAAGCTTATGCAATGTATTCTTAGTTTCATTAAAATTTTGTGTCATATTTTGCTCATTGTATGCTAAAGAATGACAAAAGGTACGGTTTTTAAAAATGAAAATGTAAATCGAAGTTGTCCATTATTATTCCGCCACAAACTCTTCCCGCCCCAACTTTGTATTGATCCTGCCAAACCCAGTCTGCACGTTGCCTTTAGAATTTTATTCTAACGATAAAATTTTTTTCAAATTTAATTAATTACTAGGAGGTTAAGATTAGATTCAGGTGGTTCAGTATATGATAGTTCAACTGTTTTAATCTAAAGTTTGTAAGTTTGAGAAAATCTATTACAAGGATGAAAGACAAAAATATTCTTAACGTTGCCAAATGCTACGTTCTTCATAATGTTGTAAACCAATTTCATAGCATGTAAAAAAAGGTAATGTAACAATTAAATAACTTACAAACTCTTAATTACTATCTGTAGAATAAGATTTGCAAGACAGCCTAGACAACATTTATTTATTTAAGGCCTACAGATGGAACAACTGGAAAGATAGTAAAAGTAAATAATATAACTTACATCTGATGGCTATCAGACTTAACCTTGAACCAAAGCAATCTATTCGTGTTCTTTTACAAATACATGCTTCTCTATGTAGGCTTTCTCATTTGTTTTTGCACATTTAAATAACTTTACATTAATTAAATGTTAAATTAATTAAACATTTTGTTGAACGTTGTTAAATGTCATTGTTGCACATCAACATTGAGTCAACTAAAATTGTAATAATTATGAAATCGTGAGTGTAACTCGGAAATGTTTGACAAAATGCATAAGGGAAAGGTAATGCAAAGGTCAACTTTGAGAATTTAACAGACTTAAGCCAGGTTAGTGAAATCAATTCAAATAATTAATCTACTGTAAATACATTGATTCATAAAATAAATGTTGGCAGTAACAGAGTTACATTTTATAATAATCTTGTTAAATGAAATGATGTAAGACTATAAAAAAGCAAGCACGCTCGTGGTTTTCCTGTCTCGACAGTTTTAAACAGTCATACTTTGTCTGAAATTCTATAAATTTCTGTATATTTAAAAAACTTTGTTAAATTTACACTTATTATAAATGACGATGTATAAAAACTGTTGTAATTTAAATTTAAAGTATATTTTGTTAATACATTTTGATAAATTCACCTTGCATATTACTAAACACTTGATAGATTGTGTGTGAAGCTCTAACTAATAATGAAACTTGTAAAAAATAACTAATGCAAATTTCTACCTAGTTTATGTATTGTCATCCTCTTATAAAATGAAAACAAAGGAGGGAGGAAAAGATGAGGGAGGTTTATATTTTCTCTCTTGGGAGGGTGATCCCAGTCATACAACCAGTTATACCTGCAGTTATACTCAGGAACATTCCACTTACATCAAAGTTACTCAAGTTTTTTTCAACTTGTCCTTTAATATACCTTTTTTAACCCTAGAACCGGAGATAATACCGCGGGGTGCGATCACATCGTGCTGCGACAACACATTTGTAACGCGTGGTTGTATCGAATATTTGACTTTCTGAAAATCTTCCATCCTCAAAAAGGCAAAAACCGTTGAAAGTAAATGATTTAAACTTTAATTTTGTATTTACAAGTTTTTTCTAAAACGTATATTTACATTCGTAATCATCGTTGCAGTTTATTAGTTTTCTACAAATCAATCGTCAACCGAATATACATCGTATTTCATCCTAAAACGTAACGAAATAACGAAACTTTCATCCCTCTCTACAGCCCGCCCAGTATTTTTTCTAAAACTTCCATGCAATCAAAAATTGGTCAAACAGTGCTAAAGTAATGGGGAATTTTGTATACCCATGTAATTGGTTAGTTTTCCAACCAATAAACAGCCTTATTTATAACACGTGATATGTAAATGGTCTAATTCTATTTTTATATGTTTGTACAGAGGATTCATCACGCTACCAGTTCGTGTAAACCAAGTATGTTTTTTTCTTGAACGGCTTGTTGTATACGACCGTGGGAAAGACATGGTTATAACGTTCTCAAACCTATGCCATACATTCAATTCAAACGGATGTTTGCCCTATGCAGCGTATAGCCGAGCAGCCAGTGTGCTTGTATTTCAAGCATCAACGAGAGATTTCTACATTTGTCCACACTTTTGTAATTCAAATAATTCTAAGTCAAACACTTTTATGAAAAGATAATTTACAAATATGCAGTTCAATTCTGTGTCTTTGTCTTTCACCTGTATCAAGTTGATCTCATTTCTACAGCAGAAATCTGGACATCCCGTAACTCGAAATTTGTTCATGGCTTACATATATTTTTTAAATATATAACCTCTCAATACCGTAGTAATTTCGATCGTAGGCCCACCAAGTTTCCAAAATCATCTCTTTCACCCAGAGTGTTTTAGTAAATAGATTTCAAATAAATATTTGTTCTGTACATTATTTTTTACAAAAATATCTATTCATGACTAAGTGTTTTAAATTAATGTTACCAGACAACCAAAACAGTTTTTGAATGTATTTCAAACACACAGTTCATTGAATTAGCCAATACCAACCTTAATCTTTAATATAAATTTAAATGAACCCGGTGTGATACGATTTAGTAATTTATTGCACGTAAATGTGTTTTATTCTTATTAGTTAAGCATTTGAAAATAGTGACAATTGTTTTGGGATTTAGGAGTTTAATAATTTAATTTGTATACTTTTAACTAGTAATTATAGGATAGTGTATAGACAAAATCATAGATTAACATTTGCATTTGTCGCAAAATATTTATATCTGCACATAGATTTATTATGTATACAAACCAGTGTAGAGGATTTATAAATCACTGTATAACGCGTAGCGGGAAAGTAATCAAATACAAATTATGTTGCATGGAGTTTGAAATTATATAATTTATTGCATTGAGGACCTCGTGCATTATGCAATAAATCCATCACTTCCTAACTGGTTCCATACAATAATTAGCTATTTACAATAAATCAGTAGACATGGTTAAAATTTTTTCTATTCATACACAATATGTTTAATGTAATTTTCGTGATTATCTTTCTATGGTGCTTTATCTGTTTGATCAAATAAATGTTCGCCTTTTCAAGCCTATGTTAAATCATTTGTAAATATATCGATTATCGACTTCTTCTTATTATTTGTCTTGTAAGACACATGTAATTACCCAGTGAGCTCAAACAAGGAGAATATAAACTACTTAAAGAAATTATGTTTATATTTTTTATGAGCACGTATTAATACAAATTTTTTTTTTTATGAATTCGTGTTATGAATTATTTATAACTAAATGATCTTGGTTAGATTTTGAACACTTCAAGAACTCAATTAAGTTTTAAGTTGTTGTATTAAAAATACCAAATACGATAATTAATTTATATTGTTAGTTATAAATCATAATTAATTACAAGGTATTTGTTAGCTGTGGTATTTCCGCTTATTTTCATCTTATGGCAAGAGATTTAAACATAAAAACTCTAACTACTTAAAAATTTAATGTTTCAATTTATTTTTTATCAATTCAATGTTCTTGTTTTGCACTATATTTTTATTAAATCATATTTTTAATGTTGAACATAAATCAATAATTATATAATAACATGCAATTACTTATCAATAAATGCCTATAAAACCACGGTTATGCGAAGAAAACGTACTGTGTTTATTAACCTGGGCGTTTGGGAGTGAACAGTAATAAATAAATAACAGTAAATAAAGCAGTAAACAATGTAAAAACCTTCATTCAATAGATCTAGGCTTTATATAAAGCATACTGTATGCAATAGTTGTATAGAATTCATTCACAAGGGCAGGTACAGTAGCTTCTGTTTCCCAAAGGGGACTCAGTAATTTAGTGTCGGACTAAACTTATTGTTCGCTCCAAAAACCTCGCTCTTTGTCTATAAACCATTTGTTTTATTCCCAACTAGAACCGAGCCAATAGTGCAACATATCGTAAGTTATATAGCTATACACATAGCCTATTCGTACTACTTTCAAATAATAGTTTTGAAACATTAACTCATACAATTTGTCTTGTCTTTGTACAAAACAATCTTATTTGAGTAAAAAAATACATGCATTACCTTACTAATAGATACGGTTTACTTTTAGGAGGTACAGCATTTATTCAATATTATATTTATTTCTATTTGGTGTTTTTATTCAAGTATATAAAGTATGATATTAAATTAAACCATACATAAAAATAATAATATCATACATTTATAAATATTACAGAATGATGTGAGAAAAATTAATAATATTTTCTCATTTCATTTCATTTCGTCTCCTCTGCTAGTCAAATTGAACTAATACAGCAGTAAACTAATAATTAAAACGATTATACAAATATAATATATAAAGACTATAAATAATCTATTTGCAATTATACGCACTGACCCATCGATTAAAGTATCTAATTAAGGTTAGTTATAACATAATTTTAAATCTTTGCCAATACAAGAAAAAAAAACGTTATTTAGAATACGGGACAACCTGTTGTATTTAAGTCCAACGAAGCTATCCTCGTTCTCAGCTTTAAATTTTGAACTTGCTATTGACGCTTTTGCCTCCTCATTGTATATCCAAACTTGTTCTGTTCGAAACTAATATTATTACTTTTAAAAATGATTAGGACGTTGAAAATATAAACAGAGTTAAAGACTGGGTTTCTCGACTTTAAATAAAAATATAAACATGAATTACCTTCAATTTTAAAGTTAATGGTTATTTTCTAACTTAAATTTTTTAATAAAAAACAATAGCCTATTTTTTAAATTTTCGGATTTTACGTATACAAATTTAATAATGTTTTATAATTTCTACACTTTTCATAAAACCAATCGTTATCGTAAAAATAGGGCAAGAAATATTTATTTTTATTTTTTATAAAGCTATAGCTACTTATGGGTGGGTGGGTTCATTTAAAACTGTAGATGGTTATATAGATTTGCTTATAATTTCGATTTCCAATTTATAATTTTTTTTTCTTGTTTTTTTTTTTTTTTTTTTTTTTTTTGTTAATCACACTGAATTATAAAAGTTTGTATGGTCTTTTTAAATAGAAACGAACAATTGAACTACTTGTTGTGCATTGAGTTTTACTTGTAGCAAATGTTTGACCATTACTTAATTACTATTATTATAGATCAATAATATGTTTTACAACAACTGTTAAAAAATTTGTTTGAATTTTAAATAAATAAGAGAAGACAATACATTAATATTGAATGTTTTAAAACCCAATAGACAAAAACATTCTTAGTTGTTTAATTTATGTTTGCTATATTTTCACCTGTGTAGGAGTAACGTGAAAACGTATGATTACATCTCATACGTGTACGCTTGAATGAAATTTACTGAGTATCATAAATATAATATGCTGAACAAATGATTGAAATACCTAAAATTACAAATACAAAAATTTGTAATTGTTCACGTCGTGAAGATTACGTTCTACAGAGGAATAAGTTTTTCTTATTAACAACTCTAAATTTGTTAAATTAAATCATGTATTAATAAGTATTATATTGAAGAGACACTGTGTATATTAAGTTAAATAATTATAATAATTTTCCGAGTAGCGCCTATGTTGTTAGAGCTTCACTTAAGGAGGACAATACTGCTTACTACAGTTCAATAAAAAAATTATGTATTCATGACAAATACATCAGTTATTATATTTCACACAAGAATGTAAATGCAGCTATGTAAATGTATTTTAGATTCGATTTTTATACCTTGAGCTTCAAAAACTATTCAAAATTTAATTTAACTTTACCATATAGATCAGTGAACTCGATCAAGTCAGCAAATATTCTTTAGGCACTAGATCGCTACATCAATAATCTTTTTGATTTAAACAGTTTGTGTTCTTTTGTCTAGTCAATTATTATAAATAATATGTTAATACTGATGTAGTTAAATACAATTTCATTATAATGCAAAATTAGATTTATTTAAAAATAGTTATTTGTTTAAACAATATTGTTTGGCTTAACAAATATTATATATTGGTATTGACAACTTTACTATCTTTAACTGTTTGTTTTTTGTATCGTAATATTTAACACATTTGCTTTGTTTATATGACACTTTGTCCAACAAATTTCAGTTTTTACTATTCTCAATATGAATATGAGCCACCCGTTATTGCAAATGACTGATGGGTTTTACATCTATAGTTAAAACAAATATATTTGATTACACATTCGACACACGAAACTGTTAATTATAAGGTAACTAAATCTGTTTGCTAGGGTTGCTTTGAAATATTTGTTCTCATTTTGATTGTGTGACGCAATAGCGAATAAGGTGACAGATACAAATACTCGTTACCGGGGAAAAAGCTGGTATTTAGTTATTTTGAAAAGGTATTGAATATAAATCAATCCTAATTCGGTGTCAATTGGTTTATTAAAATTTGTTTAGTAACATTTTAAACATTTCTATCGTGTTATTGCATACCATTACTAAATTGTATGTTTACCAGTTTTATTAATTCCTTTAAATCAATTTACCCACAATCTAAATTAATATAAACACTTTTACATTAACTAGTATTCAGAATAGTGACGGTCATGCTAACCATTTCATATCCAACTCTCGGAACATTAATAAAATATCCACCATAGGAAAATATCAAAATAAATGTATATATTTGTAAGATTTCGTATGCAGTTGCAAGACTGATATAAAGTTTCATGATTTCCAATGTATATACTCAGACTCAGATGTGAGATTAAAAAGCATTTTTTTATTTGACTTAAAAGTAAGTAATTAACTCATAAGAATGTAGAAAACGTTTTTTAAAATACAAAAGATATTTTGTTCATCTTTATTCTAAATAATTAATGAAAAAGATTATTTATCTTAATAAGATAACAGACCAAGATATTGTACAGTAATTATACTATATTTTTAGAAATAACACCACTTTGATATTAACACCATACTGACATAAATAAAATCCAGAACCACAAAACAAGGAACAAAAACCATAACTAAATTGTAAGCTATGTTTAATACGTTACCCTATGTACATTTTTATGACATGGTCATCATCCTCAGAGTAGTGTTAAAACCCTCTGAGGATGATGACCATGTCATCGAAATGTACATAAGGGTAAGGTATTAAACTTAACTTACAATTTAGTTGTTTAGTTATAGTTTTTGCTCCTTGTTTTGTGGTTCGGGTTTTTATTTAAATCAGTGTGATTTTTTCGCCACAGTGCTCTTTTATTTGTTTAATTTTAACATCATAGTTTATTTCTGTAATTTTCGAAATAACTGTATACTGCTTTAAAGAAAACATATACAAATACTCAGACCTATTTAAAAAACATAATTCTGTAGGTTTATTTTATCACTATAAATCACTACCAAATAGTTTATGATTGTTAAATAAATTTTTTTAAATCAATAGTTTAAATAAAATTTAACAATAAATATACAAGATAATGAAAATGTGATTATTAAATGATATAGAACACATTATTACAGACCAAACAACAATGGTATATATAGCCTCAAGGACTACTTGTTCAAGTACTCTCTCGCTGAGTAAAATGCAGGCACATTGAGGTATCTTTTTAAGTTTTTCTCAAATTCATAGAGATAATCAATCGCGGTAACTAGAACTACACGGTATGTGTCACGAGACAGCTGCGCAGTAACTCTGAGCTCAGATGACGTCACTGACACCGTCTCATGCTTCCCGCCTAGCAGAAGCAGATTGACTTGCACTAACTATTTACGCAAACAACGATTTGCTGGGTTCGTTATGTGAAATTTTTAAACAAATGTGTGCGTGATGTGTAGTATAGTTTTCTTCTAAACAGTGTATATAATATTTTAAGTTTAAGTGTGTGTATATTTAAGTGTTTTTTAACAAAATGCCTTGTTGTGCAGTTGCCGGTTGCACCAATCATACGGATCACGCAAAGAGGTTAGGAATTTCCTTTCATAAATTTCCTAAAGATAAACTACACAAACAGTGGGTATATTTTTGTAAAAGGAATGATCATTTTAATTCACTTACAGCGCGGATTTGCTCTGAGCATTTTTTAACGACAGATTTTGAAAGAGACTTAAAAAGTTAACTATTAAACAAACCTACCTAAAAAACACATTTTAAAACCCAAGACAGTTCCAACACAAAAAATACCAAATGCCACCCCCCCCCCAAATTATCTCAACGAGCCGAAAATAGTGAATCTAAAAATATTATAAAATCTTTGCTACATGATTCAGCAGACAGTGTAAATATTCAAAACACACCTGATGATCAGGAAGCTAATTCTTACAATTTAAATTTAACACGACCTATATCTGGTGATTTATCTACGGTAGATGCTCTTTTATATGAAAACGACAATAATTTTAAAAAAGAAAATAAATTACTTGTAAATAAACTGAACAATGCTAGTGTACTTATATCAAAACTCAAACAAACAGTAGAAAAATATGAAAAAAATATTTACCGTATGTCAGCAGCAATATGTATTAAAGGGAAAATGTACAAACTGGTCGGCTGATGATGTAGCAAAAGCAGTAACTATCAGATGTATCTCTAAAAAAGGATTATCATATCTAAGGCAAACATTAAAATATCCCCTCCCAAGCGAGATAACCATAGCAAGGCCTCTTTCTCAATTTTCAACCCCTCCTAGATTTTTAGACATTAGTATGAATATACTTAAAGGGCAAGCTATAATATATGAAGATTTTCATAAGGATGTTGTCATCAGTTTTGACGAAATGAAAGTTAATTCAGACATCTGTTATGATCGTATTGAAGACAAGTTTAGAGGCCCACATGTGAATGTCCAGGTCATGATTATTCGTAGCCTAACACGGAAATGGAAACAGCCGATTACAGATACAGTACCTGTTTTGTTGTATTTACTATTTGTGATGCTATTGTTATCACTTAATATTTGACCTTGAATATTTCCATTTTAGGTTTATTAATTGGGTTTAAGTCATTCATACTATCAATTTCAAACAAATCAACAATATGTTTCCTTAAATTTTTGTATATGCAAGTACATCTTTTTATAATGAATAACTATGAATTTACTGTCGATAAAAAAGGTTTTACTATAAAAAAAATTGCACCTCAAGATTCCCTAGAGTGTATATGTAATCCCATGAAAGATTGTATATTTTACGTTCACCCAATAGTCGTGTAGGGTGATGTTTTTAAGAAGCTTGTCACTGGCGAAATCGAATCGCTGTAGAGATGCCGGACGCTTCGGTGTCAGTGACGTCATAGCCACCAACGACCTGCGCGTGACACATACCGTCTTGTTCTAGTTACCGTGTAATCAATTTCTGTCGATTACTGAGGCAGTCCATTGTACAAAATTCAATCCCGAGTAATACACCCCATGTTCAAATACCTTCAGTCTATGAATTGGATTTGGATATTATAGTATTTGCTGACGGAAGGAATATAAATGTTGGTGCTGACTGACACCGCTGTTGTTGGATTGGAAATACAGCAAAACGTTTAAATTATAAGTAAATGACGTTAAAAATTGTTTTTTTAAATGTGCATATAGATGATTCTCTATACCTCAAATTACAAAAATTATTCTAACTATTTTTTTGTTTACACGAATATTGTTACGCCAATTCTGAGGTGTGGTTAAACGTAAGCGTAATAAGAATAAGCAGTCTTAGTTGCGGAATAACTGCAAGTTTTTGAGATTGCACTAAGTTCAAAATACGCAGAATTAAATTTCTTTAAGAGAAATATGGCATTTTCAGTTTAACTTCTTGCCAATAAAAACTCCCAAGAGTTTTAAAGAGTCTGTGCTTGTAATAAATGGTATATGAATAAGCCAAACCAAGTTTATTTCTTAAAAAACCTTTTATTCTTTTATTATTTTATTCTTAATTTTATTCTTAATTTTAAACCTTATACTGAAAACCAATCCTTAGCTATTTTTAATACCAATGACAATGATTTCTCTAAATCTTAAATGCTTCATTCATACATTGCCAGAATAGAATCATCAGAAAATAATACACGTTCCTACATTGCCAAGTTTCTCCTACATTATATGGTAAATTGTTTTCATAGATCAAGATCAGTAGAGGTCCCAATATTGATTGACCCGCATGGATTAATTTTGCCAAGACGAATAATTATAAGACTTACGAGAGTCGGTATATAATATTCTTTGTCATCTTTTGCGTAAATAATACTGAAACTAATATTTTGATATTCTACATATGAAATAATAACTTAATGTACTTATAAATTGCATGGTCACACATCAAAATACAACATGACCTCTTTCGTCAATTGAACATATTATAGACTCAACTAGTTCATAAATAGAAGATTCTGTAGAAAGACCTTTTTCTGATACCGACCTGATATTCTGTTAAAACTTTATACTTCTCAAAACAATTTATAACTATGATGGGCATCACTATGTTTTCAAATATTTCAGGCACTACTAATATAATAATATTATATTCTTATAAAACCAAATTGATTTTATATTTTTTCGCTTTTGAATTGCTGAATGTATATATCTAGATAAATACCTTATATTAGTAGTCAGAGCAATTCTTAATTATAGTATATCACTACAGCTGTTTCGCCGATCACAGTCGGCTTCGTCAGGTGCAGGACACTTAAATAAAACACATTAACACAACACTGAACATATACGATATTAAAAACATTTTTAATATAAAATTTAACGAAGAGCTAGCCTCCGAATATTTCATAACAATGTTTTAAATATCATATATGTTCAGTGTTGTGTTAATGTGTTTTATTTAAGTGTCCTGCACCTGACGAAGCCGACTGTGATCGGCGAAACAGCTGTAGTGATATACTATAATTAAGAATTGCTCTGACTACTAATATAAGGTATTTATCTAGATATATATAATAATAATAGGTTGATAATTAGTAATGTCAGCCTTACCGCCTTTAAAAAAAAATAGTTTTCATATTGATATACTAGTTTCTTTAGAAAAACACCTAGTTCAAATGAATTATTTGAAAGGATAGTGGTGTTGCAGTTTTATGCAAAGATGCTTTTAGTACTAATGTTGGAATACCATCCCACCCTACGGCTTTACTATTCCTTAATTTGTTTATAACTTTATGAACTTTTTTGGGGGTGGTAGGACGAAAAGCTACGAATTTGGAAAAGGATAATTCTTGATGCATTAGTCATGCTATTAAGATTTACGTTAAGGTTAAAATTTTTTGAATCCTCAACAAAACATCTAAAGAAAATGTCAGCAATTTTTCATAACGGAACCTTTTTTAATTTAATAACGGAACCTCCACTGTTAAGCTAAGTATTATCAACACATAATGCATTATATTACCACCAGGCATTATTACAACTTCTCTGACTGCCTTAGATTTATTTTCAGCAATTTCAATGTGTCTCATTCGGCATTATCTCGCAGCCTGAATAACTTTCCTCAATATTTTACAATATATTTGATAAAAACTAGTAAGTTCAAGGCAGCCAAGGGTGCGCTGGGACTCAAACGAAATGGGACTCTCACATGTCACTTTAATACCTTGTGTTATCCACGGAAGTATCATAGATTTATTTCTAACCTTTTCACTTACCTTTACTACTTGGGTGGGAAGGCTTTTCAAATGATTTACTAAACTCTACCATAAACGTGTCAAAGTTTTTGTTTAGACCAGACTTAGGAAATCCATTTGTAATAATTTTGGATTTTCTAGAATATAATTAAAATACGTAATATTCCGTTTATTTAATAACCTTTTAGATCTGAAAATAGATGTACATTATTTGTATGTACATTATATAATTTTTGTCATTTTTTATTATTTACTACTTTTGTATAAATCACGATTATTATCTTTTCTTTTTTAAATCACAAATTCTGTAAAAGTGACGACATTGCCGGAAGGTAACTTTGTATTGTTATAATTACGATCAAAACCCTTTGTTAAAACGTAAACCTTCTTTATTGTATGATGATCATTACTGCACGAAACCAGTTTTTGCTTTAGCCGTGTTTATAAAAGTAGATACAGTAGGTAATCCATCGACCACATAAGACCAATAGATGGAGCATAGCTAGTCGGCCGGTGAAGCCGAGCTGTCCGCCTGACCCAGACAAGATGGCGGCGGATAGGCATGACTCATCCTAGACGCGAGCGACAACGCCAGTAGCTCTAGCCTTTTCTATTAACATTCGCACAGGGACCCTGCCAAAATCGCTAACATAACCTCACTTACGTAGTTTACGTAATATCCTCACTTTGCTATTATTATTATTCACTAATAATAGTAGCACTTCTGTAAGATTATCATTATATTTCGAACCTTAAAAATAGTATACATATTTGTATATTAGTAGCCCATGTTTCACTTTCAAACTTCATTGTAATCACCAATAAAAAAAACTATATTCTCAAATTTTGAACACAAAGAAAATTAAAATCTTTTCATGTTATTAGACTATATACAACTATGTGATTTGATTCTCTCCAATATTATATTCTTTGCTCGATTAGTGTTTACATACTATAGATTTTCAACTTTTACTAATTTACATTGTAAATACTAAACAATTTGTATTAAATAATGCCAGGCTTAATTAATGCTTTTCAGTACAATCAATATTTGTAGTCCACTAATTAAAAATGTATGACAATATCTAAAATAAAAAAAATTTATTGAGACGCCATAAAATATTAAACGGTATTTCAGGAATGAAACCTTTCCCGTTAAAGTACCAGACATTAACAACAACTAAACTTTGTTTATTGATATAGTATTAGTAATGTATTAGTTATCACAAAAATGGCATTACAGTAGTTGTTAATACAAATATATATGCAGTATCTACAACGAATTTGCCATACCAACACTTGCAGGTCGATGGGCGGAACGCTCTTTCCGCCGCGGTAAAACTTTTTAACTTTAACTGAGTTATCTACGAAACTAAAGGAGCAAATAAAAAAAAATAGAATTAGTAAAATTCAGTTCTAAGGCTACAATTTCCACCGTTTTTTAACGTACATGACCAAAAAATAAAAAAAGTAGTAGCAATAGAACTTTTTTGTGTCATGATTAAAAATGTATATAAAAAGTTAAAGTTATTTTTGTGTTAAAAAGGCTAAAGTAGAGTTATTTGATTTTTAATTCCTTTCATTAGCACCCACAACTTGTCAACTTTATACTTACGAAGTTTCAAAATTTTAACTTTACTCTAAGTATGTTAAATCACAGGTTGAGTGAAACGAGAGCATTGGCATAATTCAAGTTGAGAGCGCCGTTTATGTCTTTCTGATCCAGACAAGATGGCCGACCTGGCTTCACCCGCTATAGTGTTAGCTTTATAGGCATGCTCCATCTATTGGTCTTATGTGGTCGATGAGGTA
>JAGFPH010000418.1:397296-416580 GCA_018207615.1 Philaenus spumarius | reverse complement strand
GACGGAAAGGGGGGGGGATGTTTACAAGTTACTATTTTTGTACTTGTCCATAGCATCAAGCAATTTTGAGAGACACATACTATTTTAAGCAAAAACTTGGTAAAATATCTCTCATTTTTAGTCAATAGCCTTTATCAGAAATTTAAATCCTCGACAAAAGACTGTAAACCTAAACACATTTTATGTAATCAAGAAATGATTTTTCTTATTCAAAAACAATTAAACACAAGCCTATCACGAGAACACAACACAGGCGCTTGTTAGTGAATTATTCTAACGACACTCAAAACTCACAAAACTAAACAATATCACAATGTCAACGTCAATCCGACCAGGTTCTTTTTAAGTTTTTGACAGTTCGCGAAAGGTAGCATGTACCGGGCGCAAGCGCGCACGAGTTCAGGTGCAATCACATGTCGCTGTTTTCAGTCAACGGCTAAATGTGTTCAGTTACCTAAATTGAAATATTTTCCTCTTTCGGGGCGCCTTTCAACCTTGTATTTGTGATGGCACTTGTCAGTATTTGTATGTATTCCGTGTTGTTATCTCATGTGGGATATTTATTTTTTAATGAATTAATAGTGAAATTAAATGAATTATTCGATAAGTATTAATCACTAAATGTGGTCCAAATTATATCATGTTTGGTATTATTTTGATTACAATAAGCTCATCAATATGTTATAAACTTTTTCATTCAGAAAAAGGTAATAATATAAAAGTTTAAGCGTCGCTGGTTTTTAAACTTTTCGGCCACTTCGACTCTGAATCATCTGTCTCTTATTTGCAATCGTTCGCAGCGCTCGCCGAACATCAATGGCGTGCCACGAGGTTGGCAAAAGGGTGTGTGGTGCTCCCAAATTGTTCCATCTCGATTCTGAGCTGAGGGACAATGTGTACTTTAGCTGAGACTGTATTATAGTTGGCTCGCATAAACGCAATGTACTGTAGTGTGGTGCTATCTTGAAGATTTTTCGATTGGCGATTGGCGGACGTAAAATTCTGAAACGAGTGTTGAATGAGTGTGATTGAGGGAGTGAATGGTCCAGTGCAACGTTAAAACAAAAATTAATAAAAGGCAGTACCGGAACGTTCCTAGGTGTGCAAAATAACTAGCAGGTTTTGGGGGGTCCCCAGAAAATAAAAAATATGATAAAGCAAAATTAAATGGAATTTAACGCAATTTGAATGGAAATATTCTGGTTGTCAACAATGTTTTACTTGTTAAATTCTTCATTTTTTGTATTTACTGATGTTTAAAAACTTTGGTTTGGCATCGGCCTTTGTACAGAGCAATTTTGATTGTTTGCTTGAGATCTTACCTATTATAAAAAAATATGTCAAAATACTACACATTTACGAAAAAACATTACTTTTTGACGACCTCTAATGAGTGAAGCTCTAATTTTTAGACATAAGCCTCGAAACGAGTAAGAAAAAGAAAATAGAAGTCACAGATGATGTGACGATGTAACTTATAACTTAGGCCTATAACCATGTTATTGTGAGTGAGAACAATATTAATTTTGTTCATCATACAATACTTTTGACTTTAATGAAATTCAGCAAATCTATTTCAGATTTCAATTTTATGCACAAATTAAAACGTGCGTAGGCCTACAAGCCTACAATATAATATGTTTATTTATTACTTGCGGAATTATTGGCGGTTAGATTTTTAGTGATTTTATTATTTGTTACTATCCTTCATTGTTCATTATTCCCTTTTTAGAATTACGTAAAGTAAATGCTGAACAAAAGGATTTTTTATTTTGGAGAAAACATTAAAAATAAAACTCATTTATGTCTTCATTTTATTAAGGTACGTATTAATGTACGTGAACAACTGTGCCAGAATAAACAGGGAGCTTACCGTTGATGTCTTCTATTTTTATTTTTTTTTTTTAAGAAAGAGGTTATTTTTAAAGTTCATTTTTCATATTCGTTCAAAACTATTTCTCAATAAAATATGAAACAAAAATACAACTAAAATACACCAACAAATTAGAAAACTTGATCGGTTTTTGAAGTAAAGAACTAGCTATAAGAGCTAAGGAAACCATAGACCAGATATTTTAATAGATAAGTTACTTAGAAAGCCGAAAACGAAGCAAGGCGAGACGTGCGCAATACATCGGCAGAAAGGTGAACGAACCAACCGATTCAACTTCAATACGCAAAAAACAAACTTGGAACTGCAACATTTCTTTCCCGATCGATTTTTCTACGCGTCATTCTCGCGTTTTTCCGGTAGAACTCAGAACGTAATAAGACACGTAAAATTTTTGTTTCGGAGTTCGGGGGGGGGGGGAATTGCCCCCTTTGCCCCCCTGGATCCGCGCCTGTTCGGTGAAAATATATTTTTATATTGCATGATTTTATTTATTGTTTTTCTTAAAACATATAAAATATTCCTAGATTCATTATTAATTTTGAATCAGTATTATTTTCCATCGAATACCATACACTTGAAATAATGTACTAGAATCTTTTCTTGAAGACTAATTGGTTTTGAAAGGAATAACACGTATACAATATTACTATAAGTTTCTTGACTAAGTTAATCTCTACTGAACTGATTACATTTTACTATATATGCCTGGTTAACTTCATTCATCGGTTTTGTCTAGGTTGGCAGGTTATACAAGTACTTTTTTTAAATCCTGTTTTATATACCAGTTAATATTTTTAACACTGTATAATTTTTCTTAATAAATAATTCTAAATTTGTAGTATTCTCTTTATTGTAACACTATTGAGTTAGGGCAGTATAATTTGTTAACTATCTTTAGCCTATATTATATTTTGAAAGTATACAACATTGAATGTATACTTCATTAAGTGTGCAAATATTATCATAGAATAATGTGGAATAAGTCATTTGAAAACGTCTTGCAGTCAGAGCTGAATTAATGTTGATTTTATTCAGGTGAATATTTAATAATATTGTGTACACCTGCCAGAGGGAAGTCAATACTCTAAACTACGAGGGAATAAATAATGTTAGAAACTTTGTCAAATTATAACTGTATGGAATTAAAAAAAATCAAACAAAGCAACATGACTTGAATACCTTTGGTTTTACTCATATTTAAATGAGGGGAGGAAGCTAACCGCAGTCACAGCCAGTGATTTCAGGATGACAAATGTGCACCCAGTTTTTTTATCTCCATTTATTGCAAAATAAGCGAGAACAACAGTTCGTATGCCAAATTTGTTATTTTAAGTCCATTCCTCATCACCATCCAAATTGATTTTATTCCTACGACAAGTGTAAAAAAATATTAACATACAGTTTAAAAATAACGTTGTTTTTAAAGATGATATTTATTACATTTTGTAATGTTAAAGCATAACAAAATGTTTCTACTTTGAGAGATATTGCTGTCTCTGTAGAAAATAAGTTTTACCTTATTTCTAAAAACACAAATATTCTTATTTCAATTGCAGAGGTAGTTGAATGCTATTCAGGCAATAATTAATAGAAAATACCAAACTTAAATAAAATGGATTCCATACAGGCTAGTATTATTTTGAAGTTAAGTTACTGCATTAAATATATGGATAAATCTTACTATCACTAAATAATAAAAAAAATCTTACTACAAACCAAATTTTATATTTTTGCTTGATTTTAGTTTTACGAATAATGCGTTTATTCAACAATGTCTGATTGCGAGAGATGTCAAAAATGGAGTCTCAGAAACAAAAACTCACTCCTGCTTTAGTAGACACATCATCCAGTAAAATTTTCTATTTTTTATGTTTTAAGTAGTAAAAAAAACTTTGTGTTCTTCATTTTTTTCCAAACTGCAACCAATATTGTAAGAGGTGTGTAAAATAAAAGTTGCAATTTTGTATTGTATGTACACTATTAAATGCTTTTAAAGGTATTGCAAAACTTCTAAATACTATCGTAAACTTGTATGAGATATTTTTTGTTAATTTTGTCAAACTCTTACTATAAGGGCCATCTACAATAATGTCACAGATATTATATAATTCATTACTCGCTTAGAAAATCTAGCCAAATACAATTGTTGTAAACCTGTGAAATATTATACAAATTTGTGGAAGAAACTAATTTGTTTTTAAAGCTTGCATTGGTCCAAATGGTTGGGAAACATAAGTTAAAGTCAAGCCTATTTAAATTTGTTGCAAGTTTTCAACAATATACAAACTTGTGCCTCCGATTAATAAAATTATTACTTACTTATTAAACAAAATATCTAATCCATTTGAAATTGTTATAAATACTACAATACCTAATTATTTTTTTAAAAATTATTTGGTAACAGCAACCCTAACCACAAAGTGCAAATTAATGTCTTACTTGTCCAAATTATTAGAGTAAATGATTTGAACTTAGAACAATATACACGTGACTGTAGGCCGAGTTGAAGAGTTTTTTATGGTTTAAACTTCGTATACACCACTTACAAGTAGTTAGTATACAATTTCAAAAATTTTACGATAGAAAAAAACACTTTAAAAATCATTGTTGTCACCAGGTGTTTTAATTTATGTGTGTTTTTGTAAAGTTTAGTCTATTTCTAGTTGGTAATCTTTGAGAATAAATAATTATAACTCTGAATTAGACCATAATAGGACTCATAAGTGACCAGATGCAATTTAGTACTAGTATTTGTTTAGGCTTACCATAATATATATGGCATATATGGTAATATTGTGTAAGAAACTCATCTGAGTTTACATGTGAATGAAACATTCTTAACAAACAAATTGACTCAGTTTGTATTTTTTCAGGTGAGTGTTCAAATATACTACCAGGAAATGGAGTTAATCACGTAAGTAATATTTTCTACAAATTATGATATTTAAAGAACATTTTTTTTTTATTTTTGAGTCGGAATAATGGTACTCTATACACTATACAATTCCCAAGCAAAGGTAAACTAACTAAATTACAAGTGAACAAACATAAACGAATATCGGGATTTGACACCAGGAGCTGTATCTTTCCGAACGTAGTCCTACACATTATCAAATACAACTCCAATACAACACATCCATGAAATACGTTATATTATAAGGTTCATTAAATAGTGATTCCAACTTAAAATAAACAGGCTGTTGTTTTTGTAATTTCAATCAAGTAAAAATAAATGTTTTAGAGAAAACTGTAAGATAAAACACTTTTTTAAACTGTTCTAATATGTCAAACTACCATTAAAGTATTTAAAACTATCATACCCCAACTACATAATACAGAATAACAACTATTCGTGCTTAATAAATTACTATAGCAAAGTTAAATTAAATTGATTAGATTCACTAGTAGTATGATTAAATAAAAGGTGACGACGCGTAAGGATTAGTACTTTTTAATCCCTCTTAGTACGTGATTGGGACTTTTTGAACACATTCCTGATTAGAAATTCATTGCGTAAGCGGCCAAAACTCATCTCCAAGGTTGGTGTAACTTTGCAGTGAAGAATACTAAGTAGTCATTTAGTACTGTAAATAAGTGTGCTTTATTGCATTTAGTCAGGTGTTTCGTTTATTATCCTCCGTTAAAAAAACGCTTCGATAAATACAAATGTAGGTGACTAGTTTTAAACTACAGTCTATGTTACAAATCAAAATACAATAACAGTCCCTAATTGAATTCTACCTAGTTTCAATAGTTTAAATACACGCCTAACTTATTTAATACATAAGTTATAGTGAACAAACTATCGTCTCATATATTTTTCCTTCAATTTTAAGTTATTAATTACTTGTTTCAACTATAATAGTTCTACGTTATTTGTTCATAAAATATTACTTATGTATTAAATTTAAAACTATGTATTAAACTAAATTTACACAGTATAATGGAATTATGTCATCACCGATATAGCTACTGGACGGAAGAAGTTATTTGTATGAGTGACAGGATAATCAATCTTCTTTAAGGACGTGAGAAGACAAGACAGTAATTTTATTACATTTTTAAATAACTAAAACTTTAAGATATTTAACAATGAAAAATATCTTAGATCTAAATTATTTAATTTATATTTAAAAGTAATATAAAACAAATAAAAAAGAAACATAATTTATTTTAACAATATAAATATTACTAGAAATTATCGTTCTGTGATTTAAAATCTTCATAAAAATTTTATTAAAAGTTATAAATTTTTACTAGATTTTTCCAAAATTTTCTTCATTGGTCTAATAAGTGATGAATCCAATAAATTAAGATTAATATAGTAAAATTCATATTCTTAAAAATGTTATGATTTTATAATTAAATTTTAAATAAATGAATTCAATCATGTTGCAGAACAAAGTTAAATCACCGTTATTTCCCAGTAATATAAACAATATTCTAAGAAAAACTTTATTATAATAAGATTAAATAAATACAGTGTTACTATACTGTTTATTCAGTGTTAGTTCATGTTATTTTTATATTTTTACTTATATATGTAAAAATGATAGAAAAAAATACAAATTGTTCTCTGGATTATGAATTACATTTATTTAAAGTTTAGTAAACAGACTATTTTAAAAGATGTGTACTTGAGCCGATGGTACTTGGTAGAACTTGAGCTTAATGATATACAATATTTAAAATTCTATAATTATTAATTACATATTTTAATATGTTCTAATATCTACACAATTTAACCTAAATATATTGTTCTATAAATATTAATTATGGGATTTTAGAGTTGAATGTGGATTGTGTGCTACGTTTGCATATAATATAGTAAAATGTATAACATCAGTAAAATTTTGAGAATTTATATAAAATACATTGCATATGATAAAGAAATTTTGACTGAAGCAGAATTGCAGGAAAATCTTACAAAGGCCTACCAATTATTGATAAAATAAGAAACCAACTGCTGCATCTGATCCATAACATTCGTACTATCCAAAGATCCACAATGGAAGTTACGGGAAATTAAACTGAAAGAAGAAGTTAGGTCATATACGAATTCTTCATGAGTTTTAATGTTGAGAGAAAGAATGTTAGGAAAAATAAGAAAAGCCTTGTCCTCTTCGCAACAGATTAGAGAGCAAAGAATAAATAAACTTCTACTTCTTATCACAACGAACAGAAAAACTTGTTTAGAAAAAAATTAAAATACACAAATTTGAATCTATTTAATGTTAAAGATTATGGCATGATAATGAAAATTATTGGAGTGTTAAGTAAGGACTGTCCTCCAGTGATTGTTAATGGAAAGTATGGTCAGTGAAAAATAAATGTGTATAACGAACAAGACTTTCGAGCTATGAGAGATATCCTGGAAAGTATAGATATCCTTGTAAGAAACTCAATTAAAAATTATGAGGAACCAAAAATGATAACATAATGTATTCAAGCAACTACCATTACAGTTTATTCAGCTGTACATACAAATGTTATCTCTGCTATCTCTATAACCCACCAAAACTTAATATTAAATAAGAAGAATATGTTGCATTCTTTGACATACTGAGGAAATACTTGATTGCAGGAGGCAACTTTAATTCTAATTAGGCCTACAATTAATTTCATTGGTTTTAGATTGACTAACACTAAAGGTAGATAATTTTATAAAGCAGTAACCATAAAAAGGAAAACTTTGTAAAATAAGGTAGATTTACATACTGGCCTGAGAAACTCCCAGATCTAATAGCTTTTTTGTTACTAGAAGAATATCGGAAATTTAAATTCTTGTCGAAAACTGCTATGGCTTGTCTTCTGGTCATATTCCAGTAATACTGACCCGAAGTAAGTATATAATAAATCAGTTTAACCTACTATTAATAATAGATCTTCTAACTGGGATGGGGTAAGGCTGTTACTGCAGAATTGATAAATAAGAAAGTATCATGGAAAACAATTACACAGTTGGATGAGACGGTGAAAGCTTTGTGGAGCTTATACAAAAGACGGTTAGAAAATATACTAGATATAACGAGAAATGGTTAACATTTAATAATTACCCGAGAGTAGTTCGAGACTGAGTTGCTGAAAAACACACATCCAGAAAGTAATAACAAAAACACATCTTCCAGCAAATACAACTATTTTAAATAGGTTCACATGTGAGATAGCTACTGCTAAAAAGAAGAGCAAGCAAAGTAAATACTTGAAAGCACTTACTTCTGACAAATAAACAGATTATTCGCTCTGGAAAGATGTGAAAAAATTAAGCGACCAATTAATTGTTTAGTCTGCGTCATATTGAAAGCAGATGAAACATATGTCATAACAAATTAATAAAAAGGAATTATGTATGCTGATAAAAAGTACATTCCAACACCTTCAGCATCAAACCGCTGAACAATGTGTCGGTATGATCATTTTAATTAATCATGAATACAGTGAAAATTAACCAGTTACTTATAAGGAGTTTCATAATATGATTGACTTAAACGCATACGTTAAAATATCTTCTGGGTTTGAACTCGAAGAATATTAAAAGAAATTGCAAAATAAACCAACTATTAAATTAACTCATCTTTTTAATGGTGCTTTTAGATTGAAGTATGTACCGAAGCAGGGGAAGTTGCCACAAATATTATTGATTCCAATGCAAGGAAAGCAGTTAGAAGAGGTATCCTCTTAAGCTGGTCGTCCACTAGGACGGTAGAGAGGCGCGGCTCGTCGTGGCGCGGAAAACTACCTCGGTCGAACAAAATTTATTTACAACGAAATAATAATTGTGTTTAGGATCATATTAATAAAAAACTATACGAGCTGGAACAAACTAATATCGCTTATTATTTAGAGCAAACATTTGGCAATAACTTATTAATTCAATTTTTAAATTGAAAAATTAGAAGAGTAATTTTCCCATCAAAAAGGAAAATTTTTTTAAATTATAACATAAAAGCTTCGCCCATTAGGGTTGGTAGCGCGGCTCAGCGCCGCTTTCGAATAAATGAAAAACTGTTGGAGGTCGGTATCACGCCGCGTCGCGTTGCGCCTTTCTATGAATTTGTTAGGTTCGGATAACTTCGACTGTACTCGGCAACATTCGTACCTATCCAACCCTCATATCGGCAGCTGATCTACAACCACAGCAAAGTCTTTCTGCACGTGTCGCAATTTAGAGAAAAGTCTATTTTGTAGATTCATTACTAACAAAAAATTATTGTCTCTCTTCCTTATAATTTTACCTACTTGCATACCATATTTATATTTATAAAAAAAAAGTATTTCACCTTTTAGAAAAAACTATGGCAAATTTAAATAAGTAAGGGTTTGTTTCATATAATATGTAGAACATTTTATAATTGTGGTGAACAATTTATATTTTTAGGAAAAATTAAAACATTTTGCGACAGAGCTATAGATTATTAATTGAATTAACAGTGCAGCCAATCTGTTGTTCATTTCAAAAAGGTAATGTCTCAAGTTCATGTATGTTAATTAAAACCTTTAAACTGTCCATGCAAATTTGATTGCAATGCCAAGCCATTTCGTTGCGTGTGCAAACAAATTTTCAAAACTTTGACAAATATAGTAATTATAATCCAATCCAAAAGTGTTTCATAGCTTTTTAGTAGAGAAAGGTTCAAATAATTCATATATGCCAGTAAATTATTGATTGATGTAAAATTTACAAAGTTATTAGCTCAAGAAACAAAACAATTTCAGTATTGGAAGGAAAAAGTTCAACTTTAGGCCTACATAAAAAGTTGTAAAATTGTTTGTATTTTTTTTCAAAATGTACAAAAGTTTGGTAATTTAGTTTTAAGTAGAATTTTATAAAAATATTTACCAATTTCAAATTTATTATTTTGAAAACACAAGTTTTTATGTTCCTACTACAAGACTGCTAACAAAACTAGGCCTCATAGTAATTCAGGAATATATGCTTTGCCCTCAAAAGATCTGGGAAAAGACGATAAAATTATCCAAAGGTGAGTCTTTTTGAATCAATTTCATGAGCCCACATCTTAGGATTTTTTACTTTCTCTTCATCTGCTTCAAGTAACGCTGCAAGAAAAACATTTATTCGTCACTATCTGTGTCCATCGTTGTATCTTTGAATACTGTCAAACCATGACTGAATACCAGATGACCAAAAAGGTGGAGAAAGCTACCGCGCCGCGCTTTGAGTGGACGAGGCTCACCACGCGAAGCCCGCGTCGCGCCTCTCTACCGACCTCGTGGACGACCAGCTTTATAGGCCTATCTTCTTACTTCCAGTAGTGTCAAAGCTTTTAGTAAAACTGTTGTTATAACAGCTTAAACCCAAAAGAGAGGAGAAGCAGCTGCTTTCAATAAACCTTGGGTTACGGGAAAGACATTTTACGATAGATCAAGTCCGTCAGATTACAACACACTGTGTGCCGTCTGAGATTACCACAACTGTACAATTGTCCCGTTTTGGACAACACAACTTGTATTGAATATTTCACCCACTAAAAACCACCCAACCTCAATAAGACAAAAACCATTGGAAAGGTAATATTTCAAAAATTAATTTTTGTATTTAAAATTTCTTTCTAAAACGTATATTTACATATATGTTATCTTCGTTGTAAAATGTTGTCCAAATCAATTGATGCCGCGCGAGAAAGCAATAGGTAAATATGTAACTTCTCTAAGGCTCAATATCTCTCGACAGAATTGTTTTGAAAATAATAAAAAGATAAATTTGGATTTTTCAAGATTTTAACTTTCTAAAACTGCCTTCCAATCAGACGTCACTCTTATAAAACGTTTGGAAAATATAAAGTTTTCTGTAAACCCTTGCAATTGGACAGTGTTCAACCAATAAAAAGCACGTTTTGCTATCGATATATTTGTATAGATATGTTTATAGGCTATAGATTTGTAGAGAAAACTTTAACCTTTCGTTTCTTGTAGTAAACGACATTTACTGTTACACTGTTACGATTTTATTCGTTCAGTCCTGGGAAATACAGACAATTCAATACGCCGAGTTTCCACGGTTTCGCTATGAGTTTTCCAACTATCTAGGCTATGTATAGGTTGAATCCGTGAGATGTTTTATCCGTTTGATTTAATTTTGTGATACAAGTAAAACTAAGTGAAATACGTTTATTAAATAAGAATTTACAAGTATACAGTTTAATTCTTTGATTTGCTCTCTACATATTTTATAATAATATTTAATTTTGGGGCAAAGCATATAATCCCAAATTGCTAATTCAAACTATGCCTAGTTTTGTTAACAGTCTTGTAGTAGGCCTAGGGACATAAAAACTGATGTTTAAAAAAAATGTATATTGATATATATTTTTACATTTACATTTAGAACTAAATTGCAAAACTTTTGCACATTTTGAACAAAATTACAAAAGATGTTTACTACATTTTTGTAGGCCTAAAGTTGAACCTTTTCCTTTCGTTACTGAACAGTTTTCGCTTCTTGAGCTAATAACTTTAACCATTTTAAATGAATTCATTTTGTTATTATATGACTTCTTTAGACCTTTTTCTATAAAAAAAACCCCGAAGAACATTTTTGGATTGGGATAAAATTACAATTTTGGTAAATTTTTGAAAACAATTCTTGCCAAACACAAACAACTACAAAATCTCAAAACTTTTTAACACTGCTACTTCTACTGATAAACTGGCAGTACTAATTACGAGAGCTTATAGCATGCACTTGATATCTTATTTATCATAAAGATATTTTAGAGTTAAGCATAAAGACACTTACTCCTCGTTCCGCAAGATTAGAGTAGGTGTGCCTCAAGTTAGTGAGTTATGGCCTGTATTGTATCTGCTGTATAAGTTTGAGATTCCGCGCTTTAACGATAGACCTACTACATTAGCTACATTTGCTGACGATACAGCTACCCTGTCTTTTTGAAATACCATTGACTAAGCAACACAAAAACTGAGCTGTAGATGAAGTCACTATGTTAGACCAAACAATGGCGTATTAAGTTCAATGAGAAGAAATCACATCACATACGCTTTACTAATCGTATGTGTGTAGCAACTAAAGTGTATATTAATGAGGAGATAGTTCCTTTAGTTAACAGAGATACATACTAGGTATGACGCTAGATTCTGTATACGATGGAAGGACAAGTAAATATCAGATATTTATTCTAGATATTCTCTAGATTCTAGAGAATGAAATTAAATTGAATGTAAATTTAGTATGGTGTATTGGCTGATGGGCACCAATCTCAGTTATCCATACACATTAAACTAAAGCCAGTATCCATATCAGCAAGTGCTAAAGCCAGTATGGACTTTGAAGCTCAGCTACAGGGTTATTGTAAGGAAATCTATTTAGAAGCTATACACAAGTTTAAAAGAAATGTGTTTTGTTGTCCTTTGGATGCTCTACCTTATAGGCGAATGGATCGACTGCATCATGACCTGAACATTAAAAGAGTAAAGGTTGTTGTTGACCATGTGTTGAGTCATCGGAGATGCCTGATGGATCTAGAAACACGGAGGCGGCGAGACTTTACTGCTGTACAGGAGTAAGATGATTGAAGAGAAAGGTTTTGATCTTATTCTTTTTAGATTAACTTAAGTGAAATGTTACGGATATTGTGAGAAGACAAATGCCACAAAAATGGGGAATATAATTGTCAGATTAAAAATTTGATACAATAAGTAATTTGTAGTTGTATTTTTAAATAAAACAATAACAATATACATAGGCCTATATGATAAGAGAAAGTTTTAAATGGTTTATATTTGCTGTTTCTCTTCCTATGTTCTGAAAGTCATAGGTTTACTGGGATGAGTTTTGATTTGCAATAATGTGTAATAAAATTTTTTAATTGAAAATACAAATAAATACAGTGTATCTATATATATTTTTTTAAATTTCACACACCTATTAGGTTTTCGTCCTATTAACTCTATAACTGCTTGATTTTGTTTGAGTTCTACTTTTGTTTACAAAAATATGTAATTGCATTAAACATTCTTCTCCGAAAGTAGTGTAATTATCATTTGAACATTACTGTAAAATAAATTATAGTCTGGAACACTTGATTAAACACCATGCAACAAGTTGTCACGCAAGCAATAAGATAATACCTCTAGTGGTTACTGACTAGTGCCACTTATTTATAATGTGGCATTAACACGAACTGTGCTAAGACTGACTCAAAGTAAATTGTGCATTTAAACTTCTTTAAAGTTATAAACTCGCCAGATTTCCTTATAAGCTTATCAAACTAAAATGTTTCATCATCACTGATTCCAATTACAAAACCAGAAATTAAAAATATGAAAAAATATAGTCTTTAAACAATCACTTTGACGTATTGTGCTGTTTACATTGGATAAACTACCTTTTACGGATTGATTGTTTTTGAAACTGTATTCGTAATGAATTTAAAAAACCTGTTATCTATATACATTTACAAACATTTCATGTTATTATTTTGTCACTTTACTGATCAGGTGGTACTAAAACACCTGAATTTGTGGGACATGTACGCATTTGGTTTTACTGCCTGATTAGCACGAAATAAATCATTTTGTTGAACATTGCCTTTTTTATTCATAATAATTATGTTTTCAAAAAACGTCGAGGGCAAATTGTACAAAAAATTTTTGAAAACAAGCTTGCGACTTCAGTCTTGAGAGAAAAGTTAAGGGATCAGTTTGGAGGTAAAAAACTTTTGTTCTGTTCGAAATTATTATTAGTAATGATTGATGTTTAATATTGTTGTTATTCAGGCATTTGCCATAATTGGTGTATTGACACGACGTTTCGGGAATATGAATCAACTCCCGTTATCGAGAGTTCTAAGCTTTTGTGAAATAAATCTATACTAAAAATAACAGCTGCTTAAATGTCAATTAGACGTTTAATAAAGAATTAATCGTAAACGAAAAGAACATTAAATAGATATGTTACGCCGAATTGTTTTTAAAATAAGGGTTACCGTTTGAACGACCCCAAAATGAACTAAAGGAAAGAAATAAACAAAATGAACTAAACAAATTCAATGAAGTTAGCAAAATTAACTTAACTAATTGAATGAAACTAATAAAAAGAACTGAAGGAATAATGAGCGAAATTAACAAAATTAGCTGAAGGAATATAATAAACAAAATGAATATCATACTCAATGAGTTTAGACGCCAAATTTTCTAAATGGAAGTCACTGGACTAAAATAAGTCAATTTTGCAGCAAAGCCTGGGCATATACTTAAAAAATATTTTTAATGGACGCGATGCAAATTTGTTGCAACTAAGACACTATATTTTCTCAAATCATTATAAAAATTAAAAAGGATTATATCTGAAGAATCGCCATGGCAAAGGTAAACAATATAAATCCTAAACTATTAGGACGAGTTATAAAAAAAAGACATAAATGTTAATTAAAATTGGTATTTTAAAGTGAGACTATTGAACCTGGAAATCTTCACTATATATTTGTTACAACATAAAACAAACATAATTTGACTGTATGACCTAATCTTCCAAGAACAACATAAAATGCCTCAACATAAATACTTCAAAGGTTTACTAATTAACAGGTAATTTTGAAAAACTAAGCAGATTTTGGTTCATAAATTGTAAGAAGGTTCAAGTGAAAATTCCGTTATAGAAGAAACAGAACCGGAGTTACATAAATAAATATTGTGGGAGTATTAAATATGTGTTTCTATTTATTTTAACTAGCTTGGGTGCCTACTTAAAATTAATTACAAATAAATGTTAAATTAAATATAATAATCAAATTTATTTATTATTATGTGTTTATTATTTTGTAGTTCCTGACGAAGTACATTGAAAACATTACCGGCTGTTCACCAAACAACTAATTTTAAAATGATTTAGATTAAAGTTTTCCATATTAAAATGTAGATATTTTATTGGGAATTTTTACATTTAATATATCCTCCAAATAAAAATGTACAGTTAAGTCACCAATAAAACATATTGGTACAATCATTAAAATGAATCAATTCAACACAATGTAATTAATTTATGATGCAAATAGATAAATGTTAAAGAACTTACAATAATCAATTAATTTACTCCTCTGGATAAAGAGTGTGATTGGCGTTTATTTTCTGTAAATAGTACATATTATTATTTAAGGTTTATATAATAAAATTGAACATAGTTCAGCATAGACATAATGGTGACTTTTGTATGTTTGTACATAACTTAAGTAACTGAATATTTCAGAGCTATGCCTTGTAGTAATTATTTTTTCAACTATAGTATGCTCCACCCTCACTTTGACAGTTATTAAGACGTATAACGTTGGGGGATAAATTGGAGGCGGAGAAAAACAACGAGATGGCTTCTTCCAATTACTGACATCACCAGTTTTTGTTATAGCTTTGTTCTCCTCGTTATAACATCCATTATACAAATCGTTGTTAAAATTGTGTTTATTGTAATCCCTTTTTTTTCTTCAAATGTTTAAATTATTAATTGTTTAAAACCATTTTAAAACGTCTACTACAAAAAGTTAAATTTAATTATGCATAAACAAATTTAAATAAATAAATATGTGAGTATAAAAAAAATAAATAGTACAAGACAAAGTTGCCTGGAAATAAGTGTTCTAGCGATTACAGAGCAACAGTAGTCTACCATTCGCACAGTGCATGTGTAACAATTTATATTTTTAAATGGCGATAGCACAGAATGCCAATTGCTTTCTGATTGTAATATGATCAATACCAGACTTACTTCAATAGTCGTGTCATCATCAATATTCTATACATGCATGTTTACTACTTACAATGGTTATTTGCATTTCGTTTTTTGCTATTAATTGAGATTAAATTGTGTGCATTTTCGACGACATTCAAATGTGTTTGTTATAAAGTAAATATCGTTCTAACTTCAGTTTGGTCATTCGGCACCACCAGTACTTCCTTGAATAACTTTCACTAACTGATTTAAATATTATAGAGACACCATAGCTTCTTGTAAAAGATACAGTAAGGCGAATTTAAAAAGGCCCTCTATTTTTATCATAAATATGATTAAGTTTAGGTGCCATTTGAGATTTGTTATGCGAAAAATAAATACACGTGGAATTAATTTTTTAGTGAGGTTGGATTATGTTTATAACTTTTTGTATGACTGCCCTGCTCAGTGTGAAATCAAAACTGTATTTAAAGAATAAAAATAACAAAAATAGAGTTTGAGTGAAATCACTCCTACAGGAGGCTTTCATATTAAGTGAATTGGTTTTTTCAAATGTCTAAATTTTAACAATAAATTTAATTGTATTGTATTTAAAACTGTAGTATAGAGTAAATGTAAAAAAAAATATTAGTTATAAAGGTAGTGTAAAGAGCAGATACTGATGGAAATTTATGGTCTATATTCAAGTTTAATTATTTTGTAAACATTGTTTTATATCAAACCAAAATATAAATTTAAAATAGTATTTCGAGTTTAAACATTTATTTAAAACTGTTGGTATTATTTTATGAACTATTTTTCTATTTATAACTGGGTAATTCGATTGGAAGTTTTGAGGGAATGCAATATATAGTATTATGAATCGTCGCTGCTTTCAAAAATGTATCACAAATTTTAACTTTTTTTTGTAATGTTCAGACAAATATTATCAAAACTATTCCCTCCGTTATTCTATTTTAACTACAGATAAAGGTTAAATGATGATAAATTAAAAGTTTACTTAGTTAATTTTATTTATATACAGAAAATCTGATTTTGTTTACGAACACAAAATGATGTAGGTATATCAGCCTATATATAGTCATAAAAAGGTTAAATGTAAACCTCGTTTTATGAGACTAAAACTATCTGTGGTATTATTAGAAATTCTACTTTGTTTTTAGTACAAAGTAAAACCAGATAAGAGTATTATTTAGTTTTAGAAACAAACACGAAGCTATTTGGTTTAAAGAAATGCAACCAATCTGCAATTGTTATTTAGATTTGGGATGCAAGTCAGAGGCAGCGAAGTGTAGTGTAGAGCTTACATTAGAAGGCTCTTTTGTTTGTGCAAGTATTTCAGCATACACAGCTCAACGAACTGGTAAATTTATTCATCTCGTTTTGAACCACAGTTGGCTTTTCCGCTTTATATTTGCTTAAATTAACTTGTATCCAGTATTATAATGTACAGTGATGTTCTAGTAAGTGCCATTTGAATAAAAAAAATTTATAAATAGTGTAAAAAGTAGTATTAAGTGTATTAAGTAGTATTAAATGTTACTGTTATGTATTTTCTAAATAATTTCTCTCTCATTTACACAATATATTACTTATTTGATTGCAACATAGTATATTATTTCAAACATAAAAATAACGGATTCACATGGACGAAAATGTCCATCCTGCATTATAGAGTTGCTTTATTTGCTTTATGTAACTTATATATTTTTCTTATATACTACATATACGGCAATTATTTTGGTGATCAGGAGGGTATTTTAATCTAACCAAAAATTTCCTAACGTGAGAGTGCCCTTTCACTAAAATAGGTAAAGCGAAATAGATCGAATAGATAATTATTTAAGGCATTATGGTTAAGAAACCCGGATAGATGTTCTATCTGACTGAGTTCAGAAGTGTTCGGCAATATGCATAATCAGTATAAATGACGTCGTAGGAGTTAAGAAGGAAAGTTCGTACTAAAGGTATCAGCTTTCTGACAACGAACGTAGTAGAAAGCATTCGGAATCAGCCGGCAGACCCCTCGGAGATAAGAAAGTTCGTCCAGGAGGGATCAACCCTCAGTGAACAAACGAGGGAGCTCGTGCTATCGGGATCAACTGGCTGGCTACGGAAGGAGCAATAATAAACCGTGAGGTTTATGCAGCGAGAGAGGTGGGAGAGAGGGAGAGAGAGTGGAGCGTTGTTAGTGATTGTAAGTAGAACAGAACATAATTAATTCCAACTGAACGAGCCAGTATATATAGGACACCTGTAGTGGTATGCTCATGTCCCCTCACCTTGCCAACCTTGCAAGTTGTTACAATTGTTATTTAAAAAACCATAAATTACTTTAAATTTAAAACTTAGTATTTTATAATAGTTTTCCACAATTATCCTGTTTTCAACAGTGATGTTTATTTGTATTTGAATCCGATGCAATAGAAAAAACAAAAATGTTTTGAATCTCTTTATATTCACTAGATTTGTTGACATGTAATTTATAAATGCTTATCAATTGGTTTGACAAGCTATACATGAATTACCAATTCTGTAGATTCTTAAAAGACAATTGCAGAGACGGTGCGGTATCATAAAGTTTTATTTTGTTTTAGTATCAGTTTCTTTTAAATTTTTAAGTTTATAAACCTATTATTCGTACATAAGTTTCATTCCTATTATTCCAACAACATCAAATATTCCTTAAAATATTAAACGATAATTACTAGGGTTATGTAACAGAGTATATACCATATTCTTGTTTTTGACATAATGTTGAAAGGCAGAAGCTCAAGCTTTACACATCTTCTACACGACTGTAACTAATTATGTCTGTGTGATCAAAGTAAATTTGAAAAAGAAAAAACGCTGTCGTGTTAAAAAAAATGGAACTTTAAACAACCCGCATAGTGTTTGTTTATGAGGGCGTTTTATTCGCCATATTTATATATACAGTACATCATGACCTTTCCAGTATTGAACAGAAAATTATGTTAATCTGGCAACTTGATAAATCTAGTCTAACGAATGCATATAATCAAAAAGGAGAGAAATAAAACTGTTAATTTTGTATACTGAAATTTGCCGTTATTGATAACTGTTGCAATTCTACTCTACGAGAAATATATGTCTGTAACATTAAATGACTATTAACAGCTGTGCCTTGTTATAACAGCTTCGAGTACTTCTATTTTGTCTCGAGATTACAGATATGTTTCAAACATAGTTTTATGAATTATTCAACCAAAAACACAAAAATGGAATGGTCCATTCTTGAATTTCCTAAAATGTAAATAAAATATTAAGGACAAAATACTGTAAAGAATATTTTTCAGCAAAATTGTTTTAGTTACTCATTTAACTGTACATATAGGCCTATTGTAGCCTACATTTATATTCAAAGATTATTATTTTAATATATGAGGATTAACATATCTTATTAAAATTAAAATCCGTCATTTATATTTTTAAAGTAAACGTCGGTTTGCAAATCAAATAAAACGATAGTATAACATAATGTAAACAATTCAAGTACTTGGCACATTTTAATATACATTGAAAATAAGCGTAATAAATGTATTATATAAATTTTAGACAATTCAGTCTAACATAATATATCACACTAAGTTTATTTAGAAAAAAAACATGGTACATAATTTTATTTTTAATGAGTATCCTCAATTCATCAAGTGTAATTATTTAAAAAGGG
>JAGFPH010000418.1:334377-390173 GCA_018207615.1 Philaenus spumarius | reverse complement strand
TATAATAAATACTGTACTGTAACAGTATAAATACTGTACTTTATTGTATAGTAATAAATAATTCAAAATAATAATAACATTTTGTCGTAATAATGGCGGATTAAACCATTCATTCGCGAATTTTCATGTCATAAATATATATATATATATATATATATATATATATATAGAACAGTTTAAATGTTTTAAGCTACCATTTTTTAATAATTTTCGAAAGAAAAAGTTATGTCCTTCAATATATTAGGGATCTTAATTCAGATTGAGTACATAATATATGAATATTGTGGTTCAACGTGAAAAAATTAAATACCAACAAATCATGTTTACAAATCAGAGTTTATGTTTTTATTTACATTTAAGATAATAGAATATAAAGTACAAACATTTCTTGAAAAACCCATCTAAACAATATGTTTTATCGTATGTTATATGTAAAAAATATGAATTTTGTTTATGTATTTTAAATAATATAAAATACACAAACAATTTATTTAAATAATACAAAATGTACAATTTAAATAACACTGCATATAGTTTTATCCATACAGTAAAGTTCAAAGTAGTACTACTTAATATAAACTTCGTTTTTAGTCAAAGTGTTTTTGCCATGGAACAATTGGTTTTTGTGATAAAAAGAATGTAGCATAGCATCTAATAGCTTGTGGGTGTTCACTTGATTTGAGGAAGAGGACAGAATGATGAAAGTGTACCCTGGTCCTTTCTCTACTCACCAATGACAAAACTTCCAGATAATATACTGTCCACCGCTCCAGAGAGAGTATACATTGTTGCTGAGGTTCTGCTGGAATGCAAACAGTTAGTAAGTATGCAAAACCTACGGATTCCTTTGTAGTAGTGTCGGGAGATAAAAGGATTAGTTTCCTAAGAACTCTGAAAATAGAAATGTGAATTCTGAATGCATTCTTTAAATATCTGCGTGCTCTCGATGTTTAGTATTTGAATATTCTTTTCTTGTTGAATTTATTAGTTACATAGGGGACAGCAAAAGCTCTACTAGGCAAACAAGTTTTATCAGCTGGTAAGCCAGCCTTGTTGTGCTCTAATTTCTTCCACAGTTTTTAAACAACAATCCATCTGATATCCTATGTTGACAATCCCTCGTCAGCGTATAATAACTATTCGTTTGAGTCTACCAATCCCATTAAAACTATACTACAGTACATTTTGTAATTGAAAAAGTCAGCTCCACTATGCACTTGCTAATTACAACTGAACGTGTACACTGTTAAGAGCCCATAAACATTGATCAAACTGCCACTTTCCTCTGTATTTATCAGCAACCGTAACCCATTCTTCAGTAGAGGTCAGTGTCTTCACATAATCACATAGAGCATTCACTAATGCTGTACAAACTTCCGGAACTATACTTGATATACTGTGTTTTAATATATTAAATAATACATTAAGTAATGAATACACCATTAGCCACATATCTCAAGGTAAGAGCTAAGCGATCTTTAACGCTTATTGCTTCCTGAAAGTTAGTATTCTATTTTGAAATTTCAGGAACAATTTTATTAATCTTACCAGCAATTCAAGCTCAGCGCTTGACATGAGTTTGGCACTTGAAAACAGGCAACTCTAAAGTTGTGTCCCCTGTATTCATATCGTATTCAAAATAGTCTCTACCACCACCGACGACACAAGCCGTTCCTGGAAGATAACAAGGTATACGGCAGAAAATGTGCAACAGAAAAGCAAATGCCTTCTTTCTACAACATCCATCATCGCTATAACTCAACTCAACTAAAATTAACTAAAAACAAAGTGAACAGCACAATTTGTTCAACAAAAATATTTAAAAAATATTCGACAATCATAAACAATTTAAATGTTCAACGAATATGTTTGTCACAAAACGTTCTTCAGTGAGGACGTACCTTAATAACTTTTTTAGAGTGTATAGGTTACCACAAATGTTTCACAAGTGTAATAAGAATATCTTTAAACTTGTTTACATTATTTTTTTTTAAATATTGAGTATTAAAACCAAACATTTACAGTCTACTAGATAAGTAATTAGCCGAATTTTTTAAGAAAATAAGAACTATTACACTCGATCCAACTTGAAAACGGGTGGTCGGAGGAGGGTAAAACATCGTGTCTATCCGTTTCATACTATTTGGAGGAGATACAAAAAATTCATTAATTTATATATATATGTGTTTTATTCCCAGATTGATAACTATGCATGTAAAGTAATTGCACCATCATTTACATCTTTCATAAGCCGAAGTACAATATGTGAGCTATATAATTCTAAAGGTAATAAAATTTACTATAATTCTGTGCAAAAGTATTTTGGAACAGTTCCCGGAACAAGGAACAAAATTCATAGGAAACTCCCTTTATTCAATACTAGTTATTTCTTTGTAAGAAAACTAGCGGGCCCAATCCGCCTTTGCACGGATAGACACATCAAAGTTAAATGTATATTAACAAAAAATATTTTATATCAATAAATATATTACACCATGTATTTCTTATGGGGATTTTTAGTAACTTTGACCCCCGCAAACCTCCCCTAAAATTTCGAATTTTTTGAAACCCTTTCTTAGCGATCACCGATGTCCCTAGAGGAAGCTACATACCAAATTTAATTCCAATCCGTTCGGTGTTTTTTTACATACCAAATTTCATTCCAATCCGTTCAGTAGTTTTAGAGAAATCGTGATTTAGTAACGTTGCCCCCCCGCAAACCCCCTAAAATTTCGAATTTTTTTAAAACCTTTCTTAGAGAGGACCTATGGTCCTAGAGGAAACTACATACCAAATTTCATTCCAATCCGTTCAGTAGTTTTAGAGAAATCGTGATTTTAGTAACTTTGACCCCGCCCCCCAAACCCCCCATTATATTTCGAATTTTTTGAAAACTTTTCTTAGTGAGCACCTATGGCCCTAGGTGAAGCTACATACCAAATTTCGTTCGAAACCGTTCAGTAGTTTGAAAGAATGGTGGATATAGAACCAATAATCCTTCTTCAATTAAAATAAGATTAGTTGTCTTTATCCTCAGCACAATGGGGCTTAGAAATAAAGTAATATAGGCCTACATACTCCTACCTACCAACGTTCGCAAGTATAGCTTAACAACCTTCCATAATCCATATAGAGTAATAGTTTTACCTGATATTTCCCCGAGTGAAATGAGTAGGCTACTTAAAATTCGTTTGCAGATGGAATGTATTTTTTTTTTTGGATTGGTACAAGATGAATTTATGAGTTGTTAATTCATTTAATTACTAATTTGACCTTTAATGTAATAATATATATATTATTTTATTGTTGCTATTTTGAACTGTAATATCCTTTTTTACTCATTTTAAAAATACAATATTCGTACTAAGATTTTACAGGAAATCAATAGTGTGAGGAAATAATTGTACAGTAAAATGTATATTTTAAACCAATTCTTCATTCGGTGCTTGATGACAATGGATGTATTTGACCTTACAATGCGAACTAAGTGTGCTATGCCGAGCCATAGTTATTTTTTAGTTGAACGCTCTTGTAAACTTAGAAAAAAGTATGGCTATTATGTCATCTGCTTTCTGCCATAATTAACTTTTGTTCCTGCTGTACAATAAAAAACAAATATAGCAGTGATAAAATCATCCCTAGTGAATATTGGTTTAGACCTAATAACTGTCTACAGCCATTTTTATTTCTAACACAACTGTTTTGACACAACCAGAAACGGCTTACTGGCATGCAGAAAGGGTAACTATGATTATATAACTTTTTTATTGATTTTAATTATTACGTTGTTATTAATTAAAGTTTATATTTTGTTCATTATTAATTTTTTTTATAAGATTCAGTTATAAAAATATTAGAATTAAAAATGAAAATCTTACCTAATGTGACTTGCATGAAAACATCAAAAATATAAAAAATACATTTTAAATATTTTAGTTCGCTTTTAAAAACAAGCAAATCTAATAGAAACTGTCTATCTTCATGTAAAGTTTTCCAAAACTACTTTTGAAAGTTTTCATAAATTATCACTACAGTATTATAGGCCTACTATTTATTTTTAAAAATAAAATAACTTTTTACTTGTAATTATTTATTATTTCCTTTTTTTAATAAACACGTTTGTAGTAGGGATTAATTTTAAATACAGAATTTTCCTTATTTCTCAGAAAAAACTGCTTTTACATCTTTCTAGATACATAATATTTAAAATAAGTTATACATATTATTTTTGGTGGCATTTTCTATATTAAATCTTCGATAAAATAAGGCCAATGTGCAACGGTACACGTTTAAATTTCCCAGTAATAGAAAATAGTGTAGCCCAATCATATTCAGCATATCCATTGTTTTTTTAAACCAAACTCGGTGTCGTCAAACTGTTGGTGTTTGTAAAATCTACCATGTCCAGTAAAAATACAATCAAAATACGGATCTTCCAAACAATTTCAGCATCTACTGTTTAGTTAAAGTTTGAAAGAGTAACCGTGTAACCAAGCTGGGAATTCTTAATAAATCTGTAAATATTTCGTAATATCGGAATGAGTTATTTTTTAACTTAACAGTTTACAAAAAAAAAAACATGCAAATATTTTATTTTTGAAATTCCGTATAGAAAGGTAATCAAGTCATCTTGTCAAGTTAAAGATATTTTTAATAGACAACTATATAAACATGTTGTAGACTATTGTGCTACTTACACAAAACATACTTTTTGCCTGATGAAGATTAAATCCCTTAAATAGTACACATTACAAATATCTTTTATGTGTTGATACATATGTTTACTGGCTCAGAAGCATACTTTACTAATTATTGATTGACAAGAAGCTTTTCGCTATTTGTTGGCTCTAACTAAGTGAGAGGGTACAAAGAGATATCATACATACAAAGAAACATTAACATATCTATTTTATTCTGAAGATCTACTATATTACATTTGATTCTACACTGTGTGAAAACTAAAATCAACCTTAGTCTAAATCATTTACTTTACACTACGGGCAAAACTGAGCTCAAATTTCTACTCCCCAAATATGAATTCTTTTAAATATATATATGTATAACTCTCCCAATAGATTAACCCACAGAAACTGATTCTAATCAAGAATTTACATAAAACAATTATTCCTTCAATTTTATTCACTTTCTGTGTCCTCACTTTTACTCTGTCCTGGTGGCTCTGATAATCGGTTTCTCCTTGAGGCCCACGCTGGCGTCTATCCCCCGAAGCCCCGGTTTCCCAAGACCTCTCTCCTCGCCCCAGAACCTATCCAAAAAGACCTGCTATCTAAAGTGTCCTTCATATTTAAAACTTCTGTTCCCCACTCACTTTTCTAGTCTTTTTCTACCTGAATATTGGTTTACTTCAAAATGCAATTATGTATTACATCATTCCTAATTGCATAACTACTTACTCTATATTATCTATAATTGTGCTTGCTAATACAATTCTACTATTGTTAAACATTTATAAACATTGTTTTTGCCTAACAACTCATTATATTTCGTAACAACTGCTTCAATAAAAAAAAAGTGTTTTCTATTGTTTCCAAATATTTGTTGTACTTATTGCAAGGTTATATTTTTACACTCGTCTGTGGTTATTAAAATAAGCACAATACTCAAGAAGATTGTTTTTTTTTGAAGTGATAACTTCTATTGGCCCGTTGGGCACTTTCGACTTGGCTATGTTTTCGAAATCTCGCGTCACGCCAGATTTCTCGCGAAATCTTGCATCACGCCAGATTTCCCGCGAGATCTCGCGTCACGCCAGATTTCTCGCGAGATCTTGCATCACGCCAGATTTCCCGCGAGATCTCTTATCACGCCAGATTTCTCGCGAGATCTCGCGTCACGCTTTTGTTTAGACACAAGTCAGATCGTGGAGAGGGAATATTATTAAAATACATTATTTACATTTATTAGCATAGCAATCAAATTAACACATAAGAATTAGTTAATATAATATAACAGCTGATTTCGCCCATCATCTGTAATTCTTAAACAAAACCCAGCGTAGATTATATTTTGGGGTTATGTTTACAACTTCAACCATTAAAATTTCTTGTGATGTTAATTTTCTTATATATTAGTTATACAACTAATGTAGGCTTCTATAACTATAAGTTATATGGGCTTCTACACGTTATAAGATTTGCTTTGGGGTTATAAACTGTATATAAAACTAACCTTTGATCATCAATATATTCGTTTATACAAATTTAAAGAAGGATACCTACTGTTGAACTTCGCAAACATTCGTACATCTTTGTATAACATATTTGATTATTAATTTCTTTACTGTAATATTAACAACTTCTAAATCATTTGATCTATCAATATGAAATAAAAGGTAACTAAAAGATAATATTTTTACCTTTCTTTAAACATATAATAACGGATATAAATAAACAATTTGAACAAATAGGCCTATAGTTTTATAATCCTTATAATTGTACACATTTACCGAGTTAAAAATCCCCGTAGTCATAGAAGTTATCACTTCCAACGTGTGGTCTTAAGCACACCCAGTTAATTTTTTTCCTAAAAAAGGAGTTTCGAATTTGAAAAATAAAGGTGGTGGAAGGTAAAAATGACCTTATTTAAAGTTAAGCTCTATACAAAAGTGGGCATGATAGTAATTAAATAGTTTTCAGAAGTTTAGACTAGCTAGAATGTAAACAACAGATATTTAAGTCAGACCCACCTACTGTAAGAGTTTAAATTACTGTCATTTGCACAAAAAAGAATTGTAGCAGAGCAGGAAACACAGATAAATCAGTCGGTAATTTTATTACTGTTTGCTGCTCTTTCATTTACTCTCGTTTACCGATCCGCGTCCCCCCTTTCAAAGCGTTTACTCGTATTTACTGTATTTGTCCTTGCAAAATTCGCTTAACCATAATGGATTCAATATATAAACACTGTGATATTGAAGAACATTCTATGTAATAAGATTGAATAAATAGACAGATATTTCTACTATATTCAGTTCTTATAAATGCTACTATTTATAAAATATAATGTTTCTAATTAAAGTCCTTGTATGTTTATAACACTTTTCATACAAATTAACTGCAACTTTTAATGAAACGTACTTTCTAACTGTTTATAAAATGTATATATTTGAGTTACTATCTTCTAAAGAAAATATTATTATAACTCTTATATGCTATCAGACATATTTGCTATATTTACATAATGATCTCCAAATAAATATAACTATTTTTGAGAATCAAAATTAAATTAAAATTTTTATTACACCTAATATTTCTCAAATGTCTTAAGAATTATATTTGATAATAGCGTTGATCTCCGATGCGCCTGCATATGTTAACAACTCGTAAAATGAAAACACTTTAGTAGTTGACGTTAATCTGGCCATTTCTTGTTTCTCACAAATACCAATGTTGATGGTGTAAGAAGGACACAATATCGTAAAATGCTTACGATATACTATAAAAAAACTGTAATCCTAAATAAACATGTCTGGTTAATACACCTTTTTTAATACAGAAACAAACGACCTCTCATAATACAAATAGTTGTCAACAATAGTAAAAAATAATCCAATCCTAATGTTAAAATGTTTTAACTAGAAGAGTTTTCGAACGGATTTTGTTAAAACTAACTTTGCCAGACACCGTACCTATTTATTAGAAAAAAACTTAATTTATCTAATTGATGATTATCAAGGAACTAGAACACACAAAGAAGAGTATTATATAATATTATTAATTAGAGATTATAAATAATAATTTAAAGGATAAACCCTAGTAATAATCTTATAAGTTAACGTTTTTTCTAAGCCTGTTCACATAAACTATTTGAAAACTGAAAAAATATTAAAACCATCAAGTAGAAGTACTTAATGCATCGTTGCATGACAAGCTCTCAGTATTTCAATAAATAATTCACTCTTTATCGAACGGGCCAGAAACTAAAAATGCACACAGGGTAACCAACTACTTACACAATAAATTATACGCTTTAGTCGTTTCTTTCAAAGAACAACTTTTGTAAACCACAATGTCAATGTAACTTATATAAAGTCAAACGTTGTTTTACATGCGTTATTGTATAGTCTGGTGCATACACTAGAATAATTACTAAATATATGTAAATATATATTTATAAATATGTTACGTCGTCTCATACAAACTGATTCTTTTCTCCAACCGGTTTCGCTGCTTTAATTAGTCAGCATCATCAAGGCATATCCGCTACTGCTTCGTTATTAATATAAAAACACTACACGGCACACACATATATACAAACACACATTACATACGCACATAAAGTACACTTTATGTCCTGTCAGGTGGCCGGCCAGTTTCGTACTGAATCTGTATCTCGTCTTTATCGTTGTTCAAATATGCAGAATAAATACTGTCGGAATCAAACCTTATTTTTTAATTTATTATTTTCGTTTTGCTGATTTGGTTTTTACAATACACAACACTTCTAATCACCCGACTAGCCATAAAATCTCAGCATATAGGTATGATAAACCGCGCCTTAAAAATATCTTTAAGTCTAGAACTCTTTAATTTAGAGAATGAATATATAAAGTGGTGGCAAAATTCAATGGATACGAAGATCAAATGGTAGACAAACTCCTTTCACAGATAAGGGGGAAAATAAAAACCTAAAGTAGGTTGAATAATAACACGCAGTTGATAGAACATAAGGATAAAAAGAAAGTTATTTATTACTTCATTATGTAGGCCAAGAAACACACCTCATTGCTAGGCTGTTTAAACAAAAAATTAACTATGAAATAGCGTACAAAACTAATAATAATATAGAAATGAAACTGAATTCTAATTTAGAGAAAGTGTGTAAATACAATAACCCAGGCGTATATGAACTAAGATGTAAATCATGCAATAGTGCGTATATAGGACAAACTGTTAATTTATAAAAAAAGGTATAAACAGCATATGGCTGCAATAAAATTAGACCAACCAGAAAAATCAAATTTCGCGAAGCATATTCTAGATAACGGGAACTCATATGACACAATGGAGAGCACAATGAATATTTTAAAACAATGCGACAAGAGCTATAATATGAACTGGCCTGCCACCTGACAGGACATAAAGTGTACATTATGTGCGTATGTAATGTGTGTTTGTATATATGTGTGTGTTGTGTAGTGTTTTTATGTTGATAACGAAGCTGTAGCGGATATGCCCTGATGATGCTGACTAATTAAAGCAACGAAACCGGTTGGAGAAAAGAACCAGTGTGTATGAGACGATGTGTGTAATAAGTAACATATTTATAAATAAATATACTCGTACGATAAAAAAATGCTAATAAAGAAGCTAATAGTAAATATATATGTATATTAGTTTTATTAAAATTATCTACATTGTTTTTCTTTTACGTAGTCTTTGACTGTGTGGTAAATTTAATACTATTTCTTTGATTTAAAAATAAACTAATAATAGCCTGTAAGTATATAATATGTTTACACCAAATTTTATTTGTATTAAAAACATTTGAACAAAATTTTTATTATATTTATTAATGTTTGTGTTTCTATAAACTAGAAATAAATAAAGAATAATGATAATAATAATAAACTACATACAAATGTTATTATCTGCTTTAACAATACATTTTTTACAAGATGATCTTTTAAAATTTAAATAATGATTTTCATTTATGATTATTTTGCTAAACTTATCCATTATTTATTTATTTATTATTATTATAAATGTACTAAATAGAAGTTATAGAGGATTTAAAACTATATAATTAGAAATATAACTTTAAATACTAGTCTGTGATAGTATAGTCAAAATACATACCTACAAACACCTAACATTATATCCCTCTAAAATATATTTAAATATTGCAAATCTCTTTTTTAAATGTTCAGCGATGGAAAAATTTCTGTTAATTTGTCAAATCTATTCCGATTTATGCATTTGTCTATGACTTTAATATTCATTACATTTAAAGGAAATTAAAATAATAAATCCATTGCTTATCTAGAAAATTTCATACATCAACTTTTTCTTCATTTGTTTACTTTCTTAATGTTTGAAAATTTAGTATAAATTACAATTAACAAAATGAGTCATATTAAACCAAAGAAAAATGTATATATTGGAAATTATTGCAAAATGTATCAAAAATTTATGACATTTTAATTGTTTCATCACATCTAGTAATGCAAAGAAATGATAAATGAAAGACATTTATATAATTTTACCCTCAACCTTTAGGTCTGATTAGATATAATGCAGGGACATAGAAGGTAAAACATTAACATTGAAATATAATTGTTCTAACATTATTGTAAAAGTAATCATTAGCCTGATTCACGAAATAACTGTACTAAGGTTGCAATTAATTGAAGGTTGTATTTTATTTCCTTAAACAAAATATAGAAAAGTCACACATACAAGTTATACCGCTAATCTTATTCATTAATTTACTTCATTCCGAATTGACCGTACTTAAATTGCCCAATAGGGTTGTTTCGATCTTATTAAAATGAGTTTCAGAACCAAAAACAGTTCTAGTTATGTCCTTGTTCTTTCTTTGTATATTTTAAGAAAGGAGTACATAATATGTTACCTGGAATACGGAACACTATTCTTAGTCTGTGCAGGGTCGGGAATTGAATCACTATAACTATCAATGAGCGGAGCGAGCATTATGAAAGCCAGTGTGACTGCCACTATCACTCATGACGATAAAAATCAGATGAAAATGTTACGTTGTTTCATTAATACTTAATATATATATATATATATATATATATCCATGAGAATGTTCTCAGGGGCAAATAAAGTACCTATTTTTCATTGAAATTTCAAACATAGAAATACAATGTTCAGGAACTTCAAGCCTGAATCAATTAAAGTTTTAAGATATGGGATTAAAATAGCAAATTAATTTTAATAATAAAAATAGTTAAATTTGTACTTATTAAATACTGCAGAGATATAAAATATAGGCTCAACTCTTATCAACAATACTGGAGACAAGTTTGTTAAATGTGTACCATCTAAAAGCGGAAATGTAAACTCTGGCTCACACAAAGAGGATGAATAAATTCAACCTTTCTTTCTTCTCCCCCTGCCGTAATTCCTGTTTGTTACAAAGAAGAGATTTTAACATGAGCTTGTATACTTCGTTGCTTCTGTCTTAAAGAAATATTTTCACGTTCCATTAAAACAACACAATCTAAAAATTTCGAATAAATGTAGAAATCTTTTAAGCAGAAAGGCTTGACATTTTAAACCCATTCAAACAAACATCTAGTTTCACCTTTTTTTCTAAAGAAGACTATTCAATTAATAACTTTATAAAAATATAATATCAGGATATTGTTTTACAAATGCCAAAATGTCTTTACTTTAAGATCAGAAACCATATTTTTACCAAGCTGGGTGATTAAAGACAAGTCTTACATGCACATAGTTTACAATCGTCTCTTACAATAGTCATACATACATAGTCACGTAACAAGTCCATTTAATAATATAAATTTTAAATGAAATTAATTTGAAAACACTAATATCACTTAAGTATAGTTAAGTATTCTGGTCTATCAAAGATCCTTTAACTTCAATTTACTTGACTCTGTAGATTAATAATTAATAATACAGTTATTGCAATGTAAATAAAGATTAAACACGACTCCTAATAATACAAAATCTGGCAAGCAGGTATACATCAAACACTACTAGGCAAAAACATATAACGGCAAAAAAGGTATTCGATATTCTTTACTGAACAAAAGTTATTAATATCTATTTTAATAATTTATTTTAGTGTTATTATATTTTTTTTTTATTTCACAAGACCTTTTAAAGACATAATTTAGTGATATTGATTTAACTTTAAAAATAACTTTGAAGCACCGCTCTCTGTATGGTATTTTTAATCTGAAATCGTCACTATCACGAACTGTACTCTTGACAAGGCAGACTAAACATTTCATTTGCGTTTCGATTTAATGTTAACATTTTAAAGTCACCGTTCGTTCTAAACACCACGAAACTCATTTAAAATTCGATACACTCTTTTGACAGTAGATTTTTAATTTATTTACATAAAGTATAAAATGTCTGAAATACTTGGAATTAATTATAAAATACAAGTTCAGAAACATTCACATCATTCAAAAGTCAAGTTGTGAAAAAATAGATTAAATTAATACTTACTTGTGTATTTTATATTCTAGTTATTAAACACAACTAGAATATCTTAGTTATTAAAACAACATAAAACTCAAGTATATATCAATACCAATAATATATTTTTAACTAAAAGTGTATTTAACGAAATCTATTAAAAACTAAAGTATTTTAATCCAAACGTTTATAATATGCTATCATATGCAAGTATTTGACTAATCGATCTTGAAATACGAAGAATAATACCTTAGTTTTGATCAATGAGACACAAAAGAAATCAGACCAGTTTAAGTACATGGCACATTATAATAGTATCTATTAATAACTCGGGAATATAGAATTGTTTGTTCTATTATGTTTATATGTCTATGTTTCTATTTATTCAACCATTTGAGAACATTCTGAATTTAATAATGAAAATCTTTTGATAATATGAAATTCTTTTTTTAAAGTTATTAAGTAATAATATATTAATTTTTATTCCAAAGAGACAGGAACCTATAAATTAAATTTAACTTATATAAAAGAAGCTTTAACAATTGAATAACATCAAGCACACAGAAATAACCAATAGTTGCGAATTTTCAATAATGGATAATTTAGTTTAAAAAGTTAAAAAACAAACACCAAACAACATTTATAAAAATCATTATAATAAAATTATAATTCAATGGCGTTCATCAACAATCATTATGCAATCACCCTCATCGAGCTAAACATAAAAACAACGGCCATCCATAATATAGTTCATTGTAAAGTTGTTGAAAGTACTTAGTATAACTATCTTACAGTAAACCTCTTTGGTTTTAAGTCCCGGCAAATCCTATTAAGTCCAAAATCAATATCAAAGCAAACGTGTGTATTGTTTTTATTCTAGTACATATTGCTATTTAAAGTACGTTTTACGTTAAAATGTTTACTTACAATTCCTCTAAATTAGAATCGTAAAATTAATATTTTCTTATTTGTCTTCTTATGTAATAGATAATATTTTATTGCTTTACCTATTTTTTTTTTTAGAAAACGTACTTGAGAAGGAAGTTTTTTTATCTTTATTTTAAGTATGTTAACATATAATGACTTATTATGTATGTGTTTAATATAGTTTAAAAAGAAATTATTTATGTATATCACATTAATTATTGTAAATAAGTTAAAATAAATTTGTTGTCGGATTTATGAATATGATAAATTATAATTCAATTCTTAGATATGTAATATATTGAGGTTAAAATTTACAGAATTGTATTATTTAGTATAACCATAGTCAAATTATGAGTAGGTCCAACAGAAAAGTAGCTGTATGTTTTAATACTGGAAATAAACAAATATTAACTGAAAAGCACGTTTTAAAAAAATTTTAATTTATTATATAATATTTACTAAACCTAAATTACTTTTCTTCGTTGATATAATATATTATTCAATGTGACTAAGAAATAAATATTTATAATGTAATAAATTGGTATAATATTTATAAATAACTGCCGTTCGTCGTATAGGTCTAAGGCTTTAGTAAATAAAAGTGATCAGACAACAAACCGAATTTGAAAATGTATTTCAGATTCGTCGTGCTTTGCAATGAGCCTATGAACCTTATCCCAAAGGTACTTTCACACTAAGGTTATAAAGTACTATAGCCGGGCGCAATTTTGTATGACAATGTCGGAAGGCGTTTGATGCGCTTGCTTTAACATGGGTTAAAAGGTGGCTCGCACACTGGCTGCGACATTGTATGAAGGCGCTGTACAGCGTTTTTTTCCTTGTCGGGCGAAGGTCCCAAGTTTCGTATTACAACAAAACACCTGCCAACAAATGGAACTGCACATGCACTGGAGCCCCCACTCACTCACTTTACATGTGCTCAGAGCTGTTCTGATGTCAGTCAGTGGTGTTGGTATTGTCGTGCAGTTGATTATCATTGTTGCATTTTGTTATGAAATACAATGTAGCCTCTTTTTATTCATAACAACCTAATATTACAGTAATAACAGTATATTTTATTTCGCTAACTCAAGTTCATATAAAGCCATTTTTTTTCACTAACTAAAGCCATTTTTTCTTGCCAAGAAACTTATCCTTCTCTCAAATTAAAATAGTCAACATAATTATTTCTCACTTTGTACGCTCCTTGTACAGCTCTTGCATTAACAGTCTCTTGTTCTTCGTCACAATATTCAATGTTATTAAAGACATCCCCAAGCTTACTAGTAGTTCTGTGAACAGTATACATCACTCGTTGAAATAACAAATGTAGATTTGAGCTTAGGTTAAAAATAGTGTGCCAGTAAAGAAGTAAGCAGAGGTCGAGCCAGTGAAACATTATTTTTCAATTCCCGCGATTCTGGGGTTTCTAGTTCTCTCTTTTTTTTTTTCTTGAGCTTGTTATGTTATGGGATATGTAATAAAGATATATTTTAGTATATTAGTTACTAGAGTTAGTGTTTTGTATGTAAATGTATTAACCAGTAAAACAGACCAGGAAGTATAGTATACGGAAATTGTAGCAAGGTCGCGTGAAAGTTCGTTAAACGCGGAACATGGAACTTTCCGCGTTGCTATGGTTTGTTTTGGAGATGTCAACAGGAAGCTAGACGGGTTATAATGTATAATCTGAATCTAGAATCTGGGCCAGAGTACGGTGGTCGATAGGCCAGAGTGGGTTGGTCGATGGGTCAGAGTAGAGTGGTCGGGTGACTTGTGAGGGGCTGCGAGTTGGGCCAGTCTGTTGTTAGTGTGTTGGCCGGAAGTTAGGCCAGTTCGTCGTGAAAAGTGCGGCCAGGAAATCGAGACGGGGATTTCCGATCAGCTCAAAGTTTGGACCATCGAGATCCAAAGTGAATTAAGTACCTGCCGAAGACAACACACTGAGTGAGCGAAAGCAAAGTATTTTGGTCTATTGTCAAAGTCACATTGTATTCAGAGTTTTGGGGTTTCACATAAACGTAACACGCTTTAGTCGCCGGTACTGTAATCCAGTCTGTCTTATGAAGGTCAATACTTAGTAAAAGAAATGTATGTAGCATAAGAAAAAGCTAATGTATCAAACCGTATATAGTTGTATTATTGTATTGGATGAGTAAATATAGAAATAAGTATTACCACTGAGAACCACACGATGCATTATTATTGAACTGTTCCTAATTAGATTAGAGTTTGAACTCGGGTAATAAGGGTAGTATATTTCTAACCTTAATAAGCTTTAACTGCTAAATATTTTCTTTTAGGGAGCATTGTGTTTTATTTAGGTTAATAATTCGTAAGGTAGCTAAAAATATCGCGTTATTGAGGGAAAACATAGAATTAAATATTTACATACTTAAATAACTAAAAATTAACAATGTATTTACAGTTCCATATCATATTCCAATATTAGAAATAATAGAAACAAACTATGTTAAAGCGTCGTGATAATGATCTCCACCCCTGTACCAACACTTCCCACGTGTCCAACGATCAATTTTTTGTATGTACTTAATCGCCGCAAGGTTTCATTTGTTTCATCTCATTTTGTAATTCAAATAAAGCTAAGTCAAATACTTTTATGAAATACTAATTTACAAGTATACAGTTCAATTCTTTGATTTATTCTCTACACTTTCTTACAATAATATGTAATTTTTGTGCAAATGATATATTCCTAAATTACTATTCAAAATAGAATCCTAGGCTGCCTAGTTTTGTTAGCAGTCTTGTAGTAGGAACATAAAAACTGGTGTTTTCAAAATAAGAAATTTGAAATTGATAAATATTTGTATACAGTTATATTTAGAACTAAATTACGAAACTTTTTTACATTTATGAAAAAATTAAAAACACTTTTTACTACTTTTTATGTAGGAATAAAGTTGAACTTTTTCCTTTAGTTACTGAACATGCTTGTTTTTTGAGCTAATAACTTTGTTAATTTTACATCAATCATTTTGTTTGATATCAAATATGATGGCAAATATGAAATCACCGACAGACTGGTGTCGTCTCATTCAAACATTTAACCCCGCACACTGCATCGTACAAGACAAAACTTATTGACTGAAGCTGTTTTGTAGCAACAAAAATGTATGAACCTGTGTGCGGCCGGCCTAAGTGGACTCAATCTAGTCACCTTTATGTTTTAATGTTAACTAAAATTTCTTTAAACTGAATAGAGTATCTGAAAATATTAAAACTCTTATATTGTTACCAATAATTTAATTAAATGTTCTTATGATAAATGATTAATGACATTCCTACATAAATTAAATCTTCTTATTTATGTCGAAAAATACATATTATAGATTAAGCGGTATAAATATGCATATGTTTATATATTTAATATTGTTGCCGAAAGATTTAGTACGTTTTTATATGCGACTTTGATTATTTTTGTGTGATACTTGGTCATAAATATTTTGTTTCTACAGCTTATGAATGGAATGATTAGATTACGCTATACGTATTGAAAAGTACTTACATCAATTGTGTTTACATCAACAGTTGGAAAAGTGTACCGGTATTTTATTACACGCTATATACACGAAACCGTTTATTAATGGATAACGTTATCAGTTCGCTACAGTTGCTTTTCGATTTGGCGCAACATTGATTAAGATCAGCTGTTTAAGTATGCTTTTCCGGATAACAAGCTGATATTGTGTTACTTGTTTGTTTCGAAATGAGGTTAATCATATGTGTGACATAATTAGGTAACTATTCATTATTTTGTTTCCTTAAAATAACATTTGGTACTTGTGTCACGTAATTAGTTATAATAATCAATACAAATTTTACTTCTTTGTTTATCGGTTTGAAAAGGAATTTAAACCTATAAATAATAAATATATCCTATGGAATTTGGTCCGATGTTTATTTTGTTTCTAAATATATTGCAACCAAACTGTAAGATTGTATACGAATTAAATATTTGTTGTTAAGTCTAATTTAAAATGTTTGTATACCTATAACATATGATTACGCTATAATTTGTATAATGACGGTTTAAAGAGTAAAATACAAAAACCTTAAAAGTGATAAAATTAACAAACGTTTTTTAGTGTTATTATAACAAAAAATAAGAAAATGTAAAAATTGTGTTCCACTTATTGTAAGAGTCCAGATTTAATTTAGTCTTGGTAATTATTTTAAATTAATTACACTTACCGAGGCTCTTTTGGTGCAAAACTAGTTTAGTATAATAATATAATATAATGGTACATGTTTCTTTCTCTTTTTCTTTTTGTGATTGTGTTATTTTTGTATGCTTACCTACCAACAATCAAAATGGTTATAAGTGGAAAATGAATACAATTATTTAAATATTAAACGAAAATGTCCTAAATATGACAATGTAAATACATTTCAAAATATAATACTTACAATACGGCTCATTAAAAATTTAACTAATTGATTACCTAACAATGTTTAAAAACTTATTTTGCTAATTTCATACAATATTCTACAATGTACTATAGAGCACTCTCTTTGCGAGGTAATTTTTCTTTAACACTTTTGCTCTATAATAGATGCAGAATAAGTTAATATCACCTACTGGCAGAAATATGCTATCTTTTTTGTCTGGCCTAGGAGATATAACTGCCTGTCTAAATATTTCGAACAAAAAAATTACTCAAAATTAACCTTTCAGTAATCGTAATTAAGCTCAGTTTAGAACACAAGAAATTAATTTTACTTATCCACCTCAAGGTAATTAGAACAGTGAAGCTGACTTTGTAAATAACTTTATTTGTGCTTTGGATAGTTTGATAATGCAACACTTTGATTATAATTAAAACTCTAGGAACTAAGGTAACTATTATACTGTATCATAATAATTAACAATTTATTCAAAACTAAAAAACAAATCAAAATATTCTCACTTTGTTGGTACCTTTCCAACGAATACTATTTTTAACCAATTTAATTTTTAATTTTACTTCTTCTTAAATAATTAATAAAGACAGAAAATATTTACTATTTTAATAGATTTTAATTATTTAATTTAATTATATTTATTTTATTTTTTTCGTTTATGAAATTTAATTATTCAATTAATTTTATTACTTGAATTTAATGCATTTTAACATAATTAATTACGACTTTTATTTTAAAATGTACACCCAGAAAACAATCTATTTATAATCTTACCTAACCCAGTATATTTAATAAATTTAATTGAAGCTAATCAGGCAAATTTATATGGGACAGTAACGTAAATACGCATTTCAAAGATCTTTTAGCGACGCAAGTTGGAAGTTTTTAACGGTGCTGATGTTGTTTGGATGCTGCAGGTTGGCTAGCAGGGTTGAGTTGCTCTAGTTCCTGAAGTCTATTGCAGTTGTACAGCGTGCTGTGATCTTGTAGTCGTGTTGATTTTAAAGTTGTATTTGGCTGAATTACAGGTGATTGATGGTTAGAGATGTTTTCCTGGTGTCCGGGATTCGCTCTTTCCGTTTCAGCGTTGTTAACAATTCATGTCCTATAGGCTCGACAGTCTAGTTCCTGAAGTTCCAATAATGAAGTTGATTTACTACCTCATTGAAGTCGTTGTAGTTTGACTAATATTGATCAATAATGAACATAGCCACTTCTCTCACTTGTGAACTGCATTAACTTGTAGTAAAAACTGATAATTTATAAGTGATATTAATTTTCCATTTATGTTAAACGTTGTAAAATTTTCTAAGTCCAATTTATCTAAGAGAGTAAAAATTTAAGAGTCCAGCGTGCAAGTACCTACATTGAAGATTTATGAAATTATAAAGAGTTTTAAGAGTCCTAGGACATCGTGTCCCGCGCTTATATAGTTTACATTTCCACTAGATATGTTACCAACCTTGAGTAACATACACTACGTTTCTCTTGTTCTTTAATTTTGATTTTTCGGGGTTTTTCTTCTCCAGATAGTTTCCCTTAATTTTCCATAAATTATCCAGATTATTTTTATTATTCTATTGTACTTTTTTCTACTTTATTCTATTGTTTTCGTTAATATACTTCACTAGTAGATTGGTATTACCATACCTAGTTTCTGATTGGCCGTTAATTCCGCGCGCATTCTAGGCTGTTATCGCTGTAAACCCACTATTGTTCTCCTTCTTTTGTCTTTAACTCCTCGCGGCGTAGTTTTTTTTCCCGCGAATGAGGTTTTCTGGTTCCTTGAATTTTGCTCTTCTTTTACGAATTCGAGTGGTGTTCGTATGACTTCGCGTTCTCGCGCGAGGCACGCACGTGCCTTTCTCGTTACGCTTTCCGGGAATGTCTTCCAGTTTTTCCAACTCGCGATTTTCTTTTCTTCTATTCTGTATTCCTTTACGAAGTTATGAATTAGCCGCCATTTTGTGAATTTTCCTTTGTTTTTCTTGGAGTTATGGGACTTATAAAAGTTATGATTTTTCAGCTTTTTGCTTTAACTAATTTCTCAGAAATTTATTTAGTATACTGGGTTGTACATATATTATTATACTCTACTGCTTTAACTTTAATTATTATAATCTTTAAAACTTTAAATTTCTTATTTATTTTGACTCTAAAGTGTGAAAATTCTCACCATTTTTGCTATAATAATATTTCAACTTTTCTTAGATTTTCCAATAAAACTTTCCTTTTACAAATACTTGTTATGATTAAATTTTACTTAACTTTATTTCTTTTATTATGAAATGATAATTAAACTTGACGAATTTAACAAACTTCTGTAATATTGAAAATTCGTTAATTTCCTATTCCACATCCTTTAGGTATATTCATTAAACCAAAACACCTTTCTTTCTGGCTTTTGAGAAAATTTAAAATGTTCCCTTAACTTTAGAGTTGAATTACGTAAGGATTATTTAATATTACGATTTGGGAATTGCATGGCTGATACACCCGTGTTTAGTGTAATGTGTTTCCTTTAGAAAAACTCAAATACATAAAATTCTTGGATCCTGGTATTCACTAAGAAATCATTAATTAGAGGCTATGTTCTTTTTGCATTTCTGGACGAGTCAGGGTTCAACAGTCGCTTCCGTAGATAACGCCCCGCTCGCCCCAACTTGTTGAAGGTTGCACTACATACATACACAAGATTCCACGTTGGCCTAGAAATATCGCTTTTTACAAAATTGTTGTAAAAAATTTAATTTCCGGAATTACACGGGTCCTGCCCGTTGTAATTTATATGTTGATTTATATATATATATATTTAATTATAGGAGAAGATAATTTAAGACGTATTTTTTTTACAACGACAATCAAGTAACATATTAACTTTTAAATATGTTAGATTTTGTCGAGTGATTATACAAAATTTTAAAAGCTAAGCTTTTATTATAACAGTAATAACAAGGTGATTATTTAAAGATCGATTCCATTAATTTAGCGTTTAGAATAACACTTTCAACCGAATTAAAACACAAACAGTATAGCCATATTTGTTTATGAATTATTACAATTATATTTAAACTTAAAACTTATTACAGTACTACCGAAATGGTCAGAGTTAGGGTTTGCTAATAATCGGCTAAACAATTTAACAGCTGGAATGAACCCTACATTACACATTATTACATGAATATAAACGATATCATTCCCCATTAAATTCCATTTATGATAATCTACGTACCAAACCACACTAAATTATCCTACTTTTTACTCGGATCAATACTTTAAGACAACTATACAACTATGACGTTGTGTTTTGTTTGTAAAACATCTTCCAATTCCAATCAGATGATTAATAAGTTTCTAAAATTTGTAATTAATACAAATATTTAAGAACTATGTGGTTGAGTTTAGTATTCGGTTTTCTATCAATATATACGTTATGTTTTAAATTAAATAAGTGTTAAAGCTCAGGTATATTAACTTGCTGAACAAATTATAGGTTTTTGAAAAGTGTAGGTAATGTTTTTAATTTTTCTATGTTTGTAAAAGATATTAGTAACATAAAAACATATCTTTATTGGTGACAAGAAGGTATTTTTAAATCCCTTACATTTTGTTTGACCAGTAATATAAACCATAAGCAATTTCCACGTGGAGAAGCGTTGTATTGACCCTGCCGAATCCAATCTACTTATTTCCTTTTGTGTTTATAGAGTTTCCTGTTAAGATTTTTATAAACTGAGTCTGAGATTTGATGTGTATTATCTGTTTTGTTTAGTAAATACAATTTACTTAACATTATAGTTCGTCTATTAACTATTTATTACGTGACTTTAAGTAACTTATTTCTTGGTGAACCATTTCTGTGGACTTCATTTGCATTGTTTATTAAATAAAGTTCACTTCTAATAAACCGATTTTCATAGAATATTTTATTTATTGCATATACAATTTTGAGTTTACTTCTAATCTTTAAATTTAGTTACGGAGAATGGGCCGTTCTTGGCACTTATTGTATTTTTAAGTGTATTGCAATTACTGACTACCATATTACTTTTAAAAAAATAATTAGTTTTACTTACACGAAGCAAGAGTGATGGGTTAGTAATGATGTGTATCAAACAAACTTCAGTGAAATGAACTCTGTTACTTAACTACTTGATTTATCGTTTCCGACTGTCAACAAAACTTAAGACATGAAATGAATGGATAGTTTTTATATGAAAGGTTTCTAGGTCAGCCTAAAATACAAATACGATTACTTATGCTTTGAATTCTCGTAAGTTCTTTTGCCAAAGAACCAAAAATTACAAATAAACATTTGAAATTTAATGTAAATAAACGATTACCCGTGTTATCAAAGAATTACCCGTTATTTTATAATACCCGTTTTTATAAGGAACAAATAAAAAAAAATTATTTAAAAATGATATGAACAACCTTCTACTCAAAATACTTCAGTAAATTAAAAATAAATTAAAAACAGAAATATAACCTCAAATACAAAATTAAAACTTGAACTACTTGAAACTTCATTAAATTTGGTACCCATAAACTGATTTAGGCCCAAATCAAACAAATCAACACTTTTAGAGTGCAACCGTTTTTAAATAAGGTGCATGGATATGATTTGCTTTTTAAAAAAAAAGTATAACTGCAAAATTATGCTATTGCACATAAACACAAATCAAGGAATTAATGAATTCCTTATTAAAATAATTTTGCCTCACAAACCCTAGTTATGAAGAACTTAATGTCAATTATACGTTAAACCTCCGTCAATCATCCACCTTTAATAGGTTACTTGCAATTTTTCAAGCTATGTATGAGGGAAACTAGTAAAGGTTGTAAATAACATGGATGTTTGATTAGGTTAAGTATATTATAGTATATATTATATTTCAAACAGCAATTTTTGTTAGGTGTAGTTTGATATCGTAAATCTGTTGGAGTACCGATTGTGAAAAAACCTCATCACAAATTTGGCAATAAGGTATTTTGTAACCATTAATGATGGCTGAATAAAATATTACTTTATATCATGTAGTAAATTGGCATACGTTATACTAAACCATTAATTTCACATTTTCAACCTGGTATAAGAATGTAGTAATTTTAACATCGCATGTTACTTTGACTCAAATAATTAGCCATCGGAATTAAATCCCGATTAAAACATGTAACACTAACAGCTAATTATGTAAATCAGCATTTACTTCAACAAAAAACCTTCTTATTTCGTTAATCACTTTGTTTAACTTGACTTACTTTATATTCAAATATAATCGCAATAGTAATAAGTTTATTTAGAAACTATAAATTAAAAACGTAACTATTAACTATAAAATTCCAGACAGTACGACAGCTATAATATAATAGTAGGCCTAATGCACATTTATTCCAGGTGAATAACACGAAATTCGAGATAAAACCTATAACATTTTATTATATACCCTCTATTATAAAACAATCTAGTTTTAATCTGTTTTATTAGTCTCATTCAATTCTAATATAAAGGCCTACCACCTAAATATAGTTAATTCTTTATTTGTAATAATAACAATTGTTCATTTTAAACAAATACAATAACAATTTAAAAAGATGTCTTGAATGAGGTGAGTAAATTATTTGTGTGTAAGGTACTTAACCAAGTTTGAATATTAAGACAACAGCTATAACTTACAAATTTATTAACACTGTTCTTTTTATTTCCATGTCAGTTTAGAAATTAACTAAACGGAAAAAGATATAATGAACTTAAACACATAAGTAATTTACTAAATACGATATTTAATGAAAATTTACTTTAAGGTTAAACTCATGTTTCACGTATAAATCTTATTAGCTTCGTCCTCTGCTTTGACCGTTTAAAATAATAAATATTTGTACTGTATTTTCAGAAAAGAAAACTTTGACTATTAATATGTTGATATGAATATGTAAATTTTGAAAAAGCATTCCGTTAATGTAGAAGCGATTGTTAAATATTCTAGTTTCTGTAACCTTCCCTGCCGATCAGTCATTAACGCAATCTCCACTATAAAGTATCATAAAAAGCTGAAATTACTGAAAAAATTTAATTCTATCAACGAAATATAGTTATTACAACATAAAATTTAATACAAGTTATCAAACATTATGACTGATAATGTGTGTGTGTTAGTGATGGAAATGGCGTCAACTATTTCTGTATTGAGTTTACAATGGACGAATAAACAATAACAATAGGAACTTTTATGATAAAACGCCTTTGGATTTTCTTAATGCACTAATGCAGCTTTACATATTATAACTCGACAGAGGTTAAATGATCAAATTAACCAAATTTAAAGTAATATTTATCACTTTAGGTTTTATAAAGTACCTAAACTAAATTTAGTAAGGACCTTCTTTATAATCTGGTAGAGGTTCTGTCTCCATAATCTCAATTTAAGAGAATTTTCGGATACATCAAGGCAAATTTGTATGTGTTATCCAGGTTCTTGTAATATTTGAGTTGGATGGGGTTTCGACCTCACTTTTATATCATACTAATTATTTGGTAAACGACTTACGGATTGTCAAGAATATTACAGTAGATAACCCATTTTTAGTAGAATTTGTTTATTTATCTCTCAAAGTAAGATTTCCATGTTATCGCTTGTAACACAAAACGCTTACACACATTACTTTACTTCAGATGTAGGCCTATGCCCTTTAAGCAAAAGTCGATATATCGTGAAAAGTAAAAATAATTATTTCGTAGAATTTACATTTAAAATATATCAAGCAGTATAGGCAGCACCGCTCTAAATTAATTGTCTGCGGGCAAGTGTAATGAAAGATTAACTAATCCTACAGGACACTAATTGCCACAATCTCCATCGTGAAATCAGAGAGGCAGCCTTCCTCATTAATCGCACCCATGTTTTATAATCATTGAAGAATTAGATATTATGCTGTTACAAAATTATGGCGGACATCACTTAAAAAATTGGATAGCCCTTGAACACCTACTCGTGGAAGTAAAAATTCTGCTTTAAACTTTATATCAAATAATGTTTCTAATAATCGGTTTGTCAGTAAATTGCTCAACAACTGTTACTTTGCATAGGTTTCAACTATTTGTAAGGCCGAAAGTCCAATAACTTCAATACAACCACATACATGAACGCTTTATATTGTTTCGTTCATTAATTATGACCACTATAGTTAATGAAAATGAAATTAGTCCACTTTTTGAATGGTGGTATAGTTAGAAAAGGAAATCGTGTCGATGGTTAAGTTTTAGTGTTTTAAAAGTACGTGTTTGGGCAACTAGAACAGCTTTGTTAATGTATTCCTGATTCGCAATTCATTGCCATGAGTGGCCAAAACTTTTCCGCAAGGTTCGTTTAACTGTGCAGTGTGGAATACTAAGTGGACTTATAGTACATAAGTAAATGTATTACATTGCTTTGTAACGGCTGTTTGGATTAGTATATAACAGATACCACTTCACCGATGTGAATTAAAATATGTATTAAAAATTGTGTATTGTGTTACAATTATTGCATACAGAGGTATTCAAGTTCATAAAATCGGTAAGTAATATAAAATACATTTTATATTGAAACGGAAGTTTTCAATCATAAGCTTATATTTACAGTGTTTTCTTCCCGCTTTCTGGGAGTATATAGCCTAAGTCTACCAATAGCTTTCAAAGACAGTTTTCATCCAAATAAAGTAAATATGTATCTTCCTTTCGTAGCAAAAAAATATAATCAAACAGAAGCAATGATACCTTTGAAACTGTGTTTGAAAATTTAGGTTAGGTATGTTCAACCATTCATTGATTCTTTGACTTCAATTAAGGGTGGCAAAGCTAAAGACATTATATTATTATTTCTCTTTATCATCATCTAAACTCTATAATTGCCTATTTTGTTTTATGAAACACTAGTACTACTTTTCTTTACAAACATGTGTAATTACATTAAACATTCCTCTCTGAAAGGAATGCAATTATAATTTGAACATTTCAGTATCATAAATAATAGTCTCAGACCTCTTTATTGTCCATTATACAACAATTACCCACGCAAGAAGTAAGATTATACCTTTCTGGTACTGTTTCTTATTCGTGTCACTTAATTTTAATGTGTTATTATCACGAACTCCAGTTCTTCTGTCTCAACATTTATTTTCTCTTATTTCATTGAATATTACACCATTTTACGCGCCTTAATTTCTTCTTAACTCTACAAACTAATTGTTTAACATTTAATTGTAATGCTTTGTACATATTTCGGGCAATTCAAAACAGAAACAACTATTATTTAAAGCGTAGTCTGCAAATAATTTGCTAAACTTTAAACCTACAAAGGCATACACTTTAACAATAGGTTTAATAAACACGATTATGTGAGGGCAATCTGATTAGCAAAATATATTAGATTGTAATTTATCTAAGTTAATGTTACATATTTCAATACTTATCACTAATTATTAATCAGTAGTTGTAATATAAAGTAATTGAATTAACCGTAAGACCTAAGTAACTTGCTACTTCTTGTAATACATCCACCATTTAACAATTGAGAAAAATATAGTTTTGTATGATTTTAATATTGATCTAATTTTGTTTCATTATCTCTTAAGGTCTTTCAATAAGGTCTATAAGGTCTTTCAAAATCTAAAAATAGCCAAATAAATTGTGTGCAAGGATGTTTTAAATTTATTTTGCATGAGCTTTCTTACAAATTCTTAAGTAATTTATATTTACGATCCACCGTATGCAATCATAATTAATTATTATATTACTTATAAAAGAAACCTAAAAAACGTAATTAGAAACACTGAAGCCCCAACCACAAGTTCTGTGAATAAAACTACACAAATAAACTGAAACACATTTATTAATAATTGGATTGGTAATTGGATATTGGTATTAATAAATGTGTTTCAGTTTATTTGTGTAGTTTTATTCACCGAACTTAAGGTTGGCGTTTCAGTATTTCTAATTGTTTAAATTCACTACAGTACTCATTGAACATCTACTAAAAAATTAAAAAATCTAAGGCTAAGCTTAGATTATTGATCTTGTACCCCTAGTATCATGATAGCCTACATCATTTCATACGTCTATCTTGTTCAATGAGAACCTTTGCACTTTGCAATGTCATTAAGTCACGTATGTGTCATTGTTGAATATCAATGACGCTATACTCCCTGCAAACCATTCCATAGTAGTTCCCTTGGTTGTCACATTATTTAGTCTGAATCTGTTTCTGTGGCGCAAAAACCTAGTTTTTTCTGTCGGCGTCTAAGACTGATAAAATAGAACCAACTCGCTCATAATTCAATAATTTTAAGTTTATCACTCTCCAATTACCAATCTCTCTTTCCAACATACTTTTAGATTTTGATTAAAACTAGCTATTGGATGTAATTACCGCTGCATTGTATGACAAATATATTGTTCAATAACAATTTGAAAGTTTTAGAAGTTAGGTATAAAACATTTTCTTAGTAGTGAGATATGTTGTGTAGTTCCTTTTAGTAGTTCGTTGAATTAAAAACTGTGTCTAATATGAATGCACGAGTCCCCTCGAAAGCAACAAGTCACGATTCCCGCTGTCTGACTATTGAACCACTACGTTAATATAATATAACATTTTCAAAAATATATTTTAAAACTACTTTTGAGGCTTTTCGTTGTTAATATTGCATTTTATTCAAATTGTTTGTTTTATCTACCATGAGTCAATTGTAAGTAAATTGATGTAAATATTTTACATAGCAGCTAAAACAATTTATTGTATGGCATTTTGTATAGAGGAAAACGATCTATATATTCTGATTGGTAACGAATTCAGATTTTTTCCACAGTAAAATTTATTTATAGTTTACACTCTCGCCACCATCATTAAATATGTAAGGCTCTTCTTTACCTTGAAGAAAACTTCCGAGTGTACAGTATGATTTCAATGCAAAAGGCCTGACTCAAGCCGCAAAGTCGTTGAAACATGCATTCGTAATACCGTGTTTCGGATTCTATTTATAAATTAATATCTGGGAAACTACTTTGAGTTATAAAGAAGGCTTTATATTTTTTACGTGTTAGCTTAAAATATGGAAATTATTACTTAAAACTCCAAAAAATGCGTTAAAAATAATCGATTTTTACTGATTTAAACTGTTGATTAAAAAGAGTTGCCGACCATTTCTTTCAATTATGAGATATAAGACAAAAGCGCAAAGCCTTTAAGAACAATTTAAGATGTTTCACAAGTTTTTAGGTTGAAAAACGGCGTCCGAAACACGGTAATACGAAGTGCATATTTTTGTTGTTTTACGCAAGGTATAGAAGACCCTTAAAATCATACGATTATAAACAATTTGAAATCTAAATGTTGTTTAATTTATGCTCTCATTTTTCTCTAGTTGTTCTATTGTTAACTAGTAGTTAACGCAACGATTGTATAATGAAGGCCTTTAAGCCACGAGTGAGATGTAAGTTGGAACACGAACGAAGCGAGTGTTCTAAATATCTCACGAGTGGCATAAAGTCTGAATACAATCGTTGCGTACACTACTTTATCTACGACCAAAAATATACAGGCTATTTGATGTTTGATGTTGATTGTAGATTTAATCATTGAATAAATAGACCAAAGCGAACTAGGTTTCTTATCTTGGGCCAATTCCTCAAAATACGCAATGAAAACATTCTCGGAAAACGAACTAACACCATTTCTAGTTTTCCACTCCATAAACTGGTTATAAACCTTTTCATAACGAAATTTAGATTTTTCTGGCAACAAATTGTTCAGAGCCGAATTTGCTTTTGTATTAATTTCCTCTGGAGTTAAACAAAATTCATCACTATCACTCATGTTTGCGGAATGCGTTAACTCACGTTTGAGGTTAGTTACAATAACACACTAACATCCGGAACGTATGGGTACAATCAGCTGATGTACGAATAGCGTTATTTTTATTACAACTCCACTTCCGTCAAATGACGAGCTCTCATTGGTCTAGAGCCTATTATGTAAAGTGACTCCTGTTAGGTAATGATATCATTACCTAATCGGGTTGGCTTTTGGTTTGTAATGTACCTCTTTCTGATGTTACTTGTAATAGCGTTATTGGTGTTTATTGCAATGATCGTAGATAATAGTATATTACTAAACATATAATAATAAAATAAGAAATACTCAACGTATCTCCTAATAAAACAAACATAAAAATGTTTATAGTACCATAAATAATTATCTTCTTGAACCAGGTTCATTTACAATATATTTTACTTAAAATAATAATTAAGGCATCTGCTGTAGGCTATAAACTACATAAAAAAGTCATGAGTAACCAAATTCATAATTATTTTAAACCTATAACTTTAATAAAATGATCATTCCTTCCCAGGATATGAAACTTTCTCTTTGACAGTTATTAAGAAGTATAATGTTGAATTTTATATTAATTGAAGACGGGGAAAACTACTGACGTCATCTGTCTGTTATAAGTTTGTTTTAAAATTAATTATACAAGTCTTTGTTATAATAATCGTTGTATTCTATTGTAGTTTGTATTATACTTGTTAGAGTAAGGAAATTAAGATAAGTTTTAAAACCATGTCAATAAACAACGTAATCCAGAATGGAATATACACATTACATTTTAAAATATAATTAAATAGTATCGTATATTTATCCTTGAGATAGTTGATGAAATGGAAGTTATTCCACATACAATAAACACAATATAGACATAAACTAAAATGTCATTATATACATTTTAAAAATACATTAAATTTAAGTTTTAATACAATTTTTAAACCTTGATATCGTTAAATTTTTGTAAATTATACCACGCAAACTAGTTGTATAGTTAAGTACAGAATATACCCTTAATGTACCTTAAGTTATAGTTAATGTACCTTACCTTACCCAAAAGTACAGCATTTGCTATAACATTATGGAATGCTAAGTTTGAAGAAGTAGTTTTAACATTTTAATTGTCTGATCTAGCCAACATATTTTTCCATTGTGGATTTTCGTTACAATTACGTCTTTCCACTAAAACTTAAAATCAAAATTTAAGAAAACTAAACGATTTTTGTTCATTAAATCCACTTACTGACGTTGCTGAATGTGTTACCAATAGCTATAGCTAGATGTAGTGTCACCGATTTCTAAAATAAGTTTATTTTCTTATAAGTTTTTTTTTTTTCTTTTTTTTTTTTTTGTAGAAAACCATTTGACTGACTACATATATTTTTTAAAAACCTTTCAACTCCAGGTTCTTTGCAACAGGTGTGTTGTTAATAATCTCGAATCGCGTGTTAATTTTGACGAGTAGATTTTGTGAAGCATTTATGTCGTATGTTATATCTCGCAGTCGATTAACATTTTATAAGAAGTATTACCCACATTAAATAGCATTTTTGTGACGTAAAAGACACGGCTTCTGAACAGTGTTCATTCATCACGATGATTTAAAAGTTCAAAATTTTAAACTAATATCGGACCATTTAGATTATTTTTACTTGCCAAGACCTTTCCTATCCCATTCCAATAAATAACCACACGCAACACTTTTTTATATTAAAATTCTTACTATTAGAAATTAATTGAAACAAATCTCTTTAATACATACACTATAAACCGAATCATTGTTTTTTCACGGCTAACTGCCTCGACTAAATGAAATATCCCTCTTACTGAATTCTGAGCATTAAATTAGCTGTTGAAGGTTTATGCCTGAGAAAGTGAAGGTCGGTAAGAAATACAGAGCCTCGTACAGAAGTGTTGAGTGAAAAATAAATATTTAAAGAAAACTTGTTTAAAGATGTTTCTTATGATAAACACTTAATTATATTATATAGGCCTAACTCAAAAAATATATTTTAGTAATTATATTTTTTAAAGAAAGAAAATCAAAGAAACTTATTGTGTAGGGTGTTAATTAATATTTTAAAACGACACTCTTCTCCTTTTAACTTTTTAGATTTTCTTGTTTTGATAGATTACGGATCTGAGTCATTGAAGTGTGCAAAAGCTTACATTGAAAGGCTCTTTCCTTTGTATAAGTATATCACCAAACACAGATCAACGAACTGGCAAATTTATTCATCTTCAATTTCAACCACAATTTAGATTCCCTTATTTTACATAACCTCCATTTACCTGAGTTTCAGTGTTATAAAGTATTCTGACGATCTATTCATGTTTGTGGAAATGTGATTTAGCTAGTTTCAGGTGTGTAGAATTATGAAATATTATAGCTGTGTTTGTAGTTAATTTCTCTTTTATTATTCTGCTATGTAATATTAATTGAACACAAGAATATAAAAAAAAACTTTCTGACTTATTATATGTTGCAAACATATTAACATTTATTTCCTTTATAAATTAATAAATTTTTCATGAATAATTTATAATATATTATACTATGATGATACTATATTTAAATACTTAAAACAAAAATTTGTATCATTTTAGTGGCACGTTTGCTACTTTCGAAAAAGTGTACCTCGAACTTATAACTGAATATGAAAACTTGAAACAACAAGAAAAATTAAAATTTTAATAACAGTATTCATAAAACAGTATGATTTATATATTTTTTTAAATTCACTGAATGTGATTTTGGAAATTTGTATTACTTATTAAGTAGTATTTGATGAATTTTTAATTTGAAATTTATTTACATTATTTGCAATTAGTGTAATCAACTTATATTCAGCTATTATGATGATCCTTCGTTTAAGAAATCAAATAATATAGGAAAATAATATTGATCTTGTTTTAATAAATTAGCAGTTGTTACATTATTTCGATGTATCGTAGAAACCAATAAGTTTAATATTGAGTCTGCCTTGCATCATGCAGACTTTATGGATAACATATTATAAAAGTCATTTATAAATACATTTTGAAAAACCAGTTTGATATATTGTTCGCAAACTAGAGTGTTTCCAGAAAAATGTTATAGTATAGATATTAAACCTTTTCATTAATATTATAGTACTATATTACATTAATATTTTAATTTATCATGCAAACAAAATGTTAATTATAGTTTAGGTACATCAGTTTTGTAACACAAATATCAATTTTGTATATCCGTAAATAAATAGCTAATTAAATTTAGACATTTAAAAACTTAGTTAAAATAAGGAAATAAGTAATACAATTTATAAACTATTATGTCTAGAATCAAATAATTCATACATTGAAGTTTTTCTAACAAATTTAATATATCCTTGAATTTGTAATAAGTTAAATGGTTTAATTCAACGCACTACAATTGGAAATGTTCATTCTACAATGCGACTAGTATATGGTAGGCTATAACAGCGCAAGAGTTGATTCACACAAGTTAATCAAACTGTGTTCTCGTCAGTTGTATTGCGGGAAGCTTTGTGCATTCATCTACCCTCGATGAAATCATAAGATCCGATTGTTACAACTGTTCAAACCAAGTTTATTTAACTGAAGTTATTTAAGGCTTCAAACAATGTTGTGTAAGAAAGCTTTAGTGCAATGGATTTGAAATAAATAGTGATAATTTTATAAATTGTAGAATTAAAATTTATAAAAACCTTTATTTTTAACAAATATCAGGTTTATAAACTAAATCAAAGTAACTAATTTATAATAAGATTTTTAAGAGAAGTGTTAATTTATCTTATCTATTTTTGTAATGAACAAAAACTATACAGAATGTTGAATTTGTTAATTTAAACTAAGCACATCTTTTAAATATATCCAGATTCTGTTTGAACAATTTTACGGTTCACGTTTAAGACATAAAGGTTCGACTATGATTTACAAAATGTATCTCATTTAAAAAATATCGTTTTGTTAAGTTCGCAATGAGTGTATTAAGGAAAAGATCGGGTACAGTGGGCAGTGCGTTTGGTGCTAAACCTTTTCGGAAACCGGGTGGTTTTCTACGAGCTCTACCATTACACTCTAGACCGTGTAAATATGACGTCAGAAGTTCTAGTTTTGAGGGAAGTGGCAAATGTTATGCAATATCAAGGTAAATTATTTACATTTACAAATTGGAAATGTTATTATTTAGTGTGTAAAATGATTCATATTCACAAAGTAGATTTTTGGTGTATTGTGTTTGAATTTTTCTTTTCTGAATGTATTTATTTTATGTCAGACTAAATAATGCCGGCGATTATCAGCGTATATCGTATGTAAACCGATTTTTAGTAACTAAGTTAAAACCTAACCAATCTGTGTTGGAGAACAGTAGCAGTCAAGGTAGCTAAAGTGTTATAGTAAAGTCAAGTTGAAAAAAATGGTCAAAAATAAAAATATCCTGTATTAAAAATGTATATATTTTATTATCAGTAGATTTTGGGGTGTAGATTCAGTGTACCCACGCATATGGGGAACAAGTGGGGCAACACCCATACAAATTTAAAAAAAATCGATTTTCCCTTTTTCTAAAGTTTATTGCTTTATTTTAGGTTGTGTAATATCAAGTTGAAATCTATTGACAAATTTTGATGAAAGAGTTAATAACGAAGAGTTTGAACATTATTTGACGATTTTAAACACAATATATCGGCTATTTTTCGCAGTTATTTTTATATATTTTCTAAAAATCACTCGAATATAGAGTGAATAGAGATTTTGATCGGAAGCAAATCTGTTATTTTTTTAAATATGAGTACATATTTATTTACAATAATGATTATTTTGCGAGTCAACATTTAAGTTAAGAAGGTAATCAGATAGTTCAAAGTTGAAAACAGTAAAAACTAACTAAAACATCTTTCCTATTTTAATGTTCCTTTTAAAATAAAATGTATGTAACATTAGTAATTTTAACTTTAAGTTACAAAGACTATTGCATCTGTGTCACTTAAGAAAATAAGAAGTAGGCCTATACTTATTGCAGTTAATATTGGTGGGTCTTTTTATTATTAGTTTTACCTTATAGTATGTAATATTAATCTCTAATTTATAATATAAAAATTTATTATTTAGAAATAATTTAACGAAGTTAATATATTTTAGAAAAACTGTTTTACTTTTAATTACGCTTACTAGTAAACAATAAAAAACATGAAGATAGTCTGTTATTAATTTTTTTAATGAAGTGCTTTCCGTTAATGTATATAAGGCAAACAAATCTAACTTTTAACTATAATAATTATATCCGTATAACATAATTTAACCATTTTAGGCACTATAAGAGATAAATAACTTTATTGTTTTAAAACGGAACTTAATTTCTAAACATTATTTGAAATACATTAATTGTATTAGTTTGTAACAAGCTATGCCTAACAAGCTTTTTAATACATTATGGTGTAAAACTATTTTCAAGAGAGTGAAATTCAAAATTAACAACAAGTCTTCCTGAATAAATAGCTCAGTAAAACCATATTGTAATAAAATTTGAAAAAAAATTATAGTATGAAATTGTGTATTGATTATATTCAAGTAGATGTTACTAATGAGAATTATATCTCAATCTAAGGTTTTACCTTAGGTCAACTGTTGTTTGATTGAGCTCCAGGCGGCCAATTGTCTAAGCCTGTTTTGTGACACTTTATATGATTAAGGAAATTGAGACATCGCTTGCCTCCACGTCCAAAATTACTTTCGTTACTATACTGTAAATCTAAATTAGTTTTGCTTAGATCAAACGACATACAATAATTACACATAATTTAAACGTTTAACTTGTTATCTATTAATATACATCTAAGTAAATTAATGGAACTACTACGAAATGAATTTAATTGCCTAATACAGTATTTGCATCTTTTTGTGATTCTGTCACTAACTGAATTGCTGACATTAATTAACTTTTCTAACACTAGCTTTTGTAAAATGATGTATTATATTCTCTAGCTGCATTCTTATTTATAAGTCAATTATTCTTATTATTTTTTTATCCTAGTAAAACAGTTGTAATTATAAAAATGTATTGTTGTATTGAGGCCAACAGATCTGGTTGTCTTGCTGTATAGTTCTATAAAAAATAATTTACAAAAACCATTTTTGTATCATCATAACACATTAATACAGTAATAAATGAAACTTGTTGAGATAATACAGACATAGGTTTGTATTTTATAAATGCAGGTAAACTAGTTACATATTACATTACAAACTAAAGTTGTCTTACATTTACTTTTATGTAGTTTATCCAGATAGGTCAGGACTATTTGTCTATTTTATCAAGTCCATATTTATGCTGTTAAGTTCTAGCAAGTGGGCATTTACACTGCCATGTAGTATTTTATTTTCTCTTTCGATCTATGAATTCTATGATTAAAAAGGAACAGGTTCCAATCCGTCGACAATTCTTCATTTGGCTCGTGTAAACTCTAATGGTATAGTAGGCTACTGTATCTTTTTTTGTACTCAGTTTATGTACTGCCTTTGTATGGTTCTGCTACCATATAGTAAATAATTATTTCTATAAGATATATAAAAATGAAATAATTTTACTTATTCTAAATACATAATTACAAATATTTGTTTAAATTTTAATTTTGTTGTTTGAAATTATATATGTTTAGTTTTAATACGTGTTGTAAAAATAAATGCATTATATTTCATTCGTTTGTAAAAGTTATAATATTTGTCTCAACGTAGTTTTTGCATTCTTTTTATAAACCTGGTAATTTAAAACAACTAATTTTGTGAACGGTTATATCCGCCAGGTTAAACTGAAGATGAAATAAACAGGAATAACCCATCATTTTTGCAATTACTGCCATTTCTAGTCATTGTTAATTTATTAAACAAATTTTACCAAATCTTCCTCGTTTTGATATTATCTTTTCATTCGTTGGGCGCGTTATGAAAACATATTGACGGTGAATTTGTACTATGTTCGCACACAGAATGACATCAAATTTACATGTATGCTCGATCAAGTCTTTAGAAAAAAGTCACTGTAAAGTATATTTAAAATTATTATTACCTCAATAATTTAGTCAAAACTATAATATTATTGTTCATTTTAACAATAACTTAAGTTTTAAATAGGTATATTTAGTAAACCTATATATTAGTAAACAGAATCTCAAACGTGTAAGATTTTATTAAAATAGCAGTTTTACATGACCATGCGCATGTGCTACACGATTCTGTTACTAATTTATGTATGGATGTACACTATCTTTTAAAGGAGTTGATACCCATTACATCTTATATGACTAGTGCATATATATTTTTACAAACAAATTGTTTGAAGTAGAATGACTATAAAACATTATAGTTTTAAGGTAAACATATTCCCAATGATGTTTTCATCAAGGAAGAATATAAGAAAGTAATACCTACCATTATTTCTGTATTGGGGTTACATCTACCCAACGCAATCCAAAATTAATATAAAATTTACAATAATATCATTATATTGTTGGATATCCAATACGTTTAAAGTCTTGTTATTTATGGATTTTTCTTCAAGAAAAAGAAATAAAGTATTTGTGAATGGATCTAACACCACTAGTGGTAACGGTAACACATGTGCATACCTTACTTGTCACGTCTATCTTTCACGTTTATATTGAAACAATTTGTCAGCTGTACATACAGCTGTATTTATATATCTTGCATGAATTAAACATGCTTGCATTTTACTTTAGGGACTAATGTTTAAAATCAAAGTAATAATTCGAATAAAGCACGGATAAGAAACGAAATGAGAATCAACAAAGTAGATGAAGCTAACAAAATACCAATTTGTGGAAGATGCAAGTGGTCAGTCCTTCAAAGAATCTCATGAACATTGATACTAGTTTACGTAATATTTTTACTACAAACGACATATTTTTTTTCAACTTCCACTATATAAGTATTTCATCCCATCAATACTAGGCACAATATTTCAATACAACCTCGTTTTAAACGTGTAGACACAATCAAGATGTCTGTGATAGTTCCTAAATAAATATTGTTTAACAATATTAAAGAGACTGTTTTGTCTTGGCATAAACCAAAGAGGTAATTTCAAGAATTTGACAACTAATTTGATCTAACATATGAAATTTATTAACTGATATTTTTTAATAATTTAATGCTAGCCCATGTAATTTAGTCATTTCGAAATTCAGAATTGATAAAGACTTTTGACCAGTCCCCAGGACTTATAGTCCCGAATTAGCAATAGCCTAATTATTACCAAGAACGTAACGGTTTGTACAAAATTAAAGTTTTTAAATTATGTAAAATTTTTCTGGAAATAAATATAATGGATTAATATTACAAAAAAAAAAAAAAAAAAAACAAAGATAGCTTTAACCCCAGTGAAATCAGCCCAATCTGTGTAACAGGAAAATACACTATAACTCACCCTTTGTTGGAATGTGAAGGGTAAATCTTTTTTTAGATGTAAATATTTAAACAATTACAATTTCGTACATCATTTAATATATTATATGGAGACAATTTTAACTTCAAACTTAGTACAGGCCATGCAATATATTTACCTTTTTGTTATGTAAAGTATAAAACTTAGAAAATCCATTATGAATGTAATAAATTAGTTTAGTCAAGTCTTCAAGTAACTAACTCGTGTGTAAATGTACTAATATTATAGTTGTTAGTGTAATTTCGTGTTATTTCAGTATTTAAAATTGTGTTTCGTGTTATAATTGTATACAAATAATTTTGTAAGTATCACAAATACACCAGAAAAATTATTAGAGAAAACTAAGGATAAGAACGAACAATGTCATAAAATGTGTTATTTTTGTAAATGGTCAACATCTTGCTTATGAGGCCTACATAGTACTTTAATGCAATGAAGTTGTTGTGTTGTTGTTTTTGTTGTAATAGATGCTACATTTGTGTCTTATCTAAGAAATATTTTTTCGTTTCTTAACCCTATTTTTCACGAAATTGTTATTGCATTTTTTTATTTTTTCAGAATAAGCATTTAATCATATTTATGTTTTGAAATAATGGAAGCAATATCAGATGAATCAATTTTATTTAGTTCAGGCAGTTCAGATGACTTTGTTCCCCCTACATCATCAGATAGTATAATCATTTTGTGCCAACCATTTTATTTAGGAACATTAGACATTTAAAAAAAACCTATTTATACTGCATGCTGAACAAAAAACATTATCACATACTCACTTAATCTAAACCTAAGAGGAAAAAGTAAAAATAGCAGAAGGAAACTTACAGGAGATGCTCATTTTGTTGAAGAGCACATTGCATCATTTACAACCATAGAAAATCATTATTGCAGATCAAAAACTAACAGGTTATACCTTGCTGCTCATCTTAGTGTAGGAAAGATTTATGAACTTTATCGAGAAAAAATGTATATAGAAAGACAAATTTCCTATAAAAAATACATGTACCATCGAATATTTGTAACAAGGTTTAATCTGGGTTTCCACATCCAAAAAACAGACCGATGTGACCTTTGTGAAATGGTAAAAGTTGCAAAACAGAATGACAATTTCAGAAGAACTTAGACTGCAATATTACGAACGCCTTGTTCTTAAAACCAACATGATACACGTTCGAAACAAAAAGCGGGAAAACACAGATCTACTTAATATTCGATTTGGAAAAAGTTATCATTCCACCTCATGCAGAAATTAACAGTTTATTTTACCTAAGAAAATTAACTGTTTATAATCTGACCGCTTACTACAGTGTAACCGAAGTAGTATATTGTGCACTTTGTAATGAGACCATTGGGGGAGAATTGGTAACAATGTCGCTAGTGCTTTCAGGAAGATTTTAGACACAGTTTTTGAAGAAAACGATAACGATTTGATTACTTGGTCAGATCGTGCATTCCTCAAAACCGGAATTCATTTATATCCAATGCTGAGATACAGTTCTTAAGAAACAGTTATGAGGTGAATTCAATTACCATGCAATATTCTCTTCCGAGGCACTCGGCTGTACAAAACGTGGACAATGCACATTCACAAATTGAAAAAGCAATGAAGAGAATCGATGTTTACTCTCCAATAGGTCTTATTAGGGTTCTAAGATCTATAAACAACCCGTACAAGGTAATCCAGATGAAATCAGAGTATTTGAATAATTATGTTCAAACAGCAAACGTGTTCAATTAGAAAGTTGTCCCATTTACAAAAGATCATTGCTCAAGATCAGTCGAACACTGGGAATAATTTTCTATAAAACATCGCATGATGAATATGAGCCACTCAATATGGCCAACATCAAGTTCACGGAGGATCCAAAGCGTGATTCGAAAGCATCTACAAAGAAAAAACCCACAAGGTACCAGAGAAACAAGTTAAGGTTACAAAAACACAAGTTAATGTCACAAAAAACAAGTCCAATAACTAGTGTTTGAATGCTAATGACTTCAAGGAATACTAGTGTTTGATGTCAAACCTCCAGTTTTGAAGTATCAGAATGAAATTCCAGACTTAAAAAAAGACATTAAAGCTACATTTCCATTCATGCCTTTGCAGGACATTGAATATTATAAATCCATCCTCCACGTGTAAAAATAAAGGGTTTACTTGTTAATAATATTTTTTGCTACAGTCATTACAAACAATTCCATCTGTTTTTTACCTTTTTATCAATAAATATAATTATGTGTACTTAAAAGCTGCAGTTATAACCATTGTTCCTTAACTGCTACTAAATTATTCCGGTAATAATAGTTTGACAGGGTTCCAAGTTCAGTTAGAACCTTGTCAGTCTGAACTTGAGCTATGTTGTCTATGACAATGTTCTAACTGCAAAATATCTTAGGCCTATACCATAAATCATGTATTTTCACAGATTTTATCTATTCAGTAGAATTTAATATACATATAAACATACAAAACAATTATAGCATTCAGTTAGAATAAAATTTAACAAAATTATGAACCTGTATATCTCAAAACTAGGGTTACAACAGTAAGAACCTTATAAGTAAATAATGAGCTGGACTTGTGAGAACAATATAGATAAAACAAAACAATAACACAAAATCTCACAACAAATACGTTTAATAAATCAAACGCGTTTCAACGACAAAGTCGCCATCCTCAGTGATAAAGCTACAAAAGCCAAACTACAACTAAACTAGCAAAGCTCCATGCCCCGTATTTATACAAACTGCAAGGGGCGTGGCACAAGACCACATTACACTATTAGGCGCCAACAAATGCCTACGTTATCACAACACAATAGACTTACTAACAAAATATATAACATAATGAAGCATAATACATATAATACAAATAAAAATATAAACAATATAACACATTACATTAATATAGAATTAAATATAACATACAGAAGCAAAAACATCAAATGTAAATTAAGGACTATGCAATCAAAATGTTTTAATTACCAAATGACAAACAATGTAAAATTCGTTGTAACAGTATTTTTTTAAAGCATTTCATTTACTTTTTAGAATTTATTTAGCAAAGATATTTATAAAAAGTCATTCATTTGATTGCTAAGAATTACTCTCACACCAACAATAAATGTTTTATGTACATATAGCAAAATTAAAATAACAATAATTGTAACATAAGTTTTGAATACATTTCTATTAGCCTGTAAAAACTTTAAAACTATTTTTAATCAAGTGTTCGTCCAACTAAACTGATTCACTTTTAATTCAGCTTAGTTACGTAACGTTAGAGAAAATACATTTTTCTGAAGATAATTAAAAACATTTAATATAGCGGTGAAAATATAGCGGATGAGTGCTGTAATTAAATATTGACTGCAAATAAATACTTGTTTAAACATCAAATTAAAAATGGTTGGATTGGTAATGTGTATTTACCGACTTAATATTTATACTCTTTAGTTTATGGTTATAAACAAAATTAAAAAACATTTTATATTTATTGAAACTCTATAAAATAACTATCAATTACTAGACAGAGTTTTGTTTACTGTAAAATATTATTGACATTATTTCTTGAACTCTCAATTCAGTTCGAAATTAGTTTTTGATTTATTAACTTCTTAAAATTAGGCCACTTAATCTAAAATGTAATGGATAAAAATAAGTATGACATTGTTAGAATTAATAATAGAAACAGGTATTAAAATATAATAGCAAACAATAAAAAACCGGAAACAAAACATGAGTACAACAATAAGAAAATTTTAAATTATTTATAAAAACTAATTATGAAAATGTTTCTTGTAATGAATAAATTTAATTTTTTCATGTAAAAAGAACATGTTGATAAATTTTATTAGTTTTTATATTCATTTCCGTAAGCAGCTAATACACACCCCTAAAACAACTTTACTGCAGTGTGGATATGATTTAGTAAGCAAATTAATTTCCTTTTATCTGATCAGCTTTTTGGAAACGAATACTACAATTTTAAGTCTGAATTGTAAGTATAAAATTACAGGTTATCAAAAACCAGTACGAAACTAATAATAACAAATATATAATTGCATTATTACAGTGTTATATTATAATATTTATTTTATATCTTTGTTTGCTTGTCAGGAATGGTTAAATATCTTAATATTCTTTTCTATTTTTTTTTTAATATTTTACTTTGAACACCAATTATTTTAACTTATGGATTTAAAAATCTAAATTTTCCCTAAAATACTTTATTTAAATTTGTTTAAAAATAAATTATTGTATTTATTTAAATATCATATAAAGCCGAATAAAATATTTAGTTACAAATTTTACGGAAGTTGCTATAAGTATTAGACGATAGGAATGTATATACTGTATTTGTTATTTTAAATTGATATGAATCAGTTAATTATGTTTATACATGTCACTGTGTTTAGTATGGTTAGTACGTCTAGTATGGGTTGTAAATCACCAGATATTTGTTTATTATGTAAATAAATTCAATAATGAGGAAGGTTTTATTGTTAAGAAATAGTTTGGATAAATTATTAACTTATACTAATACTTTGTGAAACTCAAATAGTCTTTCAAATAAGGTTCCACCAGAATTGTATTTAAATTTACCTCTCATTATCATGGCTAGACTTGTTCTATTTCTGATTATTGTCAGGCTATGACAAACTAAGTTTTTCTTGATAATGGAAACAAAAATATCTAAACTTCAATACAAAATAAGCTTAATATGCGATCTTGTATTTGGTAAGAATAGCATCGAGGTGCATTGGTTAGGGATCTACATTCAGATTGCTACAGTTTGAAGCTCCAACACAGTAGCACATTTTCTTGGGATGTTCTGCTCCCCCAGCTATATCTGTGTCTACCTTTTGTTGCGTAAAATCGTTGAGAAACAAACATAAATATGTTATAATTATATCTTGTTTATTACCAATGTTATTTGACAATTTTAAATTTGGAACAATTAACTAACAAATTTAAAGAAATGTTAATTCTACTAATGTATATTTGACAATATACTTCTTTAACAAGACAGTAAATATATTTTAAAATATTTAACTCATTTTTGGATAAATTTATCAATTAAGGCATACTTTAAATAACAGGTTTATAATAACAGGTTCCAGCCGTACATTAACAGGTCCTCTAGGACTCGTACATTAGTAGCTCACCTTTCCCGAAGGGGACTTGGTAATTTAGTGTCTGACTGAACTAACTTATTTTTCGCTTCAACAAACCCGCCCTTCAACTGTAAATCCAACTGCTTTATTCCCAATTCTAGTCTAGCCAACTATATTCTTGTGTTCTGATAAGATGTATAAGTCATTAAGAATGTCACATTCCTACTAGCTGAAATAATAATTAAAACCCTTTCAACAATACAAGTATGTTATCTTTCTTTTTATAGTCAGCATGTAGTTCATACGTATTGTTGGTACTTATTATATCTGTATTAAGTTAGTCTTTCTAATTTTTTTATCCCACACATGTTGTTAAGTTGTACATAAGAAAAGTCGAAGCAAATCTGTTTACTGCTTTAGATTATGATGTATATGCTAAGGTATACAACTAAATTATACTTTAAAACAAATTAATACATTTACAAACACTAGAAACGTAAATATAATTTCTCTGTACGGATTTACTTTTAATTTATAATAACACAATTATCTCTTTGCAAAAACTACAATTTTCGGGTATTCCAATGTGCAAAACAGAATCAGGAAAATTTTTCAAATGCTTTTAGCATTTAGTAGTGCTTTTAAGATTATTTATTTGCCTTTCAAACTAACGTGGCATATATTTTTAATAATAATTTTGTTTAATTATTTTAAAATTTGTTAATAATTAAAAATGTTCACATTGATACTATTAATTGATTACCTTTGAGTCTAGGGGCACCTTCATTCTTTCAAAGATTAATATAATATAATACTCTAATTATTATTATATATGGTAGTATTATATATATAATAGTATATAATCAATAATAAGATATATAAAATTTGTTTATAATTTTTTGTGTGATATAATATATTATTTACATGTATTGTATATTACACTACTTAAAATATATATATTTATATTAAAAAGAAATTCACGTTAATCCCTAACATTAGCAAAATTATACAATGCCTTTCTTTTCTTTTCTTTATTAAATATTAAATGTTTAATTTATTTATAACTAACTTTGTTTGTAATAACAAACATATGTATTTCTTATATAGGTTATGTTTCTCTTAATTATACTAGTTACAATGTTTAAATACATCTTAGTAGCTACTTAAAGTCATTTTGATGTTTTCTGATTTTAACACTTTTTTACGAAATTAAAGTTAAAATTGTATTGCATTGATTAGGGTAAATATATTATTTTACTTCTCCATTAACTTGTATACAATACTTATTACGTTATACTAATTTTATATTTTGCTACATTCATTTATTGAAATAGAGTTCATTCACGTTTGAAACTTGAATCTTCAATATATTTTTAAGTGTTTACTCCACCTACTGACCACACCTTAACATTTTCCCAAGAAATTTTAGAAGTGATAACTTCTATTGGCCCGTTGGGCACTTTCGCTTGACTACGTTTCTGAAATCTCGCTAAATTTTTTGTTTAGACATACAGTAAGTCAGATCATGGAGAGGGAATAGGCAATACATAGTATAATATAATAATACGTTTTATAATATTATATTATAATAAGTATGCGAAAAATAGTGATCATTATAATGTAAGCAGTATTAATTTACAGAATAATGATTTTGAGTGAGGTATTGATGTATGCACTCTACATAGAATTCTAACAATAATTCAATATGTGAGGGATAAAATTATAATTAATAATATTACTGATTAAAAACTAAACACAAAGATAAACCTAAACAAGACGAGTCTTTAGTGGGAATGGAGAGTAAATAGTGCTTCATATGAACGAGTCGTGTAGCCGTTGAGTCGAACCAAAGAATATTTGACTTCAAACATTCGAGGCATCCCTTTGCCTTGGTGCAAAAATACTGACATCGGCCGGAACATGGTCAAATGCGAACGTTTGAACGCTCGTAGGTTTGAACAACGGGCACACGATGTGACGAACCGTCAAACGTCCAACGTTGGAAGGTGTTCGTAGCATCGTGTAGAACCGGCTTTATCACAATGTTTCAAATATTTAGGTTGTCGAGTTTTTCCAGTAGTATGTGTTAAAAATATTTTCAAAATTAACTATTTTAAAATAACTGAACTCTTTTATTTATAACAATATATTTTTATCAGTGCAGAAACCATAGCAACATTATAAATAATTTGTTTTATTATGTACCAATTTGATAAATTTGTACTAATATTATATTTTCTGTTTGGTAGGCTGTTATTATATTAAACATTATTATTGAGTTTTCTGTTTTGCAATATTATGTTAAAATGTATTTTCCTTTTTCAATAACAAAATAAACGGTATCAGTTAACTGACACAAACTTTCTTCCAACTTACTGTAGTCAAAATAATATTGTTTTTAATCATTTTATTTACTACTTTTTAGAACAAAACAAAAAAATAATATTCTACGTACGTCAATCGTATACAAAAAGTATTGTCCCTGGCGGGATTCGATCGCTCGACCTTTGAATTACTGGCCGTGCTCACTACCGTGGTGCTACCCCGTGCGGCCGTTGCCGCGATGCTAGATTGACAACACAAACTTGTTTATTTTTAAACATTTCCCCATAGTTATAAAACGCCGAAGTTTTGATAAAAGCGGGTGGTGTCATTTTGTTTGGCATCTTAAGCACTATAAATACTGAAAATTTGATCAAAATCGTTAGAGCCGTTTTTGAGAAATTTGCATTTTTGTCGTTTTTTATGGGTTTTTAGGGGTAAATTACCCTTAAAAATTCAAAATTCCAAAAAAAGAAAAAACTCCTGGAGATATTAGGGTTTAGTACCTACATACCAAATTTCATGAAAATCGGACCAATAGTGTCCTCTCTGGTCGTGTATACATACAGACAGACCGACAGACAGACACCACTCTAAAAACACTGTTTTGGGTTCAGGGAGCACCAAAACAAAAAAATCCACTAAAAATATTTTTGGGTTCAGGGAGCACCAACACAGATAATTGCACTAAAAAATTTTTTGGGGTTCTGGGAGCACCAAAACAGATAATTCAACTGAAAATTCAAATTCGAACATTTTTACGAAAACAATACTTTCTCCATATACTACGTATAGGGTGGAGAAAGTAAAGACATGACAATAATTCAGATAACATATCAAAACATATACTACGTTACATTCATTATTGAATTTAAGTTATGACGGAATCATAAAGGTTCCGGATTCAAATCCCGGTCTTGGTCCATGTTTTTTCATTTGTCATTTAATTTATTTTAGTTTCGCTTTTTATTTCCTTTAGTTGCTAAAACTATTCCGAAGGTGCATTTACCTTCACTGTTTCAATACTCAGTTAATTTAGTTGATTTGATTAATTTTACATAGTTGTTACTAGATCATTAACTAAACTCTGAGTTCCAAGCAAATTGTTCCGTTTTGCGTAGTCGAGGTCACTTTGAGAATATGCATACATAGGTTACTTAATTCGAATAGTGGATATGTCTTGTTGTTGAGCTACTCTTATTATAGGGCCAGAAAAACTTCCATAACAGTCTGGATATAACATACAATTATAACAGATATTATTATATACAATTAACACCGATGAATTAAATACACGAAGTCGTTCATTTCTGGTAAAAGTAATTTATTTGAAAGGATTGCTTTTTCATTTGAATGTGGGTCACAAAAGATATTAGTGTCACTTATTTGAATTCGTGTTACCGCTGATAAAACTACCATGAATTTTATTCCGTATTTGTTGTGGAGAGGAGTTAATTATGTATGTAACATAAAAAGGTATAAAGCTATTATATTTTATTACATACAGTTAAATTTAGACCGTTTCTTTCATGTCATTGGGTATGTTATTAGTACCAGTAGTTAGTTTGTTATATTGCTATAGTAGTTTTTAAATGTATCTAAGCTTTAAACCAAAAATGTTATAATACTGTCCTTTTTCAGGTATTTAACTAAATATTGTGTTACTTTTTAAACTTAATAAATTTGATCTAAACCAGTAACTAATACATATAGTTAACCAAGATATAAATAAATCCGTATTTTTTAACAATGAAACTTTCCTCTATCAGAATTTATTAGCCTGTATACTATGCAAGAGAAGATATTATATGGTGAACTATAAATTAAGCTTTACAGAAGAACCAGCAGTAAGAATTACTAATTTTATATAGCTGCAGCCTGGAAAGGAAGGATGGTTTTTATTCCCTGCTTTATCACTAAAAAATAATTTTTTTAATACAAGTTTAAATATTTGAAAAATAATAGTCTTAAAAAAAACCATTTCACATGCCACTTTTTGTAACATTATTTTATTTATATTTATGTAACCTTATTATTGCATGTTTGATTAAATTTTAAGATTTAAAAGAAAATTGGTATTTTTTAGCTAAGGTACACATCTAATTGAAATTAAAAATAATAACAAAATATAATAATAAATAAATAACAAAAGAAAAAAAACAATTTAAAATGAATTTTAAAAGAAATATAAGATGCAATTTACAAACAATTTGGTCTAGTGTAGAACTTCTCACTAATATAATTACACTTTAAATACATTAATAAATAATTACATTGTTAATGAGTAAATAGTCTTAAGATGGAATATTGAAGTTTACAGTTTTTACCTCGAGTAGGTCATACAAGCTAATCGAATTTTTTTCCTTAACAGTTGTATATTGTGGACAAGTTTGGGAATTCAACTCCCATGGAACAAATCATCATGTTTTAATTGGTAAAACTGTTTATACCAAGTTTTTTATTTTTTTGTAATTGGTGACAAAGAGAAATTTGTGGTATGATTTATTTATCTGTGTTTAACTATTATTTGTTTTAAAGTAATCGTAATGTTGTTTTCAAAATCTGTAAACATCTTTTTACAAATTTACACTGCAATGTATCTAAATAAAATCAATGAGTTAGAGTTATAGGTAATGAGAGTGCGTTTCGAAATAAAAAGTAGACTGTACCGTTTTTTTATTTAGACAATTATTTAAAAAATTTGTGTACTAATAAGAATAAAAAGGTAATACCAGTGTTTATTATTCATGACACACAAATTATTGTTACTATTTCGTATTATAAAGATATCCTAACTTTTTTATTACGTTTTATAAATATGATAAAACTAATTTATACCATTGTAAAATCTAAAAAAATAAGTTAATTTTACTAATAGTTTTTTAAAGAATACACTTTGATATTGTAATACACTTTAACAACAATATTGTCCAATTACTACTCTAGTCATGGTGAAGGGAAAGAACTATGCATGATAATGTGGAAACTGTATTATTGATATTAGTACTTAATGAAATATGTACTAACTATTAGAAGTGAATATAATAGATTATTGCAATTTTTTTTCAACAAGTAAAATTCTACTTACAAATATAATTGGTTATATTACTAAAGAATACCCTACCTTGATGTGCTAGTGAAATAAATTTTGTGTTTAGTTTTATAGAAATAAATAATTTTACTATTACATTAAGAAAAACCTAGACATGCTTTAGGTTATTAATTTTTAAAGCATAGGTCCTTGGTTAATATAAGTTTAGGAAAAGTTACTAAAACGTGGATAGTTTATTAGGTATAGTTTTATGAAAAAAATAATTAGTTTTGCTTCTTGTATCTTTCTCACAATGGTAGAGACACATTCCTATACAGTTTTGTAGAATTAAAGGCTCTTTCCCCGTAGGCGTTTTCGCTAAAAACCACGCAAGAAATGTCAGTCTTTTTCACATGCCATTTCATTTCCCCCGCTATCAGCATTCTGGGTTGTTGAATATTATAGTAAAAAAATTAAACACCTCAAACTTTGCAGAATTTGTTTGTCTTTCAAATAGTAGACTAATATATATTAAATGTTACATTTGCTTTTAAAAATGAGTAGTGATAATGTAAACACTGAAGAAAAACTTTTTCAGGGACATTTTGTCTGTTAATTCTTTTAGATAAAAAACTGAATTTAATTTGAATGAGCAATATACTTCGTTCAATGTTTCTTTATACAAGTTTGTGTAGATTTAATTAGCGCCAGAAATGAACATAAACTGCGAAACTTGAACCAGCTATCAGGATTCAAATTCAAAATAATTCGACCACGCAGCTGGACCGCTGACGTGAGTTGAGCAAATTCCCAAAATTAAGTTTATAATCCTATGTTTTAGGGTTTCAACCAACAATTTAGGAAATAGGTCTAGTCAAGAAGGCGTTGGTGTGTACGCAATATATTAGTAGAATTAGTTTGCGTCTAGTGGCCTCGCGAGTTTGAACCACTTGGCTTCGAAACGGGTACTTTTATGGTATTTTACGTTTTTATCGATTTTGAGGGAACCAACCGAGCTATAAGGTCGCGTAAAAAAACAAAATGTGCAGGATAACATCCTACATTTATATTTTTATATAAAAAACTTTAAAAAAAATCATTCTCGTATTAAAAACGTCAAAAAATAGTTACTTCCTGTCAAAAAATGTACTTCCGGAAGTTGGATTTTTTTTGGCTAATGAACTCGTCCGAGCGACGTAGACAACCAACATGTGTACCAAATTTGAACCAAATCAGACTTAAAATGCAGCCGCTCGAGTGCGAACACATAAATACATATATATATATATGAATTTTAATGACACCCCAAAACGTGTTCTGGGGACCATGATCGGTCCCAGAACTCTTACTAACTTTACTCTTTACTAACTTATAAAGAGTATTAGATCACACACATTAAGCAGTGAGATTGGTCTATATATACTTTCTTTATTTCGAGTTATTAAATAGGAATAAGTTTAGCAGTTTTACTTTGAAACTAGACAACTAACTAAGGTTTGGATACTAGTATTTATTAAACGTGTTAAAGAAAAAATACAAATTTGTGTAATATTTTCGTGAACCGAGCAGGAATTTCATTCTGTCTAGAATTTCCAAATATGGCCGACTGGTAGAAGGCCTTAGACAAGATGTTTTCCTACATTTAAAAATATGTACTTGCTAGTTTGAATTAAATCTTAACAAGTTCACTGCTACGCAAATTTAGTATTTCATATGCTAGGTGCTGACCTTTTATTTTTTTATATTTATAGCCTAAATGAGTAGAAATTACTTTATTTTTTAACCTTTCTACGTAATAATCATTGATATTTAAAAGCGGATAGGACATAGGCACATAGGTTTAAAATTGGTGTGCGAAGAACACAATGCACGGTGTATTGAAAATAGCCTACTGTTAATACGGAAGTTGGCGTGCGAAACACGCAATGCATTGTGCTTCGCCGCTTCTCATAGTGTTCATTGTCAAACGCACATGTGTGTCCTTAACAGTGAACGTGTTAAACACAAATAAAAATGAATTAACAATATTGTCACCTTTCTTATACATTTACAATAAAATGAATTTATCTTTTTTACTAATACTTTTAGGCTTCTCATATAATATACTACTAAGAGAACTTTACGGATTATAATGTTCCTGTTAGTTTATTTCCATAATTCCGACAGAACGGCGTTTCTGTTGAATTCGTGGCTATTTTCAGGAATTAATTTAGTTTATATATTTACTGAATGGATCGAATAATACAAGTTAGGATCTACGTCTAAATTTGTTTAAGCGTTAAGAAAAGTACGACTTTACTTGTTTAGTCCTGTTCGAACAGCGGACTGTAAATCACCAAAAACCTCAAACCATTTATGCTCCCACGTAAGTCAAGCCACGTGTAGATTATAGTCTAAATAATGTGGTAACACCTATAATAACGTCATCCAGCCCAGCAATAGCGGGACAGGTTGATGATAGAGACATTTTCACAAGCACAGCGTAATGGTCAGTTTTACAGGTCTATATTATATAAGCCTCTATATTTTAGAAATATATGGTCAAAAGTCGATTCAGTATTGTCAGTAACTCAAGTTGGTTTAGCTATACCACAAACAAACCCAGCAAACAAACAATCTACATTTTTGTCAGCAAGTCTGTTGTTTGCTATCCACTCCTCCAACAATGTTTAATATCTCCGATCACACGCATACGTTTGTAATCCCTCAATAAACCATTTCATATTGCTTTCATGAGTTTTATAAATAGCAAAACGCTAACTGATTTTCCGTTATACATAAGTTCTACATTTAGTCTTAGACAACATTAATATTTACCTCTATATATTGGACTGCTTAACTTCTACTTAAATTACTGCTCCGCCATTACTCCTTTTTTTTATTGGTAACAATATCATACCCATCTCGATTGATTACAACATTTCTTATAGGTTTATTTTAATTAAGTTATCTAGGTTAACTTTATTTTAGGTAAAACTTCACAATGATGTAGGTCGGCATCATTCATATTGGGACATCCTAGATAAAATTATAATGTTACTGATGATGTTGACCTAAATCAGCTATTTTCTCTGTTAGTATGTACTACAGGTTGTTGCTTGCAATAATAATAGATATATGCTTGACAATAATCATCCTTTTTAACTTCTAGTTGTACATTTTTTATCCAAACTTCTATACAATTTGTAAAACGTAGACGAATTGAGAATACTTTTGGAAAATATTAAAATGAGGCCACTTAAATAGCCCATGTAGATCACTAGAAATAAATAATTCAAATAAATACTCCTATCTTTAATATTATCAGATCAGTACCAATAAAAACATTGCAGAAGATACCTTAGAAAATATAGACTATGTTAAATAAAGGAATTTTGTGTTAATTGCCTTGTAACACTCGTGACGCTTTACATATAAATGACACTGAGTGAAAAATAAATTTGATTTCTACACAGCCTTTCCTTTAGTCATAAACGTAAATTAAAATATATAACTTGCAAAAGAAATTTTAAAATTGTCGTAATGTGATGTAACTTTATATTAGATCCCAATCTTAGGTTTCACCTTGGATCAACTACTGTTTAATTGAGCTCCAGGCGGTCATTTGTCTGAAGAACCCCATCTTGTGATCCTTTATCTGATTGGAAATTGAGATACGCTTGCCTCCACGTACACATTTACTTTCCTAACTGTATTGTAAACGTAATATTAGTTTTGCAACCATTGGGCTACATAATTACAAGTAGCTTAATGATTTCCTGGCTATTTTTCATGTAGGCCTATATTTAAGTAAAGTTATGGAAATGCTAAACAATTTATTTATTTTTCTGTCGTTCATTGCACTATTGTCGTAAGATGTGTTATTATGAGAAGTGTAGGTATATCCTTTTTTGATGTCTAGATATCTTTATTTCCTTCTATTTTAGTTTTTTTGTTTCTGAACAGCCATTTAAACTTTTATTCACCATAATATTTTAAAATAAATTTTATAATTTTATAATTATTGTTTACATTTCTTAATAGGTTATGTTATAACAACTCAACATACCATATTGTAAATCAAATTATTTTGTTTATTACCAGTATTTGCTTAAACGGAAGTATCACAATTAGAAGTATTAGAACGTATTTAAATTAACTTAGTTCGTTTTATTAAAACGAAATTTTAAATTGAAATACCAAAGGACAACAGTCTTACATCGTATTTAAAATTATAATTAACACAGTTTGCAGTCTACCTGGATCATAAATAATTTACTTAGTTTTTAGGATACGCTTAGCTTTTTCCAGATATGCATCGAATGATCAATCAACCTATAAAAAGAATAAAACGTTTGTAATTTTAAAGTACACAGCTTATGCTTGTAGGTGTTTATTATTGTTACAATAATTATATTTATTATCTAAAGCCGTGTATAGATCAATAAATATTTCCTATGTACTTTGAAATAGATACTCGGTGCTACAAATTTTGACTCAAATAATAATTTTTTCCGTTGTTATTTTCAAGTTGTCAGATGTCAATCATATATGCACGGTAATTCGTTATAATTAATTATTAATATTTTGCATTTTGTAAATGTTAAATTTGTGAGCATTAAGAAATTTAAAGTGGCAGAAATTGTTAAAAAATAATATGGTTTTCATAATGCAATAGTTTAAATAAAGGCTCTGTTTTTATTCTAACACCCAGTTTAATAAGCAAACAAGAATGATGCGTGGTGGGAAGTAGCTGTACTGTTAGAAAGTTATGATTCTTGAAATTATGTATTCAATACTTAAATAACATCTTTCTGTTTTCCATTGTTTAATCAAAGTTTTCATATAACATCTATACTCTTTTTTATTTTTATTTTTTACTGTTCGTAATAATTTACTCAAAACTATTAAAACTGTACTTTTGGCTTCTGTATTAATTTAGTCATAGTAACTGAGACATTATCAAACTACGATCAATACCTTAGCATGCACAAAATATAATTAATCTCTTGTCGAATTTAGTGAGCGCCATCACTAAACCCTGTGCGGAGCAAATTCCATTGTTGTTCTTCTAAAATCCATAACCTCATTCATATCGGTAAGAGCAGCCGTAGATATAAAAATGTAAACTCACATGAAAGCATTAATAAAAATATTTGATTCTTTGAGCAATTATTATTTTTGTAAGTTAGGTGTTTTATTATTAGCATTCATAAGTCGTATTGTTTCTTGTAAACCTTTATTATTACTCCTGTTATATACTAAATGTACTATTTAGAATTATATACTGTATTTATTATTATTTATTATCTTAGTTTTGGTCTTAGTTTTATGAATAAGCCTACCCTCTTATCAATAAAAAAAAATAAAAAATAAATTCATAAATACCCGTGTAACGGTTGCTAATCCCGCTAGGACCACTATTAGTATTAATATAGTGCTCGTTAAATGTTAAGGATTTGATGAGATAAATTTCTAACTTGAATAAAGTTTAATTTACACATGAAATTATGACATGACGTTGTTGTATTTTATTTAAAAATTCATGTTTCCAGTATCCAGGTTTCTAATTGTAATATAATAGTACAATACTTTATACTTGTCCTTTAGTGACCTCATTTTGTGACTTATTTGACGAGTTTCGGAATTTCTACACTATCATCAGATATCTTACTTTAAATAGAGGTTTCAAACAGTAAAAACACACAAGCATATAAAACAATAAGACATTTAAAACAAATTTGGGTTTGTGTGTTTTTCTATCTAATGTTTTAATGACCTCCAACTAATTCCAATAAACGATTTTTTAAAATACTTTTTTGTCCTTTAATAAGTAGAACTATACTGTTTTATTTGTATCTATTTTATAATTTAGACTATAGGCCTAAATTGGTATTTAATTTCAGGCTAATATTTAATCCCAGGCTTTCGCTGTAAACATGTTTTATGTTATTTCCAAACACTAATACGAGTAACATAGGGGTTTTGAGGTTAGAATTTGTACACAATCTATTGTGCCATACTCCAATCAAATCGTTTTATTTTTACCAAATTCAACAACTTAATTTAAATCAAATTTTAAATTTGAGTTAAGTTTAACTTCTGACTTAAATCACAATACAAAATCAGAGATGAAAATTATTAAAATAAATTGTAAATAAAAGTCAGCTGTTACTATAATTTTACGACAGTTTATTTGATTGGGTATACACAGCTGAAAATAGTATGTACACAAAACTTATTTTTTCTTTTGCTTTAATATTTGTTTTTAAATACACTATACAAAAGATTTGGAAATTACTTAATAATAAATAAAACCACGAGGGCTAAACAAGCTTTGAATTATTGCCGTTTAAAGAATTATTCTCTTTTATATAAAAATAATATATGCTAATATGAATTAAGAATTAGGTTAGGAATAACATAATGCACTGTTATGAAGCAATACTTATTTTACCGAGTAAAACGGGGTCAATAGGGACAATTTTTAGTATTATTTTGCTATAATTTAGCTTCCAAACTACAGTATATAACATCATCGAAGAAACAACATTGAATAGGGGTGAATAGGGACAGCCATTTATTTTGTACATAAATGCCTGTTAGGTGTTATGGGGTCTATAGGACTTTTTTTTTTAACACCTTAACTCAAGGGCTGCTAACATAGAGTATAAAAAATTCTGAGAGTTTATCTCAGTCATAGTTTTCTAGAGTAGAATATAACCTTAATTGTGTCACCGAGTTTAAAAGTATATAGCAAAATATATTCATTGGGAGAAAAATATAAATATTTTTCACAGTTTTTGTCCCTATTCACCTCAGCGTCCCTATTCACCCCATTTTACGGTATTTAATAATTTCTTTCTTCTGAACGAATTAGATGGATTTAAACTGTATTAATATATATCCATTTGAAATATTCATAAAACATCTTGTGTATTGTTTAAAAACAATAGCCTACAGGTTTTATTAAAAATAACATTTATCATTTTAAATTACAATCTATTTTAGCTAATCTACCAAACAAAGAAACAAATTTAAACCAACTTTATTTTACAGAAGTGTATGTAAATAAAATTATGTAAACTTCAAAATTTTATTAATATGATAATTACAAATTCATATAATCACTTAATGATGCCAATTTGTAAAACAAAACAATACTTAAGAAAGCTACTTTTCATCAAATAGTTTTATTTATTTTTGTTCTGATTCTTTCTTAAACACATTTTCTAGTCATCCAATTTGATATCAGAAATCGTTGTATCTAATAAGACAACGAGAAATATTTACAGTGCCAGTGGCCAGGTTATAATGAGTGTAAAAATATTAATTCTGATCCATCAAATATTTCCATCTCAGTTACCCAGCCCTGGTACAGTTAAGTTCAATGCACATTTATGTAATTTTTACTTATATCTATTAAAAAAAAAAAGTTTAAGATGTTTTAAAAATATCTGTTGTAAAGTGGTTGTTTAGTTCCTTTACTGTCAAACATCCTTAAGGTAGGCTGAGTTCATTACTATAATAATTGATATATTTAAGGGATTTGTTTGTGTATTTTATTTGTTGTTAGTCCGCAGGTTTACAATTAAACGCTTATTTTCCCTTTAATAAGTTTACATTTAGAAGAAATTGTTTTCATAAAATAGGCTTAGGCCTACATATCATATTTTTAGTGTTTTGTGTTCAAGCCTACACCAAATATTTGTTACTAGGGGAAACCCCTGCGTACTCCACACGCCAACCCCCGATGGAACCTCCAAAAAACATAAGTTATGTTTTATTTATAATAAAGGTGTAGGATTAATAATAACCTTAAAACTAAGATGTTAAATGATCAAAATCATTAAAGATTTAAATCATGTTAAATGTTCAAATCAAATTATTTCGTATATTTTATGACAACAGTTATAATAAAGGTTGAAAGAACCAGTAAGGCTCAGGTTATCAATTAATCTAAAACCTAACCAAAAAGTTACTCACTATCAATTACCGTATATTATCAATAAATAGGTCTACTATATACGTCTTATTTATTTTTAATTAGGATGTAACATAGTTTTTTCTTATTTTTAAATTCCTTAACGCAGGTTTTTTATTGGTTTGTGTGTGTTGAAACATGTGTTGGTAAAGTATAGGTCTACCTTAAAATATTATTTTGTACTAATAGCTGGACATCCGAATCAACTGTATTATCTGTTATTTAAAAATCATTATTTACTTCCACGAAAGCAGCTGGAATAGTTTGTTTCTTATTATAAACACCTGTTTTGTATAGAAATGGTTTTTAAATTCGTTCCATGTTAATGTTGTGGGAAAACCCCGACCTTTAATATTAGCTCACGCTATTAAGGATAAGAATTTTGGACATCTAAAACCTTATTGCAAAACTTCGAAATGAGACGAATTTTTTGACAACTGTACCATCCTCAAAGGGAACAAACAAAACGGAAAGCGTACTGAGTCAAAAATGGGGTGGTACATACATAAGGGAGAAACAAAGATGATAAATCCTTC
>JAGFPH010000418.1:233945-325836 GCA_018207615.1 Philaenus spumarius | reverse complement strand
ATGTAATATATATAATTAACTTCTAATGTGGACAACTAGTCGGTTTATCCTGTATACTGAATCGTGTACATAAATATTAATTAACGGGCTGGACATAACTCACAAAACTAAATAAATGAATTACTAATTTAATCTATTTATTATACTGTAATATATGTAATTAACTTCTAATGTGGACAAGTAGTCGGTTATTCCTACATACTGAATCGTGTACATAAATATTAGTTAACGGTATGGACATAACTCACAAAACTAAATAAATAAATTACTAACTTTATCTATTTACTAGCCTGTAATAAATATTATTAACTTCTAATGTGGACAAGTAGTCGGCTAAATCCTGTATACTGAATCGTGTACATAAATAAGAATTAATGGTCTGGATATAACTCACAAAAATAAATGAATAAATTACGAATTTAATATATTCTAAGGTGGACAAGTCAAGTAGTATTTTATTTAAATCTTATACATAATTATTTATTCATTTATGGGCTTTAAAAAACTCACAAAAGAGACATTGATTTATAGAGGTCTTAAGAAGAAACGATATTGATTAAAAATGTCGATAGAACTAAACTTCCAGTTCTGTAATGAGCATTGGTCGATGAATGTAGCTATTGCTCATACGATAATTATAATATTTACCAGGATCAAGAGCTTGGGCGTGTCACTGTAAACTGTATACTCTTAATGCACAGTGTTTGTACTAGCCAAATATTGTAATCAAGATGGTATAATCCTACAATGACATCTAGTCCAAACTTTAAATAGAGTTGATTGCATACATAACAAGTAATGCTGTCTGCAAGTTAATCTACATTGGTTAGTATGACATTGAATATGGATTACTGTAGTATCATCTACATTTGATATGTGTGCTCAGTGGTAGGTACCTCAAACATATTTATAATAGACTTAAACAGCTGCACGATATGATTTGTAATACATTTTTTGTATATTTACTTTTAATTTAATTTAATGTAATAACAATTTACAACTTTCCTTACACGAAAATATATAAGTTCATAAATTCCTTCATTTTCCCTCTTGTTTTCGAAAATAAAATCATACTACTTAATCTAATGATAAAGTTAGATTTTTAAAGAAATAACAACGCCTTAAACAGTATATAGCATGATCTTTTTAGGTAAAATTATTAAATAATTTTCCCTAATCGAAACATTTGTTTACAATAGCAAAATTAAAGAAAAACGGGTGCAAACAAAAACAATAGCAAAATTAAAGAAAGACGGGTGCAAACAAAAACAATACTAACGACTCGCACTAACCCAAGTTGACATTGGAGTAGTTAAAGATTGTATTGCAGATAAATAAACTAATATTACTTTAAATAATGTATCTATAAATAGATAGGAAAATACCTATTAAATATTTTTTCTAAATTACTTACATAATAAAACTCACAGTTATTATATTATAATTTGCATTGTCCTTAATAAGGAATATTTGGACTATAACGATACGTACATAGCTAAAACAATTGCATAAAACATCATTGTTTTAAATTGTGTAACAATACAAAATATATCAAAATCGTAATTAATTTATTATAACATTTAAAATACCAAGTGTGATTACGCTTCTAGACATACTAATAGTATTTATAATACATAAGAAATATTAAATTACCCCCCCCCCCCCCCTCATGCACTTCACATTTCTTTTACAATTGTTTGATTGGTTGTATTGAGATAAACGGGATCAAACTACACATTTCGTACATCATTGAAACTTGCCTAATTATGTGTTTAAATTGCAATAGAGAAACACTAAGACATACTGGAGTATACTAAAGTGTACTAAATCCCTAATAATTCACCCATTTCAATGGACGTGACTCCATTAGGCCTACTTATTTGTTTGCACAGTAAACAAACAAAATGTAAACACTAACTGTGGTAGTACACTAACGTTTATTGAAAATATAAATATGTTTTTATTTTAACAACAACATTTTAAACAGATAAACATCTCCAGTAAAGTAATATATAATTTAAATTATTCCTAATATAAGTACATAAAACATTACTTGGTTAAAAATATAACTGAACATTTATTTTATTTATTTCTCCATTTGTAACTATTTTCTTTTACGGTCTTTTATTTATTTACTACCACAATTTATAAGTACGAAGACAACAGTGAGTGAAAATGACTTTACTAACAAAAGAATTTAGGATCACCGCTATCTGTTCGGCCTTGTGTCAATTATTTATAATGAGAAATTGTCACCATCACGAACTCTCCTCTAGCTTCGGCTGACTCAACATTTCCTTTACGTCGTCATTTAGTACTAAACTTTTAAAATCATCTTTTATTTCTATTAAAAAAAAACAACGACATACACTTCAATTTCCAATAATGTTTTTTAATTTATTTAAACTTACTGGAAACAATACGTTTTACAAGTATTAAACATACATTACTTTCTTGGGAACAAACATTTTGGTCGCTTTAATTGTCATACAGAAAAACCTTGATTGCTAAAACCTGTATTCCAGGCATATCATGTGTTGAGTATAATTTGAAGTTTAGATAGTAAAATGTCAAAGTCATTCAGTTAAATTAAATTTAATAACGGGTCTCAATAAAACCTGACACTTTTTAAACAGCTGTTTTTCAGCTGTTATTTTATTTAGACTGTTGATTGTTGCAAGAATTAAGAACACAGCTGATGCCATTTCAGTAAACATGGAGCAGTGGATAGTTAAAAATCGTGTATTAAAATAATAATAATGAGTCTGTGACTGCTACGCAACGGTTATTTCGTACAATTTCCATGTTTCTTGTCATGATGGTATTCCTTGTTATAAAAGTTGGATAAACAATTTAAAAAAAATAGAAGATGGAATGGTTGCTTTCATACGGCAAGTCTGTCAATGATTGTTTTACGAAGACTGTTCCCGGGGCATCTCATTTCAGGTTTTGGTGATGTCGCATGACCTGCTAGGTCTCCGGATCGAATTGCTTGTGATTTTTGGTTGACTCAACTGCAGTGTGGGCGCATTCATTCCATCTTCTATTGTTTTTCATTGATTATTCAACTTTTATAACAAGGAACAAGGAATACCATCATGACGAGGAACATGGCTATTGTTGCGAAATAACGGTTGCGTAACAGTCACAGATTCATTTTGTTTTACCTTCTACACTAAAAGCTCGATTTTGAATTATCCACTGCTCCACACGTTTACTGAAATGATATCAGCTGTGTTCTTAATTGTTGCAAAAATCAACGGTCTAAACCAAATAATAGCTGAGAAACAGCTGTTTAAAAAGTACCAGATTTTATTGGGACACCCATTACTATACGAGTAGAGTGTAATAATAGTATTGATTCGAGTTTGATTGTCTGAACAAATGTATGTCAAATATATAAATAATAGTTGTTAGGTTGACATGATTAGTATATTTCGCCACAAATCCGGAAAGTGGCCGTTACCGGTGTAGCACTTTCGGAAGAGTTATGAACAGTACTTTTCATCATACTAATTTTTATTAAATATACAGCATGCCTAAAAATAAACTTGGGCATACACCACTCTTAACTTGTTATTTGTTGATATATTTGAACTGTTTCCAAACAAAAGTACAAACAAAAGTAACTTGTTTAACCAATCAAATATTTATTACGTTAAGAGCAGTAGGTAATTTTACAAATTGAAAGAAATCTTGATCGTGCAGTTTTGGTTATTCGATATGTTAATACCGTTAGTTGGGAGTTTCTTTTGTAAAACCTTGACGTTTTCAGAAGAACAAAAACTGTTAAACACATTTTGCGTATACGTTTGGAAGTCAGTTGCTATTGTTTTCCTATGTTCTTTATATAAAATGTGGTATATTGTAAAATAATCGCCGTCAGATCCATTTTTTTCATTTTTTGATTATATGTTCTGATTTTGGATTGTCAGACTTCGAAGTGCTTGCTTTAGAGAAGAGCTTTTTGGATAGAACAATTTTTCTCGAAACTGAGTCCTCTATGTACGGCTGAAGTTTTCCAACCACCGTGGTGTTTTAGTGTAATCAAATCTGCTTCTCTCTCGACCAACATGGATGCCAAGGTTCTTCTCAGAGCATGCTCTGTGTAGGAATCTGGGGTTTCTAGTTTCAGGTATTGAGCAACCATTTTTGGTACGGCTCCTTTTTAAGGACACCAACATGCTGAGCGTCACATTTTCCAGATCTGTAGCCAACAAAAATCTTGTGATTTTCGGGTTTGGAGAGCGCAGAGCCATGTATTTTCTGATAATGCTACAAGGATCAAATGGACAATCTTCATTAGTAATTGTCAAAAATCTCTGCTAGGGTGGGTTTTTCCATCTCTTAGGAAAACAGTCATGTACTCGCTATTGTCTTTTACATGATCTTTATTTATACGCAACATGCCATCTCGTCTGCAAGCCCCATATATTCCTAAATTTATGATAACTTTACTAAGCAACCATTCATTATCAGGTGCTGTGATCATAAACTTGGCAATTTCATCACTAGCAAACACACTAGCCGTATTAGGTTGATAAAATATAGGCTGATTGTTTAAGAAATGCTATTGTGTTATGGTAATTATTTGAAATATCAATGTTTTCTTTGATTTTCAAACAACTTTTTAACAATGAAAAATACTCCACAAAGTGTTTGGTTTCATCTTCTTTGCTTTTTCAGACATGTATACAATCATAGTTTCATCACTTACTTGGCCTATGTGTAGTGTTTGTTCTTCACTCCAATTTTTAAATTTATTGTATTCATCTTCACATCGTAACCGTGAAGCGTCAGGCAACAACTGCACTGATAATTGCGACGCTCTTTTCAATATTGATTCAGGAATATTAATATTTAAATCAGCCATTATTAAGTACGTTTATACTTTTACAATAGTCTATAGGCTAATAAACTAACAACATCAAGGGTTTGTTTTTGTTTTATTTTTTTATGTTGCTAGAAACAGTTATCTGTTTAAAAATTATATAATGAAATACTGTGTGTAGAATAGCAGTGCTCGTAGTGACAAATCTTGGAACCTTCTTACCCGGCCTAGTTTTTTTTTTACAGTTTTACCCGGCCTATCGGGAATCGATTGATTTTAATCACAGCTGGTAAAGAATGGTTCATTGCGTTGGTATGATGAAAAGGTTCTTATCTATATTAATTTCTTTGTTAAATTATTCTCTATTCGTAATTATACTTAAAATATTAATAAAGATTTTTTTCAAAAACTAAATATTACAATGTCTGAATGTAAAATTTTGTTAAGTTCCCATATCATGGTTGTATTCCAAGCAACTAGTTAAAAGTTAGGTATATTTTAACTGAACATTATAAAATAACGTTAGAAGAAGTATTAATTTTTATAAGAAGAATATAGGCTTAACATTTTGTTATGTTCAATCAATGGAGTTAAAAGTGTAATATAGTTTGGAAGCGTATTGCTGATGTTTCAAGCCCGTGTGACATCAGGTCTCCAATAACAGCCCAGTTAATAGTAATAGCGTTTCATTATAAGGATATTGCCAATACAACTTGCCACCGGGAGTACGGGGGGGAAATAGAAGTAATTATTTTTTAATTAAGGAATAATAAACAAGTTTAATTACTTCTGTAAAAACAGATTTAGTTTTAATTACTATTTATCTATAAGTAAACAACACCCGTATATAGTAAAACAAACATGTATTGTGGTATGGTGTTAAGATTAGAGGGTAGATTTAAGAAATAAATATAATTAAAATAAAGTTTAGAATAGTTTAGAATTTACTAGCCCAAGACGAAGACACATAAAGTGGAGCATCATTGTGTAATAGAGCAGAAAGTTATGAAATAGCTGACTCGAACAAGACACACTTACAAAGAAGCAATTGGATAATCTGACAAACTATAAAAGGGTCATACTGACCTAGATCTAGGACCAGTATTTTTGTGTGCCGGGCGGAGACTCTGTGGGACAGAGTTAGTTTTCCTGTGAAGCAGAGAAAACGCTGCTGGTCGGAAAGTGAACATTTTGGGCCACGAGCATTCCAGATAGAGAACTTTGGTAAATAGGTAGGTGAACATTTTGTCAGATATCCATCATTAAAGTGTTTAAGTTGTTTCTTTATTTAAATTGAAGTAGAAGCTCATTCAAGCCAGAATTATACAAACATAGCTATTTCTGTGAGTGTTTCGTCTTGGGTCAAATTGATTAATTAGGTTATAAAAATTGATTAGTGTTAAAGAAATCAGGTATTCATTGTAGTTTTGTTTGTAGAGAATATAATAAAGAATAGTCTAGCGCTGAACCACTAGATGATAAATTGTAAAACGTACGGACTTGTTTGTTTTCTGTTATTGTAATCCCCTGAACCTTAGTGATCCGTAATTTTGAACCCTGGGCAGTTGAACAGTTATTTCTACCCCTAGCAATGGTTATTAAGCCACGAAATAAAACAAAACATGATTTAATGCAGTTATTAATGAAAAGTAGTTTCAAAGCTCGGTAACAGTAACTGAGTTTTATTTTTGTAATTATTAATATATACTTTTTTAATTTACTGTACACTGTACATGAAACTACCCGTTTTTACTTGTGAATAATTGAAATAAAAATAAAAAAATCATAAAAAGTTTGCATTCTAAGAAAGGTAAAATATAATTATTTTTAAATTATGAGAAATACCTTATAATTTAAAATAAATTGTAATATATTTTTTCATAAAATTTGAAATTCATTTCCTTAAATCCTCCTTAAACATTTTACAATTAGCTAATAGTCAAGAAACCAATAATTAAAATAAAAGGAATTTCAGTATGGATTCAGTCCCCGGAACAAAGCACAAAATTGATAGGAAGCTCCAGATAAATGATTTTTTCACTATCCGTGTAAGGTTATTGCGCAATTTCTCCCACTCAAAAGCTCGTGTGCAATTTTTTAGCTATATCTTTCGAAAGGTAATTAAATTTAATACAATCCTGTGCAAAGGTAATTCAGGTACAATCTCCGGAACAAAGAACAAAATTGATATGAAGCTCCCGATAAATGATTTTTTTCACTATAAACGTCAAGTTTTTGCTCGATTTCTCCCACTCATAATCCCGTGTGCAATTTTTGAGCTATATCGTTCAAAAAGTAATTAAATTTACTACAATCCCGTGTAAAAGTAATTCAGGTACAGTCCCCGGAACAAGGAACAAAATTGATAGGAAGCTCCCGATAAATGATTTTTTCATTATCCATGTCAGGTTTTTGCGCAATTTCTCCCACTCATAAGCCCGGGTGCAATTTTTGAGCTATATCATTCGAAAGGTAATTCAAGTTACTAAATCTTGTGCAAAGGTAATTCAAATACAGTCCCTAGAACTAGGAACAAAATTGATAGGAAGCTCCCGATAAATGATTTTTTCACTATCCATGTCAGGTTTTTGCGCAATTTCTCCCACTCATAAGCCCGAATGGAATTTTTTAGCTATATCGTTCGAAAGGCAATTAAATTTACTACAATCCTGTGTAAAAGTAATTCAGGTACAGTCCACGGAACAAGGAACAAAATTGATAGGAAGCTCCCGATAAATGATTTTTTCACTATCCATGTCAGGTTTTTGCGCAATTTCTCCCATTCATAAGCCCGAGTGCAATTTTTTAGCTACATCGTTCGAAAGGTAATTAAATTTACTATAATCCTGTTCAAAGGTATATTTGGAACACTTTCCGGAACAAGGAACAAAACTCATTTTATAATACTAGTTATTCCGTTATAAGAAAATTCGGCTATAGTAATGCGGCAGTGCTGCTTACGGGTTTTATTTTATTTTGAAACTATCTTATATTTACTACTAATCAAAACTGCTACTTTGAGTTTATTTAAAAATTAATTACGAATTAATAACTCAAACATATCATTAATTATTACAGATTGTAGCATTTTGATAGTATCATTCCTTGAATATTCTATTGAGGCTTGCCTGATGTTTAATTCTGCTTGAGGCAGCCAATGGTCTAAGTAAGCTTTTATACGACACTTGATCAAATTAAGGATATTGAGACAAACTTGCCTCCACGGGTAAAGTTACTTTCGTAACTCTACAGTAAATTAGTTTAGAAAGTCTTGAATTACGACTTTAAAAATAGTTCAAGTGTGCTCTACTTCAAAATAATTAAGGTTCAGAAAGATTTAAGGATTTATGTGGTGTATCTGTCCTTGTTTTTGATTTGGAACTTTGTCAGAATGAATATAATAAGACTTATTAATCATTATGTAAACATGAGTTACCTAGATTTGGTTAAAAACAACTCTACATTGTGTAGGTATTATGATTCTACGTTTGTAAATCAGACAACATTATTTACAAATTGAACAATTAAGTCATATGCATTGATGGTTTTTATAGAAGACCTAGATTAAAAGCATTTTGTAAAGTTACTGACATGTAATCCATCTGTATAAATTGTTGGAGAAAAATACTTAGTGATGACTTGTTTTTTATCAAGTCAACATTTAAACCTTTCTTATGTAAATAAATATATACAGTAAAAGAAATACATCTTTATTCCCAGAAAAAAACTAACTCGCAAACACAACAAATATTAAGTTGGCATATTGCTCCGTTTTATTAATATTCTCATTAAACTTAAAATTGCAGTTTAATCAGAGTTAGCAATTTTTTTTAATGCTTACACTTTAGTATAATTCCTTGAATCACAAACACCAATAAATTGGTGGTGAATGGACCATAAATACGTTTTACAGAATCCCACAGAATATACAAGTATATACGATATTTTATAGAGTTGTATGTTTACTTTCGTGTTCAATAATTATTTCTCTATAGATTATTACACATAGTGGCCTTATATGTTGATAAACGTTCATCTGCAGTTTGTGTCTATATATCCTAGTAAAATGCAATAGGATAATAGTCAAGTTATGTGTAATAATTGGTTTGTTCAACCCGGCATACTACACCAACACAGTAAACACAGCAATTTTGTATGTACATTTGCTGTCATTATCTTTAACTTAGCTATTATCCTTCCTCCGATTGTTTTTACAGTTACGCCATCTGATAAGGAATCAAAAGGACTACAAGAAAGGTATCTTGACATTTTTCGTTAAAATGTACGGCTTTTGAGAAATTTAGGTTTGAAATTTTCAAACAGCCGCCATTTTAAAACGCATGATTTGATTTAATTGTTTTTTTTTCTTTAGATATATCCTCGTTAGGTTAAACTTCATGCCAAGTTTGAACTCAGCCAGTCAAACCGTTCTGTAGATTTGAATTATTTTGTACAAAAACAAAATGGCGTATATCTGGAAAACAAAGCTTTTTCGGGCCTATGTTTATATACACTTTTTTTCTTGTTTTGACCCATAGAACCATACCAAAAAGTTTGATCCCATAATTACTGGACACTTTGTATATGTTTTAGAGTTTAATGCAGTTAAATAAAATTCCATACACATTTGTTTTGTAAGGTGGACCATATAATTAAATTTACAATTTCTTTAACATGTGTATACAAATTAAAAGAAAAAGTCAACTTTGATTATAAAATGTAAGGAATTTTAATTTAAATTCGAAGCACATTACTAAAGTTTCAAAATCATTAAATCATCATTAAGTTTTTCCTGTAGACTTACGTAAGGGAGATACATATACAAGTATTTATATATTGTTAACTTAGATGATATATGTCTACTATGGCGAATGCAATATTATTTAAACTCGTGTCATTTAAATACATATTTCAGAAGGAAACCAGTCACATAATACTCTAGTGGTATTCTATAAAATCAGTGGAATGAAAACCAATCAAATTCTCTTACGCAATACCACACCACACGTGCTCTGTATGGAAATAGAAAACAATAATTTTAAAACCCAAAACGAATTGCTATTTATGACGGAAAAGCTACAAAGTATTGGCAGATAGTTTTGCTTCTTGTTTTTAGTATTTTTCATTAAGATTTTTGGAAGGTTTCAATAAGAGAACATACTGATACTACACGATAATATTACACTCTGTATAGGTAATATCAATTGAATGTTTTTCAATACCTTAAAAGAGTCCTTCACTATAGTTCCCCATGGAGAAACTAGAGATTAGGCAGAGCAACATCCTCTCTCTATCACGTGACCGTCATTCTTTATTTGTGCAACAAAATTTACTTACGGAAGACAATAATAAAAACAGTTAAATTTGGGAGGATTTAGTAGATTTTAAATCTTAGTGAAATTTGGCTAAATGTTAGAATGGGAAATTTTTTTAAATGTAAAGCTCTTAGGTATTTAATTTTATTCCTAACTAATGGGCCCGGCATTGCTTTGATGTTTCTTGATTTAATTGTAAGAAATAATCGAATTGCAAACTGCTTTTTTGTATCAATTAAGAATAATATTAAACCGCTTAATTGTATATACGGGTATGTATCCCATTTAAACATATTTATTATTAGTGACCATATTGTACAAAAAATTCTGGTACTAATATCTTTAAATTGTGAAATTCTAGTGAAATTAGTTGAGGAATATTTGAGAATTTATAAAATATTATTGTATGGAATAATATTTAATTTTAAGGGTAGTAATTCCATTGCATCCCTTTGACTTAAGTAATCAAACTGCAATTAGTTTTGTAGTACTTAAAAATAATACTACATAATTTTAGCTTTAATTTATATTTATTGTATAAGGGTAGCAACCCTATTTCTACTCCTTAGACTGTAGTAATTGTAACGTTTAAACATTCCTGGCAATGATATGAATAAAGTGTGAAATTGGTCTGATAGGTTTAGAGTCTGTAGAGGACAAATAAACAAACATTCATTTCTATACACAGTGTCTACAGGTCCACAATTGGTAACTTGTAAACTACAAATATATGAGCCAACTTTAAATGGGGAACCTTTCCTTGTTTTTTTATACATTAAAAAATATGTATTTAAACTATTTGTAAATAGCCGCCATTTTCCAATATGGTGGTCAACTTTCGAATTTCATATGGGACACTCTATATTTTATGAAGATTTTATATTTTTTAAGTTATTTTAAGAATTTTTTGTTCTTGGTGTTTTTTTATACGACTAACCGTTTAAAAGTTAGATGATTATAAAGTTTTCAAAGCACCCTATCTGAGTGGAAGATTTTTTTTATGTAAACGTTTAGAACCAATGAAAACGCTCTTAATTTCTAATATGGCGGACAACTTTCGAATTTCTTTTGGAACACTCTGTATTATTATGGAGATTTTGGGTATTAAAAGCTTTTTTAAGTCGAATATCTTGCCCTCACTTAGGGTGTTTAAAAAACTGTACAACCCTCGTTTTTTTTATTTTAAATGGTTAGTCGTATCAAAAAAACACCAAGAACAAAAAGTCTTAAAATATCTTGTAAAACCCAAAACCATCATACAATATAGGGTGTTCCATAAACATTCGAGAAGTTGTCCACCGTATTGAAACTTGATATACATTTTTTGAAATTTTAAATTCGTATTTTTAATGGTCACTTAAAAGTTTCCCATAAGAGTTTGCTGTACATCTTGTAATTTTGGAGATTTCAATGCCCAGTTATAATGGAAACAAAGTATGTTACTTCCGCTCAGTTAGGGTGTTTTTAAACGTTACACCCCTCTAACTTTTAAAAAAGTTAGTAGTATAAAAAAAATCGAGAACAAAAAAGGCTTAAAATATATTGTAAATCCAATATCATCATAACATATAGAGTGTTCCATAAGACGTTCGACAGTTGACTGCCAAATTAGAAAATGGCGGACAATTACAAATATTTTAACCACATATATGTTTTAATTTCTCAAAAAAAAGCAATAAAAGGTTCCTCATTTAAAGTTTTTCTGTTAGATTTATATTTTCCAAGATACCATTTGTGGCCCATTTGAAAAATACACCCTATATAGAGATTAAATATTTATGACTGGTCGGGCAAAAAATATGTTTTATTAGCTTGATCCTTGAAGGTAAGACATCTTTGGGGGAGGTGGCGTTTTGTAGTATTATAGAAATCACTATAGTAGATAATAGCATGACTTCCAGAAATAAAAAATTATAATTGTCATTTGCCTTGTTCTATTTTATAAATGTTCGCGTCTGTGTGTGTGTTTGAATATGCCTTAGTCCATGTTATTATATTGTGTATGATTTAGTATGTGTGTATAGAATGATTCAAAATGATGGTAAACAGTTTTGTACATACAGGCCAAAACAAAGATCAAAGTTCCTATGAATGTACGTCCTGAAGATTTTAGTTTTCCGACTATCTGTCTGTATGTGTTATTTACTAAATATTTTGCATCTAAGAAACCAAGTAAGTAACAATTACTAATGTTTTTAATGTTAGTGACTTAAAATTATCGAATTTAAATTATAATGTTCAAAATAGAGGGCGTTAAACTTTTTTAACGTAGAATATCTTCAAAACCGTTAACTTAAAAAATAAATTACAGGAGACAAAATTACTAACAGCACGAGTTATTTTTCTTTTTTAACGACAGACAAAAATACGTTTTCTAGTTTTTGTGTCAAAGAAAACCCGAGTTATAGACTAAAATCTATAAAACACAATTTGGTAATTGTCTATAACATAAAAAATTACAAAATAAAACTAATTTTTAAAATTCTAATATTTAAAAAAATATAAGATAAAATCCATTGCTCTGAAATGCATTTTACAAATTCAAATTTGGCTCTTTACCATTTCAAATTGGCAACTGATAATATGCTTCAAAAAGGCTAAACAAACTATCAAATGCTAAAACTGTATGATTTGGCTGTCAGTACAAGAGAGTTTACATGATCTTATATTATTTTCGGATCGTTTTCATTTGTTTTGCTCTTGTAGATTGAAATTAACATTATTTTTCCCCGTTTTTGTCTGCTAAATTATGAATATTTTAATTTGTTTTAATTTTTAGTATTATAACAGGCATGATAACAGTATTACAACAGGTATTATAACTAATGATTGATAATTGTTATTTTTATAATACATTCCTTTTTCTAAATTTAGACGAGTACTATATTACATACGTTTTATGTTTACTTATTTTTGTGTCATAAGTATTATTATTATGAGCTGATTGATTATGGTAGAAAAAACTAAACAGCTGTCATAATATATAAGTGTTCTACCATGATTTCAAACAACGTTTGCCTAATGTAAATATAATTATGCACTAGTATAAACTTTACCTATCGAGACTGCGGTACAGTAATTAATTGTATATAAAAAGTCTTTAAGTAGTTTATAAAACATGACAATATTTGTATAGTTTAAACTAAAATATTTACTAAACAGTATTTGCAAACAAACATTTCTAATTCAAAATACATGCCTATAGTATAATTTTTAAAAACATTTATCAATTTTACTTTTACAATAATGGAAATAATAATATTAAATTACTACATATTAATATAAAAAATATTCTGAGTAGTTAATGTTTAGTTTTACAACAGTACAACCCGCAACGAATTAGCTACAGTATAAGCTGGAAAAGGTCAATAGCAGCTGTAAAAACCAAAGAAAAATATTAATATATTTTTTCTCTGGATTAAAATTTATAATTCTAATTAATTCATTTTCAATTGAAGATTAGAAATAATTCTTTCTTATGAAATAATACTTTCAGCAGGCAAATACACAATCTTATGAAATAGCAAACCTGAAAAATTTCGTTTTGACTTCCGTGTCCATTGAGTAAAAGTACAAATTGTGTTTTTTAATTCCATAATGTTTCATGTTACATTGGAGGTTTGATTACTTACATAAGCACATATTATATCGTCGTATAGGTTTTGGGTGTAATATAGTATGAGATCTTTATCTTTTCAAGCCTGTGCAATATGGCCTTATTTTTATATTTTTCCTATTACCTTGCTATTAACAGATTAGCCACTTGAACACATTTATGTTTATTTTTTAATAATACACCAATTTAATAGTGTTTCAGATTGTGTTTTTATTCATTTATGAAATAAATATGAAGGGTATTTACATATTAAAGAATGTTATACCTTAAGATTGCCTAATGAAACGATTTATTCAAAACATTGAAATTTAATCTGTATAACCGACTTATATCAAATAGTTAATAAAGAAAGAGTATTAACGTCTACAGTAATTTTTTTTAACATTTGTTATAAATACAATAGTTAATTATGATAAAAGTTACTTTCGTATGTCTTAGTTTATTAGTAGTGTTAAATGTATTAGTTTATTAAATTTAGTAGTGTTTTTATTAAATAATAATATTATATTGTTATGCCACAAAATTAGAAACTCTTCCCTTTAAATGCCCATACCAAAATTTATTGGAGATAACCTAAAAATAAAAATAGCTATATATAACGTAAGAAATACTATCAACACAGGAATTGGAAAGTCGATGACTAAAACTTTATGGCGTCAGCATTTTACTTCGAAACTCTAATAGCATTGTAACTCTAACAAAGTGTAGTACATAATGGGTTTCTGTTTTTCTCGTTTATAATATGTCAGAGAAATATTTATTTGGGCAGTTTTGTATACAATTTCACTTACTAATCTCCAGAGTGCCTAACAGTTTTAAAAACGCCCCTTACGTTAATTTGTAAAATCAAATTAAATGCAACTTTTTATGTAACGTTAGTTTTTATTTAACAAATTATTTAAATTCATAGTACATTTACAAGGACAATAAATGAAACAGCGATTACTGTCATTCGATGGCAAACAGTTGTAAACCTATTAACTTTTGTTTAACATTTTTTGTATTTTGGTATTAGAAACAGTTAATAATTGTTACGTCAAACTCATTTATAGATCATCCTAACTTTGTTCAAATAAATAAAAGGTTTAGTTTCAAATCTCAAATCGGATTAAACATTATTGTAATTTACAATTAAAACTGAATAAAAAGTAATATCTAAACTTAGATGTACACATTAAAAAGTAGTTAACTAAGCAAGTTGAAAACATCAAAATGTAGTAAGCAAGAACTAAAAATATATAACATTGGTCAAACATAGAAACACAACACAAATTATGTACTCTTCCTAAAATTCCATGACAGAATTAAAAGTATCTTGAAAATTTAAGTTACGTGTGTGAAAAGATACATTCGGTCAAAAACATTGAGAAAAATGTATTTGTTCGGGACAGAGAACGGCGCAAAACTTGTTCGATATGTCCCGCTACCAGGTTTCATTGGAGGTTAGTTTTTAACATCACCCTTTGACTATTTTGTTTATAAACAAAATTTCAACCTGTATACACATATAATATATCTTCGTTCAATATCGGGAATTACAAGTCATTTTAAATTCACGACAAAAAAACCCAACCTAAATATATCTAACCTATTAAGCTGAATTTACATAGTGTTGTATAACTACATTGAAGTATTTACTTTTGTATGATTGACGTAATTAAAAAAGGGTAAATTATGAGTTTCTGTTCTTAAGCATCTACAGCATATATAAACTCGTATAGTTTTGGACAGCTAACTCTGAACCAGGAAAAAGCTAGCGTCTACCGGATGTACAGCGGATGTGAAGCGATCCTGGTTCAGAGTTACCCTGTATGCAACTATAGTTGTTTAATTTCATTATACATGTTTGTGTAAACGAGCGCTCACTTGCATAGATTGACACATTGTTACGGGCAGTCGATTAGCAGTGATCTAAATAATTTAAAATAATCAATGTGATTATTAAAGACACATTCTGGAAGCAATTCTTTTGAAGAATAAAAACCAACTCAAATGTCCCTTCCTGTTTTCATTTGCAACTAATAGAAACTAACAAGCTCCGTCCAAGCTTACCATATTTCTTCGAACAAAGTCACTTCTGTTAGTATGTAAACTATTAAATTAGCAAAAAATAGTAAATCAAATCATATTTTTGTCTAAAACTGAAACAAAATAACTGAATCTATTAAAAGGCCATACATTTTATAGTGAGTATTCCGCTGAAATAAGAAGTATAAGTCGAGTATTAAGCTATTTAAAAAACATATTTTCAATTTGGTTGATATTATTTGGGTTCATTTAGTTTTGCTATATACTAATTCTTCTTTTCAAGTGATTTATAAATTTAAGTTAAAATATACGACATAAATGTTAGCATTTAACATTTACGGTTTTTTTATTTCGTCATTTTGATTTTATCGTCTCTTCTGGCAGACAATCTTTTTAAAATTTCTTCAGAATGTACTATATTTTACTAAAACTAAAGTAAAATACGTTAACATCAAACCTATAAATTAAATAGAATAACCCACTATTTAAGATTATTGAGAATATGTAGTTATTACTTTCGACCTACCTTGACTTAGAATTTGTAGACTGCCTTGGATGAACATGTACTTTCGCTTCTTAACACGATGATACCGAACATGATTTTCGGATGAGTTTGGCATTAGTCGGAACATTCCGAGTACTTTAATAATCGGAATCACTGAGGATATGATTTTGGAATATCACAACACTACTTATTTTTATTTTACAATAGTGTAGAATATAAAATAATAGTTAATCATGTGTTGTTGAATAATTTAATTGTATAACACAAAAAAGAATGGAATAGCTCAATTTTTTAAATACATGACACCACTGTATCATTGAAGAAAAAACTGTATCCACGATGATAGTACACATACTATACATATACGACTTCATGAAAACATAATAATAGTCTTGCTTAAAATACACTTATGAGTTTATTACATTACTAATAGTATTTATATTTTAAGCCTGTTATTGTAATATCAATTCAAATGTATATATTTAAAAACAAAAAAATCAACACATATAATATAAATGTAAACTTCAGGTTGTAATAAAAAAAATTAAAAAATTACACAAACAAAAATATAAATACCACATATGCATATCGAATAAAATAATAATACAGGTTAAAGTATTCTTAAGTTGCTAAACTAATATTTTATAATTGCTGTTTTAGAACTAGTTGATTGAGCAATGAATTTAATGCATTATTATATTAGTGATATTAATATATGCTGCACGTAGATGTTTGGTCTTCATTAGTTAATCAATCTTGTTGACCTAGATTGATTTAGTACTATCAATGAATATAGAAACTATAAGAAGCGCAATCCCCATGTTAAAAAATTCAGCCCAGTTTTATTTGAATTTGACGTGGTTGCCACGGCGTTCACTAGGTAGCGGAAGCGCCACTGTCGCCGCCGTGCCTGTGCTAGAGAAATTGGTTGGCGAAGCGTTGGCCCAGCTGCTACTTGGGAAAAACACCATTTCTCTCTTCCTTGTCCAAGGCAACGAGTTTGCATTTGTTTGTAGCTATAATATTTTAAGTATATATAATATAATTTGAATTTTTCCGGCTAATAAATTAATGTATAACTACCCATAAATCATTAATGACAACATTATTTTCAAAATGCAAATGAAAATTATCAGAGTATTGGTAAAAGTACTGTCAACATATTATAATAATAATTTTGAAAATACACCATCATACATGGGAATAAAACTGTAATAAATAGTTTTTTGTAATTAATAAAATATAATTTTAATAACAAGTTATAAATTATCTCTTTAAAAAAGGTTTTTATTCTGTTGAAGAGTATTTACATTATTGATGAGTTATCTGAATATTTCAATAAAGCAAATAAAATTTGCTTTCACCACGTATTTTGTCACAATTATTTATGGTACACTATGTATTAAGAAATCAAACACCAACATATATGAGTAAATTTCTTTAATAACTAAAATTTAAATGGCTCATCTGATTTCTTATAAAATTTAATTCCAATAAGGATTATAACTTCAATTTTCTGTAAAGTAGCATACACCATTACATTCCAACTATATTTTCATCAAAGAATAACTTTTTTTATGTTATAAGGTTTTTAAGGAAAATTTATAATATAGATAATAACACGAACTTTACAAATAAATGGTACAAGCTGCTCTCTGCTGGAAAATTTCTGTGTGTGTTCCTTCAAATACGTGCTCATTTTTTGTATACACTTCTATTAAGAATTAAGGCTCGGCTCTCAACATTCAAAACGGCGAAGTTGGGTACCAATTTCAATGTTAAATAACCAAAACAAACCTTCACTCTTAAGCATATTTTTGTGTTGTTTTTGTCAAAAAAGAAAGCTGATTTTTTTTTCTTAAAGTTAAATAGATTGTGGGTGTTGATTGCTAAGGTTTTTTGCAATATCTCTTTTTGCAACTGAGTAAAAAATTAATAAAGTTTACTAATTTTTACTATTTATATCATACGTTCATGAAAACAATAAAAATGTTTAAAAAAATGTATTAAGCAATCAACATCCGCATATGACAGTACTTCAAAATGAAACCAAATTTTTAAATTTATTAAACGAATTAACAGAAAAAAATATTTATTCTGTAGCATTGCTCTTATGGGAATCAGATTCAATATGGCGGACAGGGAAGCGCCCCCTTAAACGATAAAACCTTTGTATATTTTGAAAACAAATTTCAAAAAATGTTTACTACTTTTTACGTAGGCCTAAGCCTAAAGTTGAACTTGTTTCTTTTGTTACTGGACATTTTTTGTTTCTTTAGCTAATAACTTTGAACATTTTCCATCAATAAATTTTTTACCGGCACATATAAATTCTATTCTTTGTCATAATATAAAGAGCTACAGTATTATTTGTCGATTTCTATAAAGAATAATAAACTAAAGTTAATGCTCTTAAATGTCATTTTATATAGTTTGCTATGCTATGTTTATGTTGTCATTGTTATTTTTCCGTAATTATGTGTTACTTTGTCATACTATAAAGAGCTACAGTATTATTTGTTGATTTCTATACAGAATAATAACGTAAAGAAATGTAATTTTATATAGTTTGCTAAGCCATGTTGATTGAATGGTAAACAATGTTTAGATTAAAATAAATATTAGTATCATACAACATTCTAAATCATTTTACCTTTAATCTTCGAGTTATTCATGAAAATCAAACTTTATACTGACGGGAAAAAGCAGTTAAAATGTATTACTAAAGCTGTGTAAGTAATTAACAAAACCCGAGACAATAAATCGTCTGATAGTACGCTATAACGAGACGGTAGCCGTGAGCCGTGGCAATATAGCGAGATTCTGGCGCGTGCTTAATCGTGTCTTTAACCTGCTGTAAAAACTAAACCACTTGAGCTCATTTTTTGAAAAAATATGTTTCATAAAATTTAACTTATTGGCTCAAACTTTTACGCTTACACCTCGTCTCTGACCAAAAAACCAAAAAATTTCTCACAGAACAACTTTTTCGTGTCACAATTTAAAGTTCCATATTAAATCTTAGCTTTGGAAATTTATGTATACCTTTAAAGATTTTTTATAATTAATAATTTTTATAACAATATCATCCCACACTAATATTCTGTCAGTGTGTAAAATTTCAAAGAAATCGGCGTGTTGCAAGTGTTCAAAACAACAGTGTATTTGAAAGACGAGCATCACAATTTTAGCATCATCTCCGAGCCGTTTTGGCTTTCTAGACCTTCCCAAGATGGTTAAGGCACACTTCATTATATTTCATACTGTATACAGGCGATGGGCCAGTCTATGTTATTCTGTGGACGCTGGTGCGATGGCAAGGGGTTGGAGGGGAGTGTGCGACACTGACGCCGACAGCCTGCGCCTCGTTGTTGCCGCCGTGTCAAGCTTGTTTGGCGCGAATAAAATCGGCTGACTATTCTCCATATACATTGCGCTTCTTATAGTTTCTGTATTCATTGGTACTATTAAATCTCAATCTCAATCTTAGAGACCTTACCGTACCACCGTACCACAGTAGTTAATTTAGTCGTTCAAAACAACTCGACTTCTATTGAATATTTCACAAACTAAAAATAAACCAATTTCAATAAAACAAAAACCATTTGAAAATTAATTATTATCATTTTTATTTTTTTATTTATTTTTTCTCTAAAACGTATCTTTACTTATGTAATCTTCGTTTACAATGCTGTGCGAGAATGCACAACTAAATGACTCAAACTTGACACTTCTCTACGGCTCAAAATCGTCCGACTGACTTATTTTGAGAAGAAGATAAGAGCACCAATGGATTCGTCAAATTTAAACTTTCTAACACTGCTTGCAATCTTCGCCACTCTTACAGGTTCTTAGATATGAAGTTTTCTATAACCCTTGCAATTGGACAGAATCCAACGAATGAGAAAGCACGTTTTTAACACGCCATATCTATGACCAATCACTATGTTTGTATACGATATTTATACTGATTTGATACCATCTGTGGGTGAATTTTGTTTAGTGATTAGTGATAGCAGATGTTTATTTGTTGATTCATGTTTTATTTGTAATATGTTAGGTTTTCATATTAGCTCTTTCCGTTATTTGTGTGTGCGTGTGTATTGGCATGTATGGTCTCTAGAATTAAGAATTATTGTATAAAATTATTATAAATTATTGCAAAAAATAAACCTAGTCAAAAATTAAGTATTATGCTAAATGTAAATTATTGATGTATGTTAGATTTTCTGCTCTCTGTAATTTATATGTGTGTCTGTGAGTTTGTGTGTGTGTTGGCATGTATAGTTCGTAGAGTTAATTAATATGTAAAATTATTATAAATTACTGTAATTTTAGATGCTAAATACCTGGCTGACGGTCAAAATGACCAGTGCCATTAAATGCTTGTGTAACTGTTTGTATACATTGGGATACAAATATAGCATTGTTATTATTATTATTATTATTATTACTGTTTTGAAGAGAAAACTCCACAGATTTTCGATTGATATAAAGTAAATCTAATTTACTATTCGGATTTTATTCGTATTCGTGCAATACAGACATTTTTTTAAATCAATAGACGCATTACAGTTATAAAACAGTCTAGACTCCTAGAGCGTCTGGAACTGTATTCGATACGTTAGTGAGAGTTTTTTTATTTGAAGTAATTTAGTGAATAAAGTAAAACAAAGTGAAATAAGTTTATAAAATTTAAATAAGTATACAGTTCAATTCTATGATTTATTCTGTACAATTTGTTATAATAATATTCATTTATGGGTACAGCATATATTCCTAAATAATGTTTCAAATATGGTTAATTTTGTTGGCGGTCTTTTAGTATTAAAATAAAAACTGATGTTTTCAAAAAAGGAAATTTGAAATTGATATATATTTTTATACACTTTAATTATTTTATAACTACATTACAAAAGTTTTTACATTTTGAAACAATTTTAAAATTTGTTTACGTTTTTATGTAGGCCTACAGTTGGACTATTTTTCTTCCGTTACTGAACATTTTTGGTTTCATGAACAAATTTAATTATAACAAAGTTATTGAAAGTTGGTTGATAACTTTGAAATTTTACATCAATATATTTTTTACTGGTATGTATGAATTATTTTATCCTTTTTCTACAATATAGCTATGGAACATTTTTGGATTGGGATATAATTACTATATTTGGCAAAATATTAAAAAAAATATATACTTGAAAAACGGACTAAAAAGGCTTGTCATTGCAGAAAGTTTGTGAACAGTTATAGGATAACGCCCAGCTGCGTATTACCATAAACTACCCAAAGGGTTTTTAAAACGCAGATACCGCCACAAGATAAATGGACAACGTTTTTTAAGCTTCAAACTATTGTTTTTACTTCTTGCAAGGAAGATTATTACCGGTGTAAACAGTATAATACTCTCGGATTAATTTTATTAGCTTCAACATAATACAGTTTAAAGTAGTTCGTTATGTTATGAATTACTTGATCCTTTTTTGTACCATCTCCAATGCCTTTACTAAATCATCATTGAAATTTACTGCGAAGGCCTACTTTCGTAAGCTCTTAATGAATCCTAAATGTGGTCAAAATATGATTACATTAGTATTTAGTTAATGACTCTCTTTAAAGTCCGTTTCAGAGATCATCTGCTTCCTATGATTGACAAATATTAGTTTTATTTCCTTAAAAACTACATTTAAAAATTATTTTATATAGCAGTTCAATAGTTAGGCCATATAAATAACTAGTTTATTAACTCAATAAAGTGAATTGGTCTAGTGCAGTAAGCATATTAGAAATAAAATAAATATTAATTATATTAATATAAGTTAATAGAGTGGTAGAAAATCGAAAAATGATACTCTCCATTTACAATATAGTAAATAGTATACAAGTTAAAGATAGTAATTATAGACCAAAACCCAAACAATGTTATTGGTATTTTAATAAGTTAAATAACCAAAATAAACAAACTGTATCTTTAAATTAAATGATGAAAATGCCATATGTATGTCATTGTTATTTAATTGGAAGCTTTGTTATTCATATTTTTAAACTTCCTTGTAGATCCTTGTTAGATCCTTGAAATCTACCTTTCTAAAATAAACATTAAATAATAGACAAAATATTTAAACGCACATATAGCTTTTGTAAATTTTAAAATTTGATATTTGAATAAAATATCAACAACTAATTAATTATCTAAAACGATTTTTTATGATACGATAAATTTGAGATATTCTAGAATGTATACATTATCGTTTTACTGTACTGTTCATTTAATAAATTGTTTCCCAAAAATTTTAAATATAAGTATTTGGAAAGAACTATGTCCATTAATTTAAGTATTCCACAACGGTTTCAAACTTTGAATCCATTGTTCAAACTATCCGGTTTCAAACTATCTGTAAATATGAAAAAAACTTGAAAAAATTAATGACTCTGAGCGACTCAAAATAAAAGTTACTTACTTTATAACTGTCTATTTGAAAACAATTGCTACCAGAATATGAAATAAATATTTTGAAATTTCCAAATAGTCACGTTTTTTTTTTTAAAGATTAGCTAGTAATAAAATACAAGCAATTAACTATGAAAACAAAATGAGAATTACATTAGGTGTTATATTTTTTCCTAATCAAAACATTTTGTGGAGTTTTTAGTAAAACATATTATTGCTTGCGTTTATTTCAAAATCAGATTACATAATTATAGCATAGCTTGCTGCAATAGATATTTCAAACTACATTTGACCAGATATGTAACAACTGGCAAACATTGTAAATCTGTGCACAGCGCTGCTCTACTTGTATCGACTAGATTGAATAAAGTTGAAATTTATATAAATATAGACCCATACATAGACTATTAGCACATATATACAGTATACAGTAACATGGAAATGTATAATTTCTATAGACAAAAGTCCTGACTCACCAATTATAATTCTTACACTTCCCTTAAATCTAGAGTGTAGACATTTTGCACAGTTGCAGTTCCTCATAAGTTACTTAGAAACACTGAAGATTGTCATTCCTATGTTTTGCTAGGGTGAAATAGGAAAACCAAAATTATTAACTCGTATGATTAGGCAAAGTATAATTGTATACAATTACCTAAAATTTAAATATTTGTGATTATGTTTTACTTCAATGTATAAAGACACCATTTCTTTTATCGGCAACATTTTTTAAATTACCTTTGGTCAATTTGATAACAAAGTAACACTTTACTGTTAAAACAAAGTCTAAACAACTTCACTTTAGCCGGCGATATACACTTAGTTACCACACTTACGAACTTGATTAACATTATTACATTAAGTTTGATCTTTAAAATGATATGTTAAAAATAGCAGCCTGAATTGCAATGGTGGAAGTTTTTTTATTAACAATATAATATGTGTATTAATATTTATATGTTGACATAAATTTTCTATAACCCAAATAATTACATTAATAACTTCTGGTAAGAAATATCTTTTTATTTGTTTAATGCTAATGTGTTTCCAAATTAATAAGGCACTTGTGTTACTGAAAAAGTATGTTATCTACTAGTTAACGTTTTTAAGTTGTAATATTAGTAGAGGTAAGTATCTCTGTCAGATCTTGGTTTAGTTTGATATAATTTCTGACCGACTTAGGTTCACAGTTATTTAATAACAATTATGTAACTGAGCATGTAACATTGTGACGACTCCGATTGTGCTAAAAATGCTATAAATTTATTCAGTTTACACATGGGAATTAAAATAAAAATCGTTCTTATTCGACTGAAATAACGTTCGTATGACATAATATGTTATCCAATAATTTTTAAAATATATTCAATAAAAATACGAACAACTTTACTATTTTCCTTCTAATAAATAGGAATACAGATTATAATTTATTTTTAAGTTGACCAAACGCTGCCACCATCCCATTTTTCTTAAAAACATTTTAGTTTAAATAATTTTTGAAATGCATTATTTTATAGTGTGCACACAGTTGGGGTTTTCTGTAACCCAACTATATGGTACTATATTATTGATCAAACTATTAGGAAATTAAATTAAACATGGTACAACAATATATGCAGATTTAAATTTGTATTTAGTAAATGCACCTTAGTAATAAAACAAAATTGTAAAGCATTTCAAGGCGTTAATTATACACATGAGTCATATGATTTCATTACTTGAAAATCAACAATGTGGTAACGGTAACCTTGTATACACACAAAACAATAAATAACTGATTTGTAGATAATGTAGCTTGAAACGTGGAAGACTGGTTTATTAATAAAAATAAACTAAAAGCAAAACTTCTAATTATCTTAAATGATGTTACTAAATTTCACATATTCAACTTGATTTGGTTACCTACCAAATATGTAGAATTAAGAAAAATTAAATTTGTTTATACTTCTTTTTCTTAGTAGAAGTTATTATCACTAAACATAGCTTTGCATAATGTTCACGCGACTGCCTTTATAAAATAATAGACTACTATTATAGATGCTGTTCCAGTACTTCATTAAAACCATGTATAACTTCACTGTAAAGTTACTTCCACTATACTAAACCTATTGACAAGGTAAAGTTTGTAGTATAAAGACAATACATTGAGATGAAGTTTAACACCAAACTACATCATGTGTTTGTTTCCAAAATACCTTTAGCATATGTTCAACATTATTAACAAACAGTATATTAATTATTTGTTTAACATATGTGTAAAAATTGGGATTTTAGAAACATGAAAGTCCAACAACGAAAATATTATGTTTTTTATAACACAGCTGACCATTGGGTTGGTTACTATGTAAATCGGGAAAAAATTCGATATAATTTCTAATATTGAAAACCACAAAGTCGGAAAATAGTCCAAAATGAAATACACTCTCTAACTGTATTTAAGTAAAACTTCAAAAATTTTCAATAGAATGGATGAATTACCTACAAAATTACCTTTGCACTTTCATAAATTCTTGTAATATTTCTACCTTGAGTTATGTATGTTAATCCAGTGTTTGAGATTCCTATAGATCTATTGTACCGTTTTAGTTTAAGGTTTGTTCTTTTAGAAGTTGACAAACAAGTTGAGACTATTGTTTATTTGCTATAATATAATGTTCGTACAACAGTACGATCTAACTAGAAATCAATTTTTTATTGAGATTATAACAATTAAATTACACTGATTTTTGTTTTTCAAAATGAGCTGATTGTATTTAACAATTCCTAAGCAACCAATCGAGAAAATATGTCGCTCTTTAAAAATCTAATGTATTTGTAAACGTTCAAATGTTATGATTGAAATAAATATTTTTAGATATGCTATTCTACGAATATTAGTTAATAATAAATTGGATTTGACTGTGACATCTTCTGATCGAAGTCAGCAAAGGCAAGGTGCAAACGTGCAAAGGGAGTTTTTCCGTTTCGAACGGAACGAATTAACGCGTGAGGCAGCACTGGAGGCTGAGGTGAAAATAAATTATACTTATATTTAATACGTACATGCATGCAGCTATACAACACCTTAGTGTGTAGACAAGTTCCCAAACAGTTTGATGAAACAATAAAAGTTATAAAATAATTTTAGAAATTTGCTCAACTCACGTCAGCGGTTCAACTGCGTGATCTAATTATTTCTTTACTAATTTTACTAATTGGTTAAGCAGAAATGTATGGAATTAAGGGTTTCCAAGGACATTTTTTCATTTTTGAGTATTAAACATTTTTTACTATGTTCTAAAACACCAAATCAATATTTTTACATACTTTTATCAATGCTATTGAAATGTAGTGCCTGTAATAAAAAAATATACAAGGTTAAGTTGAACCTTTGCCGTACCAATCAGTTACTAACGTAGAATAGTCTTTTAGTTAAAAGTAAAATATCAATACATTTTTGTAAAATAACTTTAATATAAAACACGTTTTATTCTACAAATATATTGTATTTGCACTATAGTAAACTTTAATTTGTTATAAAATATTTTTATTTTTTATATTGTTTCTCTGAGTTAAATTAACCTAAACTAAAGACAGAAACACACTGCCTTCACGTCACGTAATGTCACGTGATGTCGCACTGTCACGTATTTAGTGTGCTATTATGCTAATAAGTACACTGCTGACAAGCAACACAACCGTGAAACAACCATCTCGATCATTTGTTTGTTAGTCCTTGCTACATCAATATGAAATAAAAAGAGAACAAGATAATATTTGTATCTTTATTTTGATATATAATAATGTATATATGTATAAATATATACAAAATGTTAACTAATATTCCTACAGTTTTATAAAATCGTATCTAAATTTTACAACACTTGACTATTTTATAATATTTATAACATCAAGGCTTTTTAATCTATCAATATGAAATGGAAAGAAATTAAAATATAATATTTTTGGTATATTTAATTTGATATATAATAACGTATATTCGCCTGAATCCCATATTAACTCTGTCTGCTCTAAAGCTAAAGCGAATCTCGGTCATATCTGGCGCGCTTCTAGATTTCTTCATCAACCCACAATACTGAGAATGCTCTACGTTGCTTTTGTTAGACCTCACCTGGAGTTCTCGTCAGTGGTCTGGTCCCCGTATCAGAAGACACTTATTAAAAGAGTTGACTGTGTCCAAACGAGATTTCTTAGACTTGTGGGAATCCGCCTCGGCTACAGCTACCAGCAAGTTCCTGTCGATTTCATAGCATCTCAACTCCGCTTGCCTTCCTTGGAGCTGAGAAGGAATGTTCAGGATGTAGTTTTCCTTGTGAAACAGTCAAGGGAATGGTTGACTGCCCAATGCTCCTCGAAACTGTTAACTTTCGCATACCAGCTGCAAGGACTCGGTCAAGTGAATTATTTGCCAGACTTCATCATGGTACAACATATCAACTAAATAGTCCTATGGTTAGAATCCAGCGTAGAGCCAACCTTACTCCTATTGAACTTGACATCTTTAATTTAATCGTTGAGGCCATCAAAAGTATACTTCTGGATGTAAACCTCGACCTCTGATAACTATTTAAATTGATTCATTTGTTTTGAGTCTCACATATAGTTTTTTTTTTTTTATTGTATTCTGTTGCTATTTGATTTAGTGTTTACTATGTAGTTTTTCCTAGAGTTAGTTAAATTAAATTGGAATTGTATTTTTATACATTTGTTATCTGATTGCTATGTTGCTGTTGTTTAATTGCTATATTATTATTATTATTATTATTATTCTATTCATTGTTTTCTGTGCATTGTATATCTTGCTAGAATGTTATTTTTGTTGATATTAAGTGATCTGCTTTCTAAAGCACCACGAACTATTTATATAAATATTCTGCAACAATCATGATGCACATGTATAGGAGTTAGTATTATTTATAAAAAAAGGATTTTCCGTCAATAAATGAATCAAACATTTACCATGTACATTTATATTACCTGTACTGTTTTTTATTTTTTTGTACAGTACGTACAACATTTTTACAAATAGGCGAAAATGTTTATAAAATCATACCTACATTTAGGAACATATAACTCTTTTATAATAGTAGTTTCTTTTAAACCATTTGATTTATAAATATGAAATAAAAGCAAATAAATTATATTATTTTTATCTTTATTTTGATTTATAATAATACACATAAATACCAAATTTTAACAATTGTGCTAAGTGTTTTTTGAATTTGGAATCAGTGCAAAATAGTTTATTAATAGGCTAATAATATCTTTGGATTTATGAAATATACCGAACACAAATTTTGGATACATATATTTAGTATAACTTCTTTTACCCATGTACAACAAAACGTTTTTTCTTTTTTCAAATCAATATGGAATTTTGACATATTTAATGTAGAATATCTCGAAACCGCTAATTTTACAAACAAATTTCAAGAAACAAAGAATTTAGTTGTTTAGTGACAATCAAACCGGTTTTGGTTATTTCTGTAACTTAAAAATACCAGGAGTTATTGGCTTAAATCTAAAAAAAAAAAAAACACATTTATCATGGTAGTTTTCCATATTACCCAAATTTACTCCAGAAATATTTTATGAGCTAACTTATGGCAAACTTACAAAACATAGATTTTATCACACCAAATAAAAACAGAACTATAAAAAAAAATGTAAATCAGTTAGAAATTTTATTTTAAATGTAGACACTAAAGACAAAGAAAACCAAGAAAAATATAAAGTAAAAACTAAAAAGGTATTATACACACAATTATTAATATTAAAATAAAATTGTTCAAAGTTCCCTCCATCACAGTGTTAACAATGGACTTAATTTATATAATTTTTTTTAAATTTTTTTCTGATGTATTTTTGATATTGTTTACTACTACCAAGATATTTATTTTTACTTTTTAGCAATAACTCGTTATTTTTTAAGTTACCGAAATGATATGCATAAAAAAATTAAGTTTGTCTTTAAAAAAGTTATTTTATTTGCCTTAATTTTTTTTTAATTTTTACGATTTTTTTACATTTTACATTACAATTTTTAAACGACCGATCTTTTGAAACTATTTGAAAAACGTTTTGGGTTTATTGTGCATGGGTAAAATATGTTATACCAAATATATGTATCCAAAATTTGAGTTCAATAATCTGATTTTACTTTTTTATTATTACAATCGGATTATTACTTGATGAATCAAACAGAAGACTCTTCGACCTGAATGGATGGAAAGTTGGAAATAAAAACAAGATAAAATGTACATTAACTATTCAGAAGTGTTGGCCAACTGCAACTAATGATTGTAAATTATTTGCATTAATAAAGATACAGCCTACTACATTAGTTACAATTTGTAAAAAAAAAGGAAACAAATTGGCTTAAAGCATTGGCACTAATGCAAGACATTTCTCGTAGTAAGGTATTATTACATTATTTATCTAAAATCTTGCAAAATATTAGCAGTCATAATCAGGGCCGGATTTCCCAATAGTCCTGGTAGGCCCGGGCCTATAGGCGCAAGCTCCCAGGGGGCGCAAGGCCGAGAGAAAAAATATATCTAGAAATAAAAATAAATAGCCATTACTTAACATATTTTTTGAATTGATTACAAAAAAATTCATTCTTATTTTGAAGTTCATTGGAACAAATAATTGTTGGTCAAGTTAAACTATTTTAATTTTATATCACAGTTTTTGTGTCACGTTATCAAAATGCTTCATGTAAGCTGTGTTTCTCAGATTAAACCTATTTTATAATCTATATTACAGAGTTTTTTTATTTATTTGCCAAAATGACTAAATTGAACAAAACCTAAGTTATTAACATAGCAATGGCCTTGCTTTGTTGCGGGAATGCTCTCGTATTAGATCGTTTTGTTTCAGTCCCACAAACGTGAGCTCACTATTTAATACATAAAATCACTAAAAGTGTTTTAAGACGGCATTTTTTTAAGCCCAGGACCAAGTAAATTACTCAAAAAACTTGCAATGATAAAATTACATCGTAAAGTGGTATTTAAGCAATTAACATATAGGCCTGATACCCTATAATTTTTTTAAAAAGGTTTTTGGGGAAGTAACTTTAACCAGACTAGGGGTCGGAAAAATTATTGGGCCTAGGGGCGCCAAAATACTAAATCCGGCCCTGGTCATAATACTCTAAAAGTGCAAAGTAAGACATACAAACGCAATCATGTAGTGGACGTTTGTGGTTTTTCTTTTTAAAAGTTGATTCTATATCATAAATGCAATAATAGAAGGAAAATCATAATTATGGTCAATCAATTAAACAATTATAATAGGATAAACAATCTCGGAAAGCTCTTACCGACTATGTCGGAATGTTTTTTTCAGATTATGCAAATTTTAAAACAGGTGTTCATAGAAATAAAATGTTAAAACAAAAATGAAAGTCAATTTGAATCATACAATTTAATTATATTTATATTCCTGCGATGGAATTTAACTAAGTACTAATACTAGTTAATTTGTATATTTAAAGTGTTTACATCTGTTAAATGTTTGAATTTTAGGTTCCAGTTTCAATAACGTAAGAAATCTGCATTGGCAATACTGGTTTATGACTATTGCACCATTACATAACATTATAATACAATTATGGTTGTCTTTCTACATAATTTAACTTTTACTAAGATAAAAATCTGAATTTAAATTAAGTATAGACAATATCCGCTGTGTAGGCCTATAAGTAATTCATTACCCTGTAAAGAACTCTACTTAGCCATCAATATTATTATGTTTGAAACTGTTAGTTAAAAAAAGTCTTAATATTGAAACTAGTGTTGTAGTAAACTATGGGGATATGTAAATGATTGCAGAACCGGTATTTCTGTTTGCATCAATACTAACAGCTAATCTATATCATTTGGCAATATTTAACCGCTTCCCGGATTCACCCGAGATATTTTGTCCAGAAAATAGATTAACCCGTGTTACTTCGGGCAACAACTTCCGTTCTCGCTTGGATTAAAGCGAAATATTACGTTAAAGATTAGTTCCGATATTAATGTGTTGATCGCAGCACTTATAGGACAGACTTCGAGGTTTCTACCGTTATTCACTAGATTGCGCTCCTAACCTATGAGTGGATTTAGTTGTGTCTACATCGCCATTCGCAATTACGTGCGATTCGTTAACAATAAGTTCTTTATTGTTTTGTTATTTCTTACTTTAATTATTTGTTGTTATTATTATTTGTCATATTTTTGAAAAATGAGTAGTGAGGAAGTAGTAAAAAGATAAATTTTACGAGGCAGTGCGCAAGTGCCGTCGTGTTCCTGGCGAGAATGAAACGAAAATATGGCGTGAATACCGATTCTATTTTCCCGAATGTGTCGTCGCTCTCTGTGACTGTGGTGCGATGTGCTATTGTGTATACCTTACTGTAGCTGAAATTTAGATGTAGCAAGACGCGAAGTAACTACAAAACAATGTGCATTTTTATAATTTATATATAAATAATTGTTTATGTAACAACAGATATATTTTTTTAATATTTTTAAAATAAATGTGTTTACTATATCTTGAGGCACTTAATGACTACCTTACTCATCAGATCTACTCTTAGAGTTATTTTGGGATAATCTAAGTAGAAAAAACAAAGCCTAGAACTAGGAAACCCTAATGATATCAAAACAATTTTATGTATTTGTAAAATAAAATCCAATTTGTTTTTATATAAAGATATAATTTTAACACAATTGTACTTCAATTTAATGAAAATAATATTTACGAGATAACTTGGGTTAATCTAAGACTGATTTGTTTAGCAAAATATGTTCAAAATAATAAAAACATTATATTTTTACTCACAACATTGTTAAAGACTAGTTGCAAAGTAATAAAATCAGCCATGAAAAAATATGACCTGAAAATTACATATTTCATCAAAAAACTAAACCGTTAAGCGGTTAGTGAAAAAAAACTGGCAAAGTGTAATATGAAATAATATTAGTTCTAATAATGTTGATACTATTGCCTAGTGCAAATATTCAACCGATTTAATATAGGCCTATATTTTCTCTTAATATAAAGGCCAAATCTGATTTTAGTTTTGTTCACAGTCGAATAAAGGCTAAGCCGTTCTGCTATAAAAGTTTCGATTTTTATTCAAAGGAATTGTGTTATTCTTTCGGAACGTAATCCTATTTTCCTCAAGTCAGAGGCTTTGAAAGTGAACGAGCTTACATTAATCACTTTCGTTATGGAAGAAATACTTTTAAAATACGCGAGTGAACAAATTAATATTAGGTAAAATTATTTATAACGTATATTGTTAGCTTATATATACACAAATGTATATAAAATCAAGTAGGTTTTGTAATTCAAATTACATGGTGTGACGGTCAAAGCAAAGCTTACCCGCTCAAGGCCATTTTTTTTACAAGTAAAAAAATAAAGTCCTTCAGACAGACCTAATCCTATCTTAACGTGAAGCAAATTAAACTCCAATTCAGCCAACTATATTAGACAAGTTCTGGATAGATCAATTGAATTTTAAAAGGTGTTAAAAAGCTGATACTTTTAAATAAATGAATTAGGAAAGAATAAAGAAGCAAATAATATAAATCAAGTTTTGTATTAATCCTTTAAATAACGAAGTTACGGTAAAAACAAAATGGTACAAAGAAACAAAATCATGATTTAAAAAAAAAATTTTAAACTAAATAAAATAAGTAAAATTAAAAACAATGTCATAGAAAAAAGAATTTCGAGAAAATCAATGATTAACATTAAAAGATAAGGTTAAAGGTTACTTTTGTAAAGTTTTTTAAGAAAAGTAAAACTTTTTGTAAAATTAAATAAGATAATTTAGGGAGGGGGCACTCTACCCTAAAAATCCTCATAAACACATTTTTCTACCATTTTTGTCTTTACAGTTTCTTATTCACTATGTTTTTCTGAAGAGATTGATATATAGGCTAATAAGCAGGGAAAATGTTATTCTAACCCATTCAAATCTAACGATAACTAAAAGTTTGCACACAATTTTGCGTCCCTAGTTCAAGGAACGTAGAAAGAAAATTCAAATGATAAAAACTTAGCGTGGACAAAAACTGAAAGATAAAGAAGGAAATACCTGTGGAGCAGAAGAGTTTTAGTGTAAGTAATTCAAACATACTATGTATACTAAGTAATATAAAGAAATACACTTGCAAGATTTGCTTAGCAACTGATGTGGGCTGTTTTCCGAAAACTTTTACTCGTTTTGAATCACTACGGTGGGCATATCTCAAGTTCTATTAGAGATATCCTCTTGATTTCTTTATTTTATTTTGAAAATAACATTTCATTATATGGCCTCTAGCATAGAATAGTTGAAATTACTTGTAAATATTTTTTCAAAATTAATAATTAATTTGTATAGTTTAAAAAAATAAGAAAATGTGACAAAAGTTAATTCTTACTTATACCAACTCTTAAAAAAAATATGGTTATGATAGTTTGAAAAACTATATAAATCAGTTTTATGGTGGAGTGTCCCCTTGGCAAGAGGAAATAATATGCAATATTGCCAAAGCTGAGATGTTATAAGATAATAGGTTAATAGTTATTTAGAAATTTAAAATATTTAAAATAAAGTAAATTTTGAAGGCCTTAAAAGGTGTAACAAGAAACTATTTTATAGACAGAGGGTAGTTATAAGTAGGCCTAAAGCATTTGTAAAGACTAAAGAAAGAGAGAGACAAATAAATATAGGTTAAAAGAGTGATTAACCAAAAAGGTATAAGTATGAAAAACCGAAGATAGTATTACCCGGGAACTATAAACGATATTTAAAATCGGAAAAAGATTATTCTTAGATAGGACTTCATCTAAAATAATAAAGAAGGAAAAGTGCCAAAAAAAACGGAAACGCGGAAAATCGTGACTCGAAATACACGACGAAATGTACACGACTCGAGTTCGCAGCGAGTATAGAAGAACAGAAGTAAACGTTTCCAAAAACCATTCCAGGATCGGTTCAAGGGAACGGGAGTTATAGGTTTGCACAAAAATGTGTAACTAAAATCTGAACAGAAATTAACATGACGAGAAAGTAGACTTTGCTAGTTGGTAATCGCTGTAAGCGGATAAAGTCCAGGATACGCCCCGCCAACCCAACAACAATAGAAATATATTAATCAATTAATTAATAAGATGACTAAATTAAAACTTTGTCCAATTAAAAATTTTAAACTAAAATATTAATAAACAAAATATCCTGAGAACAGAAAAAATAATTACAAAATTATCCTCGAAGAAACAAGAGAGCTCTAAGCAAAAAGGGAAAGTGAGGAACATAGGCGTAACCAGGGGGATGGGGGTTGTAAAAAATATTTCGCCCTTGTTTACAATCAAATACCCTAATAAGAGTGACTTGTTTTCATCACCTATGCAAATGTCAATTTACAATAAATTATCAATATATTGCGGACATTATCTTTGGTCGGATTGGGCAGTGGCACTTCATTTCATATACGATGCGGTATACAGAGTGTTGAAAAAGTACCGGACTCCCTAAATAATTAAATAATTCTAAAACGAATAAAGATACAAATAAACAATTTTAATAATGGACACAGATGATAAAATTCTACATTTCAGCGAGGTTACAAATTTTTTTCCGCCATCTTGGATCCGCCATTTTGAATGTAACTTTTATTTTTTTAAACGGGAAGGTGGTCATGTGATATTTATCATTTCGATGTAGAATTTCAATAGAAAACCGACTGTGAAATTTGCAAATTCCTATCTTTAACCGATTAAAAATGGCGGACAAAAACCACGAAATCGTGTTTTCTGATTTTACCCCATTTTGCTGTATTATTTTTTGTTAATACTAATTATTATTATTTTTGGATTCAGAATTAAATAAGCTTTCAAACGATATGCCACACAACTGTATTTGGTTGAACCACTCGAAATTAATTTGGAAAAAATCAAAATGACTGTAGCTCAAAATTTTTAAATACTCCCAAATATCAGCAGTGTCGCGAAGGAGAGTACTAGAGCATACACATTGGTAGCAAAAATAAACGATCGATTTATCTACCACTGACGGTAGCTGTGCAGCCGCTCACTGCCACTACAACCGACGGATTTTCCACCATCTCCGCTGAAACAGTGGCGAACTTGACTAAATCCAAATGCAGGCCAATTTTCCTTATTTTAGTATTTTTTTCACATAATATTATCCTTTAGCCGCTTGTGTAGTTCGTCAAATGACGAAACCGACGTTCATAAATAATTTAAAAATGTTTCTTCTAAATCAGGAACACAGTGTAGAATGCTCAATAATCTTCTCTTCTTTTATTTATTGATTGGATTGGATGAACCCAAATAAGTATATTTTTTGCTTTCTTTTCAATCGGCGACCGAATAACAATAAAGCTAGAGTTGCTCTCTGTTCAAATCAATAAAACATTAAAAGAAATAAAAATTATATTAGTAAGGTCAAGTAAAATCACGCCTATCAAATAACGACCCCCAAAATAAACAGACCCATGCATCTGTAAACAATCCAGGTGTATGGCTAACCTCATGTAGGTCAGTAATTATTATTTTACTAAGTTCGAACACACACAACTTACTCTGTTGTAGTGATTGTTTTAGTCGGCCTAATCAACGATTTTGAATTATCGACTAAGCTTATGTTAGTTTAATATCTATTTATATATTATACTTCTATAATGTATAGAGATACCACTTTAATTTAAATTGATATCAAATACCTTTAGAACTATAGCAATCAAGTTATTTGGAAGAATGCGTTGAGGTAGGCAAGCGGTTAAATCAGATTGTACAGTTTGCTAAAGTTGGAACTTCCAACATAGTTGCGTAGGTTTGTGCCTAACTACTGGAGTTCGATGTGCTTGTGTTATTCGCTGCTCAGTCATCTTAATTAATCAAACTAGCGTAAAATGATGATACAAAATCTATTTAAATTCCATAACAATTTTTAATCACTTAAAATATATTTGTTCCAAGCAACACTTTTACTATTAATTGAAGGGGGGGGGGGGAATGAACTGAAAACCATAAAACAAATTATAATCATTTAAAATAATTTCTTATGCTATTAGTATTTTGTTGTTGTTGTATATTTTTCATTTTTAAAAGTCAATTTAGTTTTTTATTCAAAATACAAATAACTCTTAATATTGCAAATAAGCATATGTATAGTATGCCATATGATTTATACTTAATTGTATTATTATTTGTCCAAACTATAAATATTATCTCAAATAATAAATTTTCTTGAAAGTATTGAGTACGCTAGAAACAGATTTGTCATGTTTAACTATGCAATGAATCTGAAATTAAGGTTTCCTTCCAACCAACCGATGTTTAATTGAGCTTGAGGCGGCCAATTGTCTGTCGAAGCCCGTCTTGTGACACTTTATCAGATTAAGGAAATTGAGACGAGATTGAATCCATTAACAAAATTACTTCCGGTACGGTTCTGTTACTTTCAAATGAGTTTTGTAGGTCTTGAATCACACAGAAGAAAACAGTTTAAATATGTTTCCTTCTTATAAATATCTTTCCAAATTAATTTCACCTTATTTTTCAAAGAGAATGAGTATACAACGTACATTTACTATTGTTTGTCTTTAATGTATCATTAAATAATAAAAGATATCGAAACATGATTTAGGCCTACTATTAAATACATTACTCATACGTATAATACCTACATATAGCAATTAATATGCAATTCAATAAATACACCACTTAATGAATTCTTGAATGCATAGTAACGTTTCCTTAATAGTTGTTTGGTCATTTCAAGTTTAAAATATTATATAACCTTTTGGTTGTAGGTGGATTTTAATGACTTAATTTAAACCATTATTATGATTATGAAGTTCCGGGTTTAATGTTCAATAAACAATTTAAATATATAACAGATAGAGATAGTATGTGTCGCAATTGAGAGGATAAGAAATGTTCGTACTATTATGAAGTAGGGTGGTGTTTGGTCGTGATCGTCCAAGCAGCTATTTGTGCTAAACTGGTTCCTAGTTAGCGGGAAATTAGAAGCGTTTATGGTTTATTTGAGTTACTATTTATGTGATATGTTTTAAATAATACTAACTAAACGTAAACGCAAATGTGATTTAATATTAAATGTAACTTAGTTTCAGGGGGGGCTGTCTCCTATCCCGGGGGGTATAGAATATTTTTTTGGGATACAGTGCTTGAAAACGTCTTTTTCTATTTCACAATCTCCCGTTTTGAATTTTTATTAAGGAATACATGGTGTACTCAAAAATTAAATTTTATTATAACAAATTGTAGAGTATAAATCATAGAATTGAACTGTATACTTGAACATTTTTAAAATAGCTTTATTCTATAAATGTATTTCACTTTGTTTCACTAAATTAGAACAACTAAACAAAACTCGGACAAAAGTATAGAGTTTGTAATCTGTACAGTTCCAGCCAGTCGCTGCCGCGCTGTAGAAAATGGTAAAATGTAACGGCTAACGCGAATAGGGCGTTGATGAAATGAACGTATTTCACGGATATACCCGAAAAGCCTTGTAACACTATACCAGATTTTCCATATATCAAACGAAAATATAGAACTTGCACTTCAAATCGATATAAAAATCATTATACAAATATATCGATTTGTAATAGAAACATTGCTTTCTCTTTGGTTGAAAACTGTCCAATTAAAAGGTTTTACAGAAAACTCCATAACTAAGAAACTATAAGCTATGAGAATCTCTTTGGGGGCGTTTAAAACAACTCCACTAATAGCCCTACAAAGAGAAACAGCACTATTGCCCTTAAAATTTCGGAGATCCTTTTTAACGGATACATTTTTATATATAGCTTCAGACCAAACACACCCTTGTCATCAAAAACTTATTGAATTAAACCTAATTGTCAACCATATTTTTTAGAAAAAGAAAAACTACCAATTTACATCAATGCCTTTAGTACAAGTATACTAAACAGATTAAATTTCAATAAACCCATATTTTTATCAAATATAAATCTTATATGCAATACTAATATAGATCACAGGAAATTAACAAAAAATCAGCAGGTATTTAAAATTTTTTAAATGCAATAAACATTAAACATAACCTATAAAGAATATTTACAAATATACGTATCTGGAGTAGGAGCAGCCTTATATTATATACTATATCCCGTCTTTGAACATAGAAAAAAAGTATAAACTCAGCTCTATAACATCAAGTTTATTACGTTTGTCAGATATCTTCTGTATTACCGACACCAGCAATACAGGTGTTCTAGTAGTTCCTTTTATCCCGCAAGGTGACACCACTCAACAGACCCACCAGCTGTTAGCAGTCATGCGCTGTGACCAACTTTAGACACGGCATGCAGTTCTGTTGGAGTCGCCATTGTTTTTGTGATTTCTGTCTGATAGCTCAAGGCAAGCGACGCCATGCCTTGCGTTTGTAAAGTCGTTCAAAACATTAACCTGTTCGGTAATTAATTTATACAAGTAGTGTTATAGTCATGTTTTTGAACGACACTTCAGTGCGCTATTAAATAGCATGCTTTATTTTTAAAGCCTCTTCAACAAAAAACCAGGTATGTCATAGCAAAATAACCAAGCCAAAATGTCTTAGCTAGTTCATTTTTGCTAATTAAACATTAGCTTTGTAAGTTATTGCCAAGTTTATATTCAATATTATCAATAATATTTCAAAATTATTAAGTGTATTTTCAATATTTATGTAATTCCATTTTTGATTCTTTGTGTACAATTAGCTGATTTCTGTAATACATACAACCTAGTGTAACTCTTGCCTAAATTCAAACCTAGGTCTAGGTTAAAACAAATTGTGTAACTATTTTATTTGTAACTTCAAAGTCATAAAGTAAAGTAAAGTAGTAAAGTTGTTTAACTTTATTATCTTTTGGTCATTCCGTTTTGAGGAAAGTCTAAAACATATGAACTTCCATGTGCATTCTGAATTTCACATGTGTTTGCATTTTACATGCGGTAACAGTTAAAGTTTAACATGACAAATGGTAACAGGTTAACTTAATGTTAAATCTTGAATTACCAATTAACAAATTTACTCTCAACCTAGCCTGCTAAACATTAACCAAAATAATATAAAGGCAAACTCCTTAAGCCTAAAGTCTGTTCACAATGTTTTTGGTTTTAAAACCTACCATAATTGCTAAAACCATGTTCTTTTGTTTTACATGCAGTGTATAACTGGTGCAAGATGGAGGGTTAAATATGTTCTTCTGCAATTAAAAACCATTACCTTCAGACCACCAATACAACTCTTATTCTACTTAATTTCGCCGACAGTGATCTAGTGCATTAAAGTAGTTACAATCAATTTCCAATCTATTAGTTGAAAACATAGCTATGAACTAAACTATAAACTTGTACTTAAATCTGCAGTGAACATTACTCATAAATTATTTTTTGATTAGGTTGTATAAACATTGTTGTCTTTCCTTGAGTTAATATAATAAATGTTTTTTTTATAATTTAATTTAATTGGAAGGGATCGCTAGCAAATTTTGGAACTACGATCATCCAGGGATTTAAATCAAAAATCTAAAAGTTTTTTTATTTATTATGTGAGAGACGTCTCACTAAATTATTAAACGCCTTTATTTTTATTATTTAATTTCATTTAGTATTAAGGTTGGCCGACAAAATAAATGTTACCTATTAATGGTACAATGTATCTAATTTTGTAATTTTGTAAAATTAATAAAAATTTTATAAATTTTTATTTATTATTAATGGGGAGGGTTTTTCAGCTTATTTTTTTTAAGGGAGGGATCTTTTAAACTTAACAAAAATTAATATTGTAAAGGTAAACTTTTCTTAAATTCTTTTTTGTAATTAAGATCGTATAAATTTATCACTTTTGTTATTAAGGGCATGTCATTTTTTTTTTAAATATATTTTAAAAAAATTTTTTTTTTTGGTTTTGGTCAATAAATCAAAATCTAATTTAATGTAAAAAATTTAAAATTTTCAAAAATCCCTTGTTTTATTAATTTTTTTTTTTAAATATCGACCCTTTATCATCAGATATCACAGTTTGGTAGTAGCTTATAGATTTGTATTGAGTTATAAATTTTTACTGCCATCTTGGGTACGCCATATTGGATTGCGATGTAAATGTGGTGTTGTGACACATGATTTTGAACTAATTTTTACGCTTTACAGGCTGCTGCAATGAGATTTTTAATTTAAAATCCTTTAATTAATTTACAAAATAAATAATTATACTACAAAATAAAAATAAAAAGACATTGTAAACTCGATATTTAAAAAAAAATTTAATAAAACAAGGGATTTTTGAAAATTTTAAATTTTTACAAAATTGTTAATATTTCGAGAACGAAAGCAGATAATTAAAAACCGATTGCGGCATCGGGTTCTACGGAAAAAACTAGTTTGAAATGATAGGTCACAACCTTACCTTTACATTAAAAAAATAAACGTTAATTCCAATATGGCGGATCCAAGATGACGGCCAAAAATGTGAACCTCATCAAAATAAAGTATAAACTAATCAATGATGTTCGGCGGTGGTTTTGAGTCGATTTCTTAAGAAATGCAGAAAAAATTAGGGAGGGGACATTTAATACTCACCCTGTATAATAACGTACAGTATACTAATTTTATCATATGCTCAGACTTACAAGCAGCCATATTAGAAATACAAGGACTAGGGACGTATGGGAATTACAACGAATTAACCGGCAGTATACTATCAGAGATAAAACATAATTCGAAACGCATAGTTATAAAATGGGTTCCGGCTCATATTGGCCTAAAAGGCGATGGATATGTAGACAAGTTAGCCCGGCAGGCAACATTAAATAATGATAGTATACGTGAGGACTACACAATTCCATTAAATGACTACCCTTCCTATCTCAAAAAAACATATAATGAATAATTTAATAATACATTTAAGGAGACTCAAAAAGCTTCATGATATAAATATATAAATAGTGATTATAACAAATACCCTTTGTTTTAAAACATGAAGTTAATAAGATCAGATACAGTAAAAATATGTAGATTAAAATTTGGCCATGCAAATAAAAAGAATACTCTTTACAAAATAAAGAAATATTTTACACCTAAATGCCTTAAGTGTACCAAAAACGAAATTGACACACTACAACATATAATTTTCGATTGCCCTAAGTATGAAATGACTAGACTAAATTTATATAACAAACTGAGGGAAGAAAATTGGAAACCACCTTTTACATTGAAAGATATCCTTAAACAAGGTAATTTAGGTATAATTTTTGAATTAATTGATATGAAATAAAACAACCAAAATTTCAATTTAACAAATAAATAACAAATCAATTTTTATGCTACAAAAAACATATATTAAGTTTAAACCAGGTTGAAGGTGCTTATATCGTCCATGGTCCATATCCTTTTCGGGCTAGGTATATCAGACGGACCTCTGATGAGAAGAAAAACCACCACCTTATAAGAAAAATCCTAGTTTATCTTAAACATCCTTGAAAAATTCCCACCATCAGATACTAACAACATTTACAGAAACAGATTAGGTAAATTAATAGAAAGGCACACTACATTTTTGTTTTACCTCTACTAAGAGAACATACTTTAATAATAGAAGCAAAAAAAGAATAAATAGCAGAGTAATTTAAAGTCATATATGATAACAATAATATACACAGTCCCCCCTTGATCTGCCAATTATAACTATTCCAGTGATATATCAACTTCAGTAGGAACACCTAAAAGCTTTATTGTTTATATTAAACCCGGTATATTTTTCTAAATTTTAATTAACAGTTTTGTTGAGTATAAAACTTAACATAAACTTTAAAGTTGTTAGATACTACTCAAGTACAATTAAAGAATTAAATAGCTTTGTTGTAAGATTATAAAATATATTCATAGTTTGTAAAAGCTGACATTATATACATTTGTTTGTATATTTAATGTTTACAATGCAGAAATATACTATTAAGAAAATAATGTACCACTAATCATTACAACTGCTACTAGTTATAAAACTACTAAACAGAGCGAAATGGTTTCTTTAACTTTGATCTGTCTAAATGTCGGAGGATCGAAGATGTTCTAGTACCGAGTTTCGACAATTACAGCACGACCAGATCGTAAAGGACCAATTTGTCCAACACAAATTCACTTAATACCACAAATAAGACAGTAACTTCATTCTTTATTTGGTTAGAAAATTACATAGTAAACTGTAACTTGTAACTGACTTCCTTTTACAGGAATGTTTAGTTACTTTCTCTAATTTTTTAAAATGCTTATGTAAATTAGTTTCTTTTTATAAAAAAAATAATAAAAAATATTTTTTCGTAACGTATTTATTTATAAAACAGTTTGTTACTTCTTAAATCCTGGAGATATTTTTCAGTTGCATTTTTGTTTGCATGTCTTTTTTTAATGGAATACACTTTACTTTAAAGACAAAATTTAAAAAGATATATTATCCCTATTTTGTTTGCATTTTCACCTAGCCTTCATCCTGTCTCATTAGTAAAGAAAATATACTAATTAATGTATTTCGTAGAAGACCGCAGGTCTTTATTTCCTTGTTTATTTGTTTGATTGATTTTTTTTTTCCAAATATAGTATTATGAATAATTTTTTCTATCAAGCAAATTTTAAAAAATCCCTAAATTATAAATGTTCTTTAAATATAATAAAAGAAGAATAAATAAAAATATATTAGTGGTATACTGTTGGCACCAAATTGAATTATCACAACAATAACAAAATAATAATAATGGTTAGCCTAGTTTTGTTTAGGAAGTAAGAAATGATTTCTCTAGTTTAAAAAAATATATTTAAGGTCCATTTGAAGTTTTGTTTCACTATGAGGCAAAATTTAAAACGCCTTTCTGAACTAAAAACATTATCTAACTTTTACTTTTCAGAAAGTACAATAGATATTGAAACTGTGAACCCCGAGTCCCATGTCTTCTCCATGGAATATAACAATTTTCTAATCTGTTAGGAGAAAAAGGTAAAAATTTTAATAATAAATATATTGTAAAATCTTGGTAATTGACAGTCCGCCCATTTGGTTGTTTTCTAAAGGTGCGTATACACTCTCGCGCCGCTCGTTCGCGGCTCGTTTGAAGTGTTGATTTCAACGAACATCCAGCGATCCAAAGAAAATCCGCGATCATTCTGATTTTGAGAACCAGCTGCAGAAGATTGGTCCTCACATTTCTAAACAGGACACTTATTTCCACCCAAGACAAGTGTGTAAATAAATGATACGTACCTTTTTCTATACCATATATTGCAGGTAGTAATCATAATCCTCAAAGTTTGGTTTTAATTTAAACAAATGTGAAATAGGCCTGAAGTTAAAATACTTTTGGTAGTTATAAATAATGTAATTTTAAGATCGTTGTACAGGTTAGCTATACATTAAAATAAAGAATACTTGAAATCGTAATTGGGAACTTTAGCTACTCAGTAGCCTACTCTGATACAGAAACTAATCCTGAAAACTTTTTTGTAAGTTTGAATTATTTTTAATAGATTTCAACATGTAATTTTTTTCATCATTACTTGTTCAATATATCCTGTAACTAAAATATCATAACATTTTAAGTTAACCCAGTAGATTATGACCTTGCTGTGTTTGACAAAAACGAATATCTTGAAGACTTTTGTGATATAATCAATTTATTTTACCCGACCATAATACTACGGATATTTACAACCTCTACAACCTTCTGTTTCTAGATGTTTTTAGGGAAAATAATGAAATGTCGTTTAGTGTATATAGAAAGCCCAAACACACAGACTGAGTATTCACACCATTCATCGGCACATACAAAATCTGCTTGTGATTCAACGGTTCACAAATTAGTTAATTTGTCATTATCTAAGGACAACTACAAGAAAGAACTAAAATGCATGTATGGTGCTGCGTTATTCTAATGTAATGACTATTCTAAAGAATTTATGTACAACATAGTCAAGAAAATGAAATTCAAGAAAATGAAGGATTCGAAATCTACCCTGGAAGAGATAACAAACGCTAGCAACGATGGGTTAAAATAACGTATGCATTGTCTAATATTGTAAAAATATCGATAGATGTAGGTTTATCAGCAGAGAGTAACCTTGGTAAAATGTAAGAAAATAATAAAGATAAAATTATTCAAGATCATGAAAAATCTGGAATATATTGTATAAACTATGAAATGTGTCCGATGAAATATATAGGCCAAACCAAAGAAGCAATAAGACAAGAAATAAAAAAATGTCCACAAAGTAAAGTACAATAGGCCAGTTAAATCTGCTATGGCTAATCATGTTCAGATGAAAACCATAATTTTAAAATAGAAAACTCTATATTATTGAAACATGCAACTAAACTTAACACAATGGATGCTTTTGAAAAATGTAGTAAAATAATTGTAAATAATGAATATGAATGTAAACAAAAATAATGTATTGTTTGAGATTATTATTAGTTTAAGTAGTTTATGTAGTTATATAGTTATTGTTTGGAATTAGTTGAAGTAGGCTACTAATATAACGTAGTCTCAAGTCACGCCGATTGTATTATTGTAAAAATATGGGGCATGCAACACTGTTAGGATAGTTTGTTATAGTTCGATGTAGCTCGTGCATCACTGAAGATGTCAACTGTGTCGTTGAAACGCGTTTGAGTCAATAAACGTATCATATGTGTGAATTTCTAATCCACTTCTGTATCAATGGTAATCGCAGGAACTATTATAAGCGATTGATTTATTTAGTTCAATTAGAAAGGTGTGTTAATGCATAAATTAGCTGCAAGTTATTTAACGGAAGTTTTAGTTTACAAACATTTTTCTGGTTCAGCAGCAACGTGATAGGAAAATCTGAAGTGTTTGGAAAATGCTTGCCTTATTTACTATTCATTTTTGAAAGTACTAACTACGCTATCCCAGGAGAACTTAAGTTCACTGATGGGAATATTAAGTGACGTACTTAAGTTGTGTACACAAACGTGTTTTACATGTTAACATTTTGAATACAAAATCTTCCTATCTACGTATTTTGATATTTTAATTATGTTGGAATATATTATTACAATTAAATTTATATATTTTTGATGTTGTTGGGTTTGTTACAAACGAACTGCTTCTTATAATTAGAAAACTGAATTGTAATGGTATGATTAGACCTACATTAGCATAATATGGACGCATTATATGGAAATTATTCCATTTTTACTCCAAGTAATCTTAATAAATAATTCAGTAATAGTTTAATAAAAGTTCACTTCTTAGTTTAAATAAGACTTTTTGAACTATTTTATTAAACATAAAAAAGGTTTAGAGATTAAATTTAAGTTTAAAATGCTACTATATAATTGCTAGCAAATTTATAACGATAATGATTTATATTTTATTTCATATTTGCATAATATAGTTTGTTTTCTTCAGAAGTAGAGCCTTACTAATTACAATACCTATTTAACCCCCAAGGCAAAAAGAGATACAGTGTGTATCTGTCTGTGGCATCGTAGCTCCCAAACGGATGAACCGATATTGAATTATATTTGTTTGTATTAAACATGACTTGATCGAGAGTGTTCTTAGCTATGATTCAAGAAAATCTGTCCATCCATTTGAAGAACATCAGATCTTTTCTAGTTGATGTATCGGCTTTTTAAAATTTGTATTTATAGCTCTAATATATAGACTAAGTACTAATTTGCATTACTACCAGAAGTTACATTTTAAAACAAATTTACAAAATAGTATAAACATATTGTTTAATAACTATATAGATTTATATTTATTTTAGTTATTTATGTACCATACTTTTTTAAGCTATCAATTTCTTTAATTTTTGGCTTTTAATTTTGATTTCATATTATAAAGTAACTGTTTTTTTAGTAGTTAGTCGTTTAGAAAAAGCTAAAAGGTAGTTAGTCGTTTAGAAGGAATGATTATATTTTGCTCAACAGATAGTGAACAGAAAAGATTTGCTTGTACTAGAAGTTTTTTGTAGCAAATTATTTCCCGCTTTAAAATATTATAGAGTTGAACTTTTTTAGTACCAATAGGTAACTTAAAGGCAAACTATTAGGTTTGCTTATATTTAATTAAATTTAGACCTACTTACTATCATCAGTATTTCTCTTCTTTTTTTTTAACTTTTAATTTTAAAAAAAAACTCTTTAAACATTTTGTTGGTAATTACTTCTACTATTTGTTTAGACGAAGAGTCGAACAAAAGTGTTAATAGTAATTAAATATTTGTTCTACAAATGTCCGGCCATAAAATTATATGCAAATAAATTTATCAAATGTCATTTCAATTAGTTTTATACAATGAATGATCATCATTTGTTACTAATTAATAATATAGGCCTAATTAATATATTTCAATAATAAATAATAGTTAAGTTACATTTCAAGAATCATAAAACTTAGTGATAACATGTGTGATTGTATGAACATGTGATTGTATAACATAAATATATAAATCGATATGAATAACAAAATAAATGTAATAATTGTCCGTTCATGCCACTATAACTCCACAACCCAATCCAACAGCCACATGTGGTTATATGGTATGGTAGCCCTATATCCCTTATTTTATGAATAAGGTTTCGGTTTGGAATACAGTGGTTGGGTTCGGAGATATGGGATTTAAAATAGTGCATCACAATAATGTATTTTTTATTAGAATTCGGCGAAGTAGCTGTGAGTTGATTGTCAAAGTGTATGAGACTGCCCAGAATGTAACTGGTTGTTCTTGTTGTATAGCTATTTACGATTTTTTATTTTTAAAAGCAAATGAAAATACAGTGGAACCTCAATAAATCGAACCCCGCGGGTAACGGGGAAATATCGAATTATCGAGTATTTCGAATAATAAAGGATCGATTTAAGGTTCCCCAATTTTCGATTTATAGAGGTTCAATTCAGTGCAAGCAATAAATATCAGGAGAATTGATTGCCTTCTAAACTACGGTGTTTTGTACATTGTGCAATAATATTAATTTCAGTACTATATTCTAATCGTTAATAATGCAGTTATAAAATTGTATATATACTTCAAAATGGAAGAAGTAGTTAGTTTTAATTTCAAACTGCTTCTTTATTGAACCTACTCTAGTGCTGGCCCAAGACTGAGATGGATCGCAACAGGAGCGATAGTTGGACAGAATAAAGGATTGATATTTCCGGTCGAATACTGGAGTAAAATACAGTATCGATGTTTAGAATCATAACAAATTTCATACAACTTCGATTAATAGAGGGTTTCTTGCAATTACTTCGACTTTTAGAGGTGCGGCGGTTGCACGATTTCGATTTATAGAGGTTTTTGAGATAAAACTTCGAATTATAGAGGTATTTAACGAAGGAAAATACCGTAAAACTTCGATTAACCGTTTCTCGTGAACTATTCGATTTGTAGAGGTAAAATTTACATTGCAAAAGATAGGGAAGTTCAAGGGGAATAAAAAGAATTGATTTATCAAGGATTTCGAATTATTGAGGTTCGATTTATTGATGATCCACTGTATATCAATGGACTAGATATTTAACTTTGTCAGTATACAACTCACAACTTTAACTTTGTAGGAAGCGTTTCATTTAGCTTCGTGATCAGTAAATTATAATCAAAATATTTTTTCCATGCAATTGTTTATTAAAATCAATATTTGATCTTTTAAACTTTGAGCTAGTATCAAAATGTATACCCAATGATTGGTAAGACCTGTGTCTAAAATATAACTTTTAAAATAATCAATATTTGCGCGACGGACGATAGTATGATCAAGTACTGTTTTTAAACTATATTCAGTTAATTACTAATAAATTACCTTATTTTGAGATGATGCTGACGAACAATCCTTAATTTAATATAATTTATTCTAACTACATATGACGCGTTTCGACTATCAGTCAGTCATCAAATATGCACGTAAAAAACTCACATGAACACACTTAAACAACATAAATTAGTTAACATTTGATTGCCTACATTTATTGAGTACTACAATTTTCACCAACGGTTCTAAACTGGACAACAGAGTCCCATCTTCTTCAAACCGCCAAATAAATTCCAGTGCCCCAAAGGCATACATTGCAGTCGTCGATGGTTTCTAAAGACATTGTAAACTTACTGTTACAAAACTGTAGTAACTTACAAGCAACACTAAAAAAAGTTTTTAATTTCAGTCGCCGATTTAAGATGATGGCACTAAACTTAAAACAAAATTGTTTTTATTTGAATTTGGTACCACCTAACGACTTCATTCAGAATATAAAGTTGTACTATTGTTATTTACGCAGAATAATGCCACTTAGTGATGGTAAATAAAAATAGAAAAACCAAAATGTTGTACGTTTTTTGCCTTTTACTTAAAATTGCGCCAATCAAATCAAAATGTTTTTGTTAAAAATGTTTACTATTAAATGCGATTTAAAAGGTGCAACCCTCGACCACTGTTTATAATTAATTAACATTTCTTCAAAAACACCAATGCCTAAATAGTAGGCCTATGCTTACAGGCAATGTTATTTAACAAATTGTTTTTATTCTTACTTGCGAAATATTGGGTTTTCTGCTAAAACCGTATGCGTCTTTGGATAATTTATAAATATTTTTAAATTACAAGATTGGTGATTCGTATTTGTTACTCGTAATTCTATACATAAAAATCCATTAAATGCTGATGTCTAGCAATTATATTCGATGCCGAGCTTTGTAAATTTAATTTAAATACAATTTAAATATTTTACTTGCATAATTCGTCATGAAGACAAAGCTGAAATGTAATTAAACTTAATCAAATATTTGTTTTCAATAAAATCCATATAATGAATAAAAATTTAAAACAACCTCTACATTTTCTCTCTTTTCTTTAACTAGGTAATACAGTATCGAACATAGTTTTATTGTGTTATAAAAGAATCATAATTGTGAGTTAAATCGTTTATTGCAGTCTACACCTATTTATAAACACTGTTCAAATTAATATTTGTTCAGAGATACAGTTAAATCAAGCTTTAAAAGCTGGCAGAATTGGTTTTATTCTAATACATTTTATCTATTAAATTAACATTTATTAACTTATATTCATAAATTTGTATAGAAACTAAATGATTTATATAGACTATATTCTCAACTTATAACCTATTAATACCTATTTTCAACAGTAGACGAAATTAGCCACAAATTTTACTACTCGATATTTTAATATTATAATAACCCTGTTCCTAATCAAAACAACAAAGCCAGTCTAAAACAACAGCACAGCTAATCCACTTTGACATGCTAATGTACGTCAACATTACCAGGAGTAGTCAAGAGTAATAACATTGTTTCACTAAACTACAAATACTTGGTCTACGATATCGAAGCAATAAAAATATATAGTAATCACAATACACTTATATTGACAAGGTTGTATAGTTGATTTAATAATTTCACGATTTGTTATAGAATTATGTATTTTGTTTCAATTAATAAAAACTGTTATTGTGTTTCAAAATATAACAAATTATAATATATCTGCAGTAATTAGTTAACTAACTTACTGAATAATTATACATTTTTAATATTATAATTATTGTATAGTAATTTAATTAAGTAAAAGTTAATGTATTGCAAAATATTTGCTATATCATTTAAATTAAAAATAAAATATGTAATTTTACCAGAAATTTCAAAAAAAACATCCTTGTACAATATTATTTCTCAAATGTGTCTTTTGGTCGCTAAGTGATAACTCCCTTAATTCTTCATCAAAATTATTAATTTATTCAAGCATAATTTTAAAGCTTATGTTCCCCGCTATTGACCAAAAATTTACGAAAAACAGCTAAAATTCATGTTTTTATAATTACAAATATTGATTTAAAAAACATTTTTATATTATACTTCATATGGTTAGTAATGAAAGGCGCCATATATTAACAATATGTTTAACTAAAATGTCAGCTGTTAGATAGTTCATATGGTTCCTAATGAAAGGCGCCATCTATTAACAATATGTTTAACTAGCATGGAATTTTTATTTAGATGTTTTACTTTCTAATGCAAGTGCAAGTGTAATCTATCACGCAAAACAATAAAATTTAATCAACGTAAAGCGTTATAAACTAATGTCAAATCTATCACGCAAAACAATGAAATTAAATCAACGTAATGCTTTATAAATCGTTTTAAACTAATGTCAAATAAACCAACGTAAATAAACTAACGTAATTTACATAATTAAATCAATGTATTGAATCAGTTGAGTTGGCTACTCCAAACATACAAAATGTTCGCACGGATCAGCTAGTACATAGTTTATAAAACAATATTGACAAATTTGTATTCAGTTAATCCAATTAGTATATTAGTTAATAATTAAAATTTATAGTTATATGAAATATATTTGTAAAACAATCTTATCAGAACTTTGAGTTTTAAAAACAGTTAACTTAAAACACGTACATAATTTTCTACAGCAACATTTACAATACCAGTTTTAATAATTCTAGTTACATTCCATATTTTATTATTATATAAATGTATATATTTAAAAATAAACAGAAACATTAATATAGTTTTTACGTGCAGAAATATTTATGGGAGTTCTAGTTGAATCTACAAGAAAAATAGGTCATTCTATTAAATACTCTTCTAGTTTACAAAACATTGTATAGCTCGAAAATATAACTGTTTATAGTTCTGATAAGATTGAGTCATAAATATTTAAATATTATCTGTTACGTTAAGTTGAGTAGCTCACTAGGATTAGGATAACACTTTTATTAAATTTAACTCATACTCTTTTCATTCAAACTATACAATTTTGGTGATCTTATGTCTGATTATTGATTGAACGAGTCATTTTGAACACATCAAAATATGAATTTTAGAGTATCAATGTCGCTATAAATATTTGTAAAATCAAATAAATATAAAAGTACGTCGAACCACATAAGTTTTCTCAGTACATTAAATTAAAAAAAAAAATATTTCTTCTTTATTCATTTTTAAAAGAATTAATTTTTGTTTAGTTTTAATCTTTGAAAGAAGTAGGCCTACACGAATATAAAATTTGTCAATAGTAATCTTCCTTTAATTTATTTATTTCTTTACTGCTTTTGCCGCTTGATTTTTACAAATTGCAACAATGTCAGAATGATGCTATAAAAGTTAAAGTAAAATATTAATATTATATTTAAAATGAGTTTTTTTTAAATAAGTCAGATTTCTAGTTGCTTTAAATGTTTCTCCATTTTCTGAATTTAAACTATTAAAACCTTTCCTGAAAACTGTAGTTTCAGCTTGGGAATGTTTTTTTTTAACAGTAGGCTACTAAGTGACGTGGATTATCAGATACTAAAAATATTAAGTCTGATAGGAATATTTGGAATTTTAAATTGTTTAATTCAAAATAAAAGAGATTTCTTATTTCTTTAATGGTTTTTTCCACTTTCAGAAATATAATTAAAACCTTTCATGAGAACTGTAGTTTCAGCTTGTATTACATTATTATATTTCCAATAAGTAAGGAACAAAATTAATTATCAATCAGCTATTACCAGTTTTAGCAGCATATTCAGTATCATCGGATTTTAACGGAAGAAATATAATATTTGAAAATTTAAACTACGGAAACTATCGCACAATCAATATTATATGTAGTTTTATTATTTGGATAGTTAGTTTTTAAATATTTATTTCACATTTGTATAGTCATCTCTTAATTAACATAAAAACTTTTAGAATAGTTTATAAGCTATCATTTTTTTAAGTAAGCAATCTTAGTAACCACCAGCTCTCTTTCAAACAGTTTCTTCAGCAATACTCTAAAGAAATTCCAAATACAATTTTGTACATTCTACAATCAAATTCTAATTAACTTTATTTAAGTGTCGTTGGTATATTTTTCAATGACATATTGATATGTACAATTTATGTTAAAACATCCTTTTTGTAGATATAAATAGAATCAATTCTTAAATTAATTTTTTTCCAATTTATTTTGAAATCACTTAAGATTGTCATGAGATTTTTCTTACATTTATGAAAAGTAGTCACATGCATATATACTTAATTAAATTATATTTTGAATTATAGAATGATCAAAGTTATTTTGCCACTATATTATATAAATAAAAACTTAAGTAAAACAACTATTTACTGTCAAATTTACCTGTTTAGAATTATTTGAAATATAACATATTATGTAACAGGTTTTATTAAGTTATCTATTTTTTTTACAAAATTTCAATATTAACTCCATTGTTCCCACAGATTAGTGAAATTAATATCAGTATATTTCTGTACGTCTACTAATCCTTTTGGAGGTAAAATCTTACCTTGTTCTACCGCAGTTTCGGGTATTCAACCACCATCAGGAACAGTTAAAACATAATTAGACACATGTTATTATTCACAATCACAAAACAAATTTCACTCCATGCGGAGGTCATAATTAGTATAAATGATGCGAAAAATCCACGCACTAATCCGACAATATCCACGTTCGAATGGTGATAAATTTCAATTTTTTTAATATATAATTAAAATGGTATTATTTTATTTTTAAGGTAGAATTACAATGATATAAAGATTTTGAATGAACATTATTTGTACTATTCATACGTAAAGGCATGTTTTCTACTTTCTCCTAAATAGGTTACGATCTTCTTTCAGTCAGTTGATTCCCTTACTTAATTTCAAATATAACTTAATATAATGATGTTGATGATATTTTACCAACTTCATTTATAAAATCAATAGATTTAGGTAAAGTGTAGACCTTGAGTTTTATAAATAATTAGTTTTGTAAACCCGAAGTGTTTTATTTAATTCTAATTTGCTAAATAAAATTTATATCTACAAAAGGAGAGACCCTTTATGTACTATTATTCTATCCGTTTATCGTTCTATTTAAAGGCAAAGTAAATAAACATTCACACATTAGACTGCAGTATGTTTTTGGTTAGATGCTTGTATTGTGCAAGTATTTATATTCGAGGTTGTGTGAAATACGACATGATCGAGTTTTCCTTTCTCATATTTTACGAATATTAAGTTCTAAAAGCCTTTGTTGTTGAGTTTATAGCAATGATTTCACACCAAACTTTACGAAAGCCCATAGAAACCAACAGCTTAAAAACTTACGTTCTTCTTTGTATACACACACGGGTTCTTATTCCGTCTTTATGACTTCTATAGCTCTACAAACAATTTCTACTACTTAGTGCATCAAAGCAAATGTAAAATCGTTACACAACAAATACCAAATATAAGGTTATATTGTATTAAACTTTTAACACATTAAAACATTTTTCGCAAGCTTTAAATTTTTTAATTTATAGAAATTTAAATATTATTTTTCTTTTTTTAAATTATATACATATATTTAGTGTTTATAGTTTAGCTGTTGTTTTCTTTAATTAATGCTTAATACCATTTTGTTTGTGATATTATAGCAATGTACTTGGGTGTTGTTTGGTTTAAATATAGTTTAGACAATTGCATAAAATGGATACATGTATAATAATTGCAGCTAATTTAACTTCGTAGTACAAACTGCCACAAACTGTTAATGCAGATTACGTCTAATCTATAAACTATTGGTAAAAATAAATAATAAATTAATCACTATCCTTTATAATACATTGAGCATAAAGTCTTGTGTGTTACATTTTATTTACATTTAAACCACTTGATTACTTCACCTAATATTCTACTCTGCAGAGTTAAAGCCTCTGTTAGGAGCATGTATAATTGTGATTTTTCTGTTTATATATCTTACGTCTAGTAATATAGTGTAGTAACTAAAAAAATCCTTAGAATGAAGTCTGAAAAAAATATTACCACAAATAAGTCATTTATTTTATGAGCATATTTTGTTTGATATCTCTAGTAATATAATTATGTTTTGTTATTAAAAAAATATACTTATTTATGGCAAAAGTTTGTACGTAGGTGGAATTTATAACATATTATAAACTTTATATGTATGTTAATGTACAAAATACGAAACCAAATATGCAAAATTACGTTCTATTACTACAATTGTACGATTGAAATTGATGTTACTACTACATCGGCGTTGGGACATTGGCACCACTACATTTGCTTAGAGACAGTTAATTGAAAAAACCTAATAATTCAACCCTCAAAACACATATAAATTCTGTAATTAATCTTTAATGTTCGTGTTTGAGCATTACAAACTAGAACTATAAATACATTACTGATCTATACGCCATCAATCTCGGGGAAAAAAGAATGCGCTATTTTAAATTTAAATTTATTTGTAGACTACAAAATTCAATTTTACTAAACGATCAATTTATAATCCCGAACCTTTAATGGTTAATGGTATAGTTCTTATATTTAGTATTTTATTATTTGTAATACATTCTGTAAAGTGTGGCATTGTTCAAACCTTTGATGCTATGCGTAAACAAAATATGTGTGCAGTAGTTAGTTTAAATTTAATTTAAAATATGAACAAAGTTTGTAAAACCACAAATTAATGCTATGAAGAAAAAGGACACACAAAAAACTAATCAGTGTAGCCAGTAAACAAATAATGTCCACTTTCTTATTGGTTCTTTTTTTTTCTTTTGTCTTTCAAAACACATTGCTGTTGGTATTTTACTAGTTTTTACTTAATTTAAAATAAGTTTTTAATACGAATAGTTTGTTTGCAAATTTAATATTTTTTAAATATACCTACTTATTTCGACTTACACTTCACTGCCTCTAACTTGAAGAAACCGGGGTTAACTCTGCTTATATATTATATAAAATTTAAAAGCTACCATACATTTATAACCAGAAAATAATTCATGTTTAAAATCTTGACTCTTGATTCAATTATATATTTTGTAGAAAAATAATCTCTTACATTAAAAATAACGAACAGTTATTTGTGTATAGTATATGGGAATATGATTAGTGTTATGCAGATAATGACTGTCTCAAACTGCCCCTAATTTCAGAAAGTTGAAGCATAATTCTTGTCTGTGGGTAAAATTATAACAAAGACAAGATAATTGAACCTTCCTCCGCAAAAAAAAGAAAGAAAAATGTTTTAAAATGCAGTGTATTATTGATGTAAATTTGTTTTAAAAATTGTAAAACACAAACTTACCAAATGATATTGTTGGAAACATAGAAGTACTTTGCCTTGCTTTCTCTTTTGAAATACATAACCCCGTTATACTTTTTGACGTGGTCAGTAAACGAATAATGTCCATTTTCCTATTGGTTCTTTTTTCTTTTGTCTTTTAAAACATATTATAAAACGCTCAGCATCGAAATTAAATTTATGTAAAATGAATTTATTTTTAAAGTAGATATTTTTTTATTTTTTTGTATACTTTTTCCATATAGTCCAACAGGACCTATATTAATTAAGTTTTCTCAAGCAAAAAAAATAAATAAATAATAATAATAATATAAAAAAATAAATAAATAAAAATAATATTAAAATAAAATACATAACGCAGATAAATGATTAAACTGGAAGCTGTGAATGTAATATTTTTTTAAAGTAAATTTGAATACAACACAAAAGGAATATTTTGTTTGCAACTTAATAGGATTTAATAATTAATTGTATTGTTCGAAACAATAGCTTAACTTAGCAATAGCTTGAAAACATTTTATGCAAGAAAGTTAACAAAAGCACTTCTTTTTCATAGGTCCTTCAAACGTCAAGGCTATCCTCTGTCTAGTTGTTTATGTTTTACATTTTATGAGCGATAATAAATATTTATTTCTAAACAACCTCTCTTGATTGGCAATTCTTTTAATTGGACATACATAAAATGTGTAAATAAGGTATATAAATAAGTCACAGACAGAGTAAGTATGAACAAACTTATATAATAAAATACATGTATATAAAATTTTAATATTTTATTGTTAACATTTGATTTAATGTAAGTCTTTAAATAAATAATCAAAATTAAAATAACCGATAAAGTTGGATAAACCAATTAAAATAAGTAGTCTTATATATTATACAATAATAATTGATCAAACCTGTATTATGCACAGAACTTACTTTTGAGCAAAATTTTTAATATACCCTTTTGCAATATGCAGGACATGTTTAAAAACTTCTAAACTTAAAATTGTATGAAATATGAAAATCCTTATTTTAATTTAAATTACATGCAAATTTTCTTAGATACTTGTTTTCCTGGTAATATATATATATTAGAGTTTTCTGTCAAATGCTCAACTATTTTTTATGACATTCTTTTGAAGATTTAATCACATTCAAAGTTATTATTTAACTTTATAATCTAAATGCACGCTCTTAATGCGTACTTTACACATTTTCAAAAAAGTAATAATCAAAACAAAAGGATAACCCAGTACTTTATTATTTAGCTTTAAATTTAAACCATCTTGAACCTACAATACTATTATTACAATAAATTAACAAAACCTTTTCTCCCGAACTTACGACGAATTCGGAAATTTATTAAAACGGTTATACTTTTGTCTATATTTTAACACCTGTTGAAGTGAGAACTGTAAAATATCAGATGTTCAAGATTATTAACAGATGAACTAATTTTATAACGCCAAAATAAATATTTATCCTACGGAATTCAAAAATAACTTTCTATGCAATTTGAAAACGAAGCAACTTATTGTACATCATAATATTTTAGAAGAACTAAAACAATATAACACAAAATCAATACACCAATAAATTGTATTTATTATTTTTAGTTTTTACTTAATAGGGTGTGGTTTATAGAAAAATATATCAGAAGAGAATAATTGCCATTATATTTAATAAAAAAACACAAACATAATTTGATCTAGCACAGAGAATAAGCTGAACGTTATTTGCTCATAGTCCTGTATTTGCTCATGGAAAAACTTTAATGTGTTCTTCGATCTCATTTTACAATTTTACTTTATATTCTATTCAAACTTTACGTGTTACCAACATCAAGAAAATGTTGTAGTTTATTGATTTTCACCAAGATACGGTACTCAAAATCTAATTTTGTTAGCAATCCTGTTAATATTTTATAAATTGTATTTGTTAGAACAATGATAAACATTAATTTTTATCAATGTTCAGACTAAATTTGCTTAAACTATATTCAATGTTAAACTTTAATGTCATTGCGTAGTATATTGTTACTTTTAAACTTGTACAGACTTGTATACATATGCATTAGGATATACTCGTATAATTAATTAGTTCCAAACTTTTCCTTTAAAAAAAATATTAAGAAGAATGTTTTCTTAATTTTAAGTATAAATAACTAAAATATAATTAAAAATATTTATTTTAAGGCGATATATATTAATTATTATCTACCAAGTGAATAATACAAACATTCACCAAGGTTATATTTTATAGATTAATAAAAGTGTTTTGAAAGGATTACAATAATCAAGTAAAACAGGAACATATAACTTAATTTTAGAACTAACAGTGGAAAAAGGGAATGCATTGCATTTTATAACGACCTAACAGGGTTACCTTCGGGCGACTTAATGGGAATAGAATATAACGGAATTTGATTACAACTAAAATGATTTTACCCTCCAGAATCGACATTTATTAATTTTAAAACCAACTTCAATAATTGCATCTACTGTACTTTCCTCCAATTGCAATACAAGTGTAATGTTTGTTTTGCAATATGTTTAAGTTTTTAACAAAAATATAATCAAATCTTCCTTATAAGTGCGTTACAGAGGCTAAATATTTTTCCTCTTATCATTGTATAACTATTCTATACTCTTCATTTTATAAATATTAAGTGATTATTATGTCGGAATATTTTGGTGTGAGTTTATATGTAACTTTATTTTTGTATAAGTTTACTGGTTTTACATTCCTTCAAATATATTAATTATATGATTTTTAATCATTTTAAAGAGAAGTAATAAAGTCGAGTTTTTTCAAACATAAAACAAAGGCAATTTAAGGATAAAAATACAAACACTAACCGTGGCGCGTTCCATTAATAAAAGTATTTCCTGTAACTGTTGTAACATGGTGAAGTACTTTCAAAACGAGTATATTTTTATGAACTTATATATTGTATATATGTTTCTAGACAGGTTCATTTTTACTGTCTTCGTGAAAGTGTATTTAATAAGAAGTCGTTTTTAAGTTGTATATAATATTTGCCTAAGTTAAATGTACAGTATACAATATGTTTAATAGAAACAAAAGTAACTTGTATTTTGGTTTTTTAGTTATTTATTTTTACTTTTAGTTAAATCTAATTTTATCATTGATTGTAACCCTAAAACATCTGAATGATATTAAGATCAAAGAACTTAATGATTTGCCGGCGATATTTTAGTCGTGTTTTACACATACAATTAACCTGATTATATGAAAGCTTTGGAAGTATTAATCAATTAAACTTGTAAATATTATCTACGACAAATTGAACACTATACACCATCGGAGTAAAGTGACAGTATGGATAGTTACTTTCTTCTAAAGCTTGAAATTCTCACAGAAGAAGTATATTTGGAAAGTAATCGAACACAGTTAATCACTAAGTCTATTTTCAATGTATTTGTTGTACTTTAGTTATCAAAAAAACTTATTATACAGTATTATTTAATATCCAGTCTACCTGCACATTTTGATCAAAAGAAAAATAAGTTTCAAACAAAGTTTAGGGGTTTGATTTAAACATGAATTTTATTCATGTTTAAATTTTATTTTTTACAAAATTTTCTAAGATGTAGGAGTCGACTTAAAATTGACGAAATCGATTTGCAAGCAATATTTTAGGTCGAGCACTTTGAAATAAACATTTTTTGTCTCCTGAATTTTTTTCTAAAAACTCTTATTTTTCGAGATATTAGCAACTTTATGTCGATTTATTTAAACACGTTTATGGCCGCCATTTTGTTTTGGGTGGTCCGATTTTTATTTTCTTTATGTCATTTTCCTAGTCTTAAACAGATCTATAAAATGAGGTATCACGTGACCATACTTCCCATTTAAAAATTTTTAGTTGCCCCAAAAATCCCCCATTTTTGGGGGACACTAAAAATTTCCGATTGCTTCAAAAGATACTTTGGGCTAAGTTAGTATCGTTTCCCAAAGGATATTTATTTGTTTTAACAAACACAAAAGTTAAAGGGGGAGGGTGGGACTTTTAAGACACCTGGTATGTGTTTGGCATTTAAAACATTTTTGTCTGTTTATATTTGATCGATTATTGTTTTTACATTAATTATGTTTCTTATAAACTTCTAAATTCCGCTCGTTTGCCTATCCTCGCACCTAATTGTAGATAAAGTTACATTAGTTAAGTTGCATGATTTTATATTGAAGTAAACACTATGTATGATGATATAATATATATAACACTTAGTTGAATGATATACTTCCGAGACAAATAAAGCAAACAATTGATTAAATATGCAAAGCACATGTTAATTTTGTCAGAAGATACCAACAAATCAGATACACTAAAGCAATATTTATCAATTAAATATTATTATAAGTAATGATTTTAAGCTGTAAATAGAAAGGTTTCACATTTTAAAATATGTGATTCGTTCTTTTATCTACTTATCGGTAGAATAATAATTAGTAATTTCTTTTGCAGGTAAGAAAATGTTGATGCTGTGATGCCGTTTCTAAAAAAATGTGAGTATTATTTTTATTATAAAATAAGTTTTTGTACTGCTTTTTTTAATTTGATTATGCATAGTATTTTTACGGTACAATCATTTTTATTACTTTTATTAATATATATGTAAGACAATTTTATCACTTCTTTTTGTTTTCGCTATATATATAATTATGGGTATAAATACAAGTAAACATAATGAAATATGTTAGCCTGAGTTTAATTTTTTTCTGAAGTAGATTTAGGCTTCATAGTGATCTTATTCTTAAGAGCAAAGTCAGTATTTTGTATGTCGACTTAATGGGATCGGTACATTGACTCATACAAACTCATATTTTTATAATTATGTTAAAATTTAATAAACACTTGATGATCGAGAGAGAGATGGTGCTCCACTTGTTAGAATCAGGAGCGCTCTAGATATATTAGGATAGATTTTACATTCAATAGGATTATGTATAAGATACATTTAAAAGAATCTGATGGTGGTAACTAGGTATCAAAATGAATTACAAAAACATATAATAAATGTTTATAAGTTTATTTGTGTTGTGTTATTTTATTGAGCTTGTTAGGAACTCAGTGTTTAAATTGGTTTTACATTCACCTATCTATTTCGTAAAAACCACCAATCAAATAAATATATCATACTTTTGTATAGTTATGGTTGGAGAATATTATTAAATAAACCGACAAGAAATTTAAATACTTCAGACCATTAGAACAGTACTGTGTTAATTATTGCTACGCAATAAGATTAGTCCTATTTAATGGTACTCAGATGTATTTGTTTTGCAAATGCAAGGTAGATTCAACAGCCTATTCCTGGTCAGTTGACATAATATGAAATGTTGAAGAATTAACTAGCGCTTTCTAAATGGGTCGAGAACACAAATGTCAAATGTTAGTTTCGATTTTAGTACATGTTGAACAATTCTAAAGAAAATATCGAATATAATAAAATAGAATAGAATATATTATAACAAAGGTAAAGTAGAGATGTTATTGATGTGTTGCATTTATCAGAGCTTCCATACAAATAAAGCAGAGAATGTATTCTTGCTTCTGGCTCAGTCTACTGTCTTACAAAATATTTGAATTATAATTTCGACGTTTACATTTCAATCTTTTATGTTTGAAAATTTAAAATATCAAAAATGAAAAACAGTTTACTGTTTTAGCAGATTATAAAAAAAGAAAAAATAAGAATTAAAATGTATCAAAATAACTCGACCCTGGATTTACTGCGGGTTGATTTTTCTTCTAAACGTGTTTTTGCTCTTTCTACTCGTCTACGGTCCACACTTTTGCAGCTAGAATCGCTGCTACCATCGCAGCTTGCATTATACGATTATCATTAATAATTATAATGTGTTAATAATTGCATATGATGGCTTACATTTAGTACTAAACGAATAGTAGTTGGCAAGATCATAAAATTCATGATTTGAGTCCAAATCTATATTGGTAGAATGATACGTTTTTTTTTTACTTTAAAACATATGGATCCTATATATCACGTAAAACAAGAAACACATAAGTATTAAACATGGCATACAGAACATCCACAGAAATACGTTATTTACAAAATCTATAACATTATAAGAGTACTAAATTCGTCGTTATGTTTATATAGTTACAATATTATTGTAAAGACTTTTTTTAACATTTGTCTCAATAAGTTCAACCTTTTTTTTTGTATAATGAATATCCACAGTTACCTAAATTCCTATTGTTATTATGTAAGTACAAATTTATTTATAATTTATTTAAAACTAACGAAATCATATATTATTTCCTTTCGTATTTATATACAGTTATTACTATATTGAAAAGGTAAAAGTTAGGTTTCAGTTTCAAAAAGCATTAGAACCTCCATTTTTACTTATTTTATAAACATATTTTACAATAAATGAAATTATTGGTTTTAAAAATATAAACAGCATTTTGTCATCCTACCTTTAAAATCTAATTATATTTCTAATTAGTAATTTTGTTGTAAATAAAAAATGTCGTAACAGGAAAACCTAAAGTATGCAATTGCGCCTAATGTACGGCCAGTAAAGGCGCACCACACGTCCGGGCGACGTACATGAGTGTTGTTGAAGACTTGTTTCAGCAGCTCGATGAACAGACAATATTCAAAGATCTTTTTTCTGTACCGCCAGCCAGATTGAATATTGCAACTTCTAAAAAAAAGCCTGCAATTAATTAAAACTATGTTATTTTCAATGACATTCAATGAATTTAATAATAGTTTTCTAAATGTTGTCCCAGAATGTAAATGTCATCATATAAATTGATTAAATTTAATAAATAAACAATATGAATCAAAAACAACAATTTTCATAATAACAGTTAAAGTGGTAGGGGAGTACAAGCACAATATGGAGACGCTCGGTATATCCTAAGTAGGTCATGCAAACTATTTTATCTTAGTCCACTATCTTTGCTTACTATTAAAGTGATCTCACAAATTGAATTTGGAAAAAAAACAATCATCACACAAAACAAAGAAATAATACAATTGTTTATCCGTTCTATTATTAATGTAAAGTACGATTATTATTATGTTTATTATATGAGTACCTAACTTTTGTCTTTTTTCAATAGGAAAGTATGGTTTTCGGTAATATTTTGCAAACTAAATATCACAAAAGTATTCTAAAAAACAGCATTTTATGGTTACATAAAACTTTTTCACATGATACCCCAAACGACAGTCTCAAAAAAATAATTTTTGGAATATAATTCTAATTTCTATTTTAGAGAATTTATATACTTTAACTTTCTTGTGTATGAATCGAGTTTTTTGAAATAGAAAACTAACTGTTTAATGTATTCATAATTATTTAGCAAAATTTTCAAACAGCTTCCATTCCATTGCAATAAATATTCACTTTAAATTTAAATATATAAACAAATAATAAAAAGCAGGGATTGCATTTTACTTTATCTATATAACTCAATAGCAAACCTATCATGATATTGAAAGCCCTTTCTTCACGTGTGTGTCTATCGCAGGAGGAAAATGAGATTCTATCAAGTTTAAGATCTTTCCATTTTATAGCAAACACTAAAATATTGATTAAAGTTTCATTATACATCTCCTTTCACAACATAACAGTATGGTCTCTATAGCGGTTTCATACAGAATACTGAATCAAATTTAATAACCTAACCCTATAGCAGAAATAGAACCTATCTATTATACTCAAGAAAATAACAAAAAATACTATTTTACCTAATAGTTTATATTTCTTAATTCTATATAATTATATAGATTTAAAATACTATCTGTTGTACTTCAACTTAAATAGTGGTGCCTATATAATTAACGTTTCATTAAATATTTGATTTAATTAACTAAGATAACAATTTAGTCTATTCTATAACCAAAACTTTGCATGACACTATTAATAAATTTTTAGAAAATGTTTGATGTTTGGTTTTGCAAACTGCTGGTAAAGAAACAATAATAACCTAATTATACCGCTATTTTTAAAATATGGTTTCTTTATAGATAAATATTACACATTAGTAATGAAATATAAAAATAATTTCAATTAAACACATTAATTACGTATTTGCTCAACTAAGCTTAAAACTAAAATTCTGGCTAAAGAAAATTTAGATATATAATATACAAGACAGTTTTATAATATACATTTACAGTGTCAAAAATTCCCGTCAGGATAGGTAGGCCTAGATAAGATCTGTTGTTTTTAAATAGTTTTTTTTTTAAATTATGTATTTCTGATGTGTATCTAACTAATCTGCCAGTAATTTTTCACGGGGGCTTACTGGTTGGTATTATAAAATCTTAAGAATTAAGTCAGACAACTAGTGTTAACTTCATATTACATAAATGCAGAAAATACAAGTTTAGTATCTACAGTTTTATTTCAGTTGCCAGGAAAAGAAATAACGTACACATAATTATGTAACAATCCAATTGGCCAACGTGATTAAACAAATGGAAAGAGATGCATGTACAAAAATGTAGATTCAATCAGAATATGTGTATTTTATATTTGTATGAAACTATTATATTATATATATTATATAATTATTATTATATTTAGTAATAAGCTAATAGTTTTATAAATCAAGATAAAACAAAGAGAGGCAATTGACTGCAATGTGTTTGGGAAAAGAGCAATCTCATTTGACATAACTCATTTGTTTTCGCTAAACTTTATTCAAATCCTCTCAGTATTATAAAAGGCATAAAGTCATTAGGTATAACAATCAATTAATTGTTAAAGTAAAATTTGTTGAAGCTTTTCAAAACTAAATTTGATGAAAACCATCGATTATTCCAGGAAAGGCAATAAAATATAGACAAAATAAATGAAAAAATTAAGAATACAAATAGTTAGGATTGTAGAGTGAGAAAATATAAAAACCAGTTCAATCGGTATGTAAATTTAATAAAGGTTAAAGTATACAAACATCTGAGTTAAAAGTTAGTATAAATTAGAAATCAGAAAACCAACTATGTAAGTGCATATCATCTATCTCAAGGTACCGCAAATAAATCAAGTCGAAATCATATCCAGATAAATTCACAATTTACAATAAAGCTAAAGTAAAATTCAAGGAGTAAGTTCTGGCCATATTTTTAAGAATTAGATGCCAAAAAGTTGTATTAAAATACATGCTAAGCAATTGAAAGAAGCACTATGTCAAATTTATTAGTACATAAATTCGTTTTATGTATCATAAATGCCTTTCCAGTTTTTAAAGACTTTAAATTAAAGCGTAACGTAAAAAACTACTTTTAATTTAAATGTAACAGGATACTCAAGAATACCCTACTAGGTTTTTATAAAATTTGCTTACATAATTAATTATTGTATTAACTGAATGAACATCTTAAGGTATTATTAATAATGTTAAAGATGTAAGAGGAAATATCTAAATGTAATGAAACAAAAATCACAGCATTAGGATACAGATTAGATAATTATTCGTCTTAGAGTGATAGCGTCTGCTATATCAACCGTTCCAGAAACAAGAAATATATATTTATATTTACCGTTCTTTAACTGTGTATTAAAAGGGCAATACTGTGATTCTGATCTCTTGGTACCAGTTTTACGAAACTCGTCAGAGATGCAATTTACAACAATACCATTAGCCCTCCTAGCAAAATATCTTTCGCAATTTTTGTTTTACAAATATCATTATGACAACGTCCAATAATTTCTTTCGAATGTTACCTCAATTGTATTTTAATATTATGGTATTAAACATGTTATTTCATCCTCCTTATTGTCAATGAAAAACATTTTAATGGACACGCCTAAGTAATCTTACTCCTAACCTATAAGCGGAGTGCATAAAGGGGATATTTCCTTTATTTGGAAAGGGTAATGTTTGTTAGTCATGCCGGTCCTTTTTTTAACACATTTGAAAGAACATTGGTTGTATCAATCAGGCCCGTTTTGGTGATGCTTGCATCTTTTGGGATTGTAGAAAAGGCACTCCTAGATTGTGTAAAGTACGTACTGCCGGTTTTAATGAAACATTTGTGGACGATGAGTACACTATTTTTATTGTCTTCGTCTTCTGTAACCTCGGTGTAATTCGTAGGTAAGTAACTTAAACTAAAAGCAGAGAGAACGTATTGTATTAGCTTTTCTCTCTGCGACGGGTTCTGTGGAATCTTAAGTTGTACTCCAGTCAGTTTTCTCGTAATTTTGTTTCCCCAGTAAACACTATAGTTTACAATAGTCAATAAACACTATTCAAAAACTGTTTTGTAATTTTTGTGTCAATTTTGTCCACATTTTGTCGATCGAAACGGAATAGAATTACGCACCTTGGAAGTACATTTTACTATTCCTCAGTATAGCTTGGCAATCTTCTAAAGGATTTAACGCACCAGAAGCCTCATTGCTATTTAGTTTGTTACAGTTGTGTATTGTTACCTCCAGTCTTGTTACACCATGCTGTTTAGTTAAAGGGGAAGAAAATGTTTCCTTTAATCGAACATCTGGGCATTTGACAAAGTCTATTATATGATTGAAAATCACCTTGTTAACTCCGGAGTTTGTTATCTGGCAAATAAATTTGTTATAAATTTTGACTCTGACATTGGAATTTAACCATGTTAAGCAATCTATAAGTACAGTTTTATCATGGTCCACGATTACATTCGAATCACTTCTGTATCCTCCTTGATAGCAAAAATTATAGTTGCCAACTAGGTATTTGGATATCTCCTTCTTATTAAAAATACCAGCGAAATCCTGCGTTATATCTAGATCCATGAGGTAGTACGCCTGTAATTCTAGTTCGCACAAAATGGACGGCAGCACTTGTAACATGGTTTCCAATTTGACTTCCGCCAGTTCCACTTTATATGTAATGGCTATTGGGGTGTCGTATTTCCTATTAATGTGTTCCATACGTTCCTTTCCTATATTTTTGTTTGTAGTCCTTTTGTCATATTGTTCTCTTCGGTAAGAAGAACAGGTAACTTTGCCTTGGAAACCAAGTTGGAGAATTGTCGTAAAAGGCTATTAAGAGAGCAACAGATTTCCTTCTTTAAAATAAAGTTTAGTTTTTTTTTAGTTTTTTCTTCGCAGTCAGAGAGGTCACGGATTTTAGTTAATATTATGTTATAGCAAAATGACTGCGAAATTGACTTAAGTAATCCACCGCTCAGCCGTTCTTCTCCTCCTATATAACTAATGTTCCCCACGTCTGTTAACAAGCCTAGATTTTCCAAAAGTAGCCACGAACCATACCTCTGATATTTGGCTTTATTTTATTTCCAAAGAGTTGAGGAAGGTTTACACACAAGTTAAGAGTGTCTTTGTTTTGTTACAATCGTTTTCTTGCATTCAAGACCCTTTTTGATAGATTTGCAAATTAATATTCTTTAAGTGACCGATAAAGCATCCCTATGGATAATTATAATCTGACTTTTACAGTCGCTGCAATAGACCTTATAACCGAGCTATACAGACTGCAGGAAAAGCGTATAGCCGAGCATGTGTGGGTTTCACTGGTAAGAAACGTGATACGTTTCGCAGAAAATACTTGAACCAAAAGCTTCAGTGAAATTATTAATCATGTAAAAATGATCACTGTGAAAACTCTGTATCACGGATTTTGCACTTCGACATAGAAATAAATGTCGCGGCCTTGGTTCCCGTAAATGTACAACGTGTTGTTTGTAAGAGCAACTCCTGGTTTAGAGATAGACTACTTAAGATTTCTTTGGTACAGTTTGTTCAAGCGTATGGGAACATACTCCTTGTTTTTTCAATCTTAAAATTAGCTACACCTAGCGAGTATGGTAAGGACAGAGAAACTGTATTTATTGATACTGTAACACCCTTCCTTCACACCATACTAACTAAAAATAATTATGAAATCCTAGTCATATACGTCTGCGACACATTGGTGCTTTCTCTTTAGTACAGTTGACATTGATTGTAGCACAATACATACAATTCTAGGCGTTACTCTGTATAATCTATCCAAAATATTCCAAAAGATTTACCCAGACGTCTCTATAGCTTGTTTAAAAGTTAAGCATATTTGTTTTATAATTACTGTCCTTTTATGATATTTCCGTTGGTTGTTTAACTGTTTCTGTCGAACCCACCGAAAATCCTAAACATCTTCGGCTGGTGAATTTAATTTTAAAATGATTTTGGAAATACACACATTTTTAACACAACTTTAAATAGTTGTTTTAATGTAACCGGATAACATAATTATTACAAATTTCACAAATGAAAAGAGAAGCTATGGATAGACAACTGTAAACAGAGAAAGAAAGAATAGATAAATACGTTAACTCATTGATAATTCCAAGCAGAATGACTGAAACAATTAAGCTAATCATAGCTTTACACACAAATCATTGTTCCTTATTGAGACTGTCACCACCGTGACAGTGATTTGTTTTACATTTCACCATCATACATATTGGCCAGGTTATATAACATAAATTAGTTTTTGTAGGCAGTTGTACTCAAGTACAAGGAACATATTTGGGATTAATGTAACACATTTTAAATTAGTGTTTAGTACCATGCTATATATAGTACAAAAATAGTTCACGAGGTAAGGATAGTCGTATTTTAAAAAAATAATATGATATCGTGGTAGTTAAAAAAATATACTTTTATACATTAAGATGTTATATGTCTTTGCTTTGATATGTGACATAATCAATGTGGCAGTTTCAAATACCGTGCTGTGCAATACATTTTGATTGATTTATATTCTCGCTTTTGTGAAATAGGGTTTGATCGAGTTTCATTTCTTACATTTTCCCGAATATTAAGTTTTGAAAGCATTTTCTGTAAGAAATATGGCAAATCTTTAGCAAAGCAAACTCAAAGGATGCTTTCAGGCTTGAAATCAAAACGACTTTTTTATACGCGAATAAGGATAACCAAGTTACTCTGTTTTCTCTGATCTAACAACGATGTCTGCTACTTCTTTCAGCTACTTGCTATAATAATTTTAAAAGAAAGTAAAAACATTAACAAACACAAAAATCAAACATAGATTTGTATTTTACTATTGGTTTCACACACTTTATTTATTTCCGGAAGTTTCATTTTTTGTGAGTTGACATTAAAAGACTTATTTTTTTTTTAAATTACCTCCTACCTATATTTTACATTGTGTACCCTGATATACCAAACTAAACAAGTTGGTTTTTTATAAAAATGTACGACTAAAGTGACAACTTAGTTGTTGTACAACTTAGTTGTAAACACATTGAGTGTAGAATTCGTGTTATTTTACAAAAAATTATATTTTTTATTATTTTTGTTTTAATAATTTTTTTAAAGAGCTTTTCATTTAAGAGTAATTGTTTTGTGTCCTTACAAAATATGGGGTATGATAAAAGCTAATAAAATGAAAGAGATTTTCTTGTATATGGGCCTACGGACCTTCATACTTAACTTATCAACATCAATGCCTTAAAAAAAAAAAAAAAAAAAACATTGATGCCATATATGTACATATATTATATACACATACAGGGTGTTTGAAAAGTCTGGGTACGGCTTAATATATCAAAATGTATGAGTCTTATGAGATAGAAATAAAACTAGTTATTCACAACCATAAAAAAAACTACTTTTTGGCGAGTTTGAAATTTTTGTCCGCCATCTTGGATCCGCCATCTTCGAATGAACTTCATTTTTTTTTAATGGTAAGGTGGTCATGTGATACATCATTTCAATGTAGAATTTCAAGAGAAACCCATCTGTGAAATTTGCACATGCATATCTTTAACCGATTCAAAATGGCGGCCAAAAACAACGAAATCTTTTTTTCCGATTTTGCCCCACTTTGCAGTACTATTTTTTTAATATTAATTACTATTCTTTTTGGATTCGGAATTAAATAAGCTTTCAAACGATATGCCACACAACGATATTTGGGAGTATTTAAACAATTTTAATTACAGCCATTTTGTTTTTTTCAAAATTTATTTCGAGTGGTTGAACTAAATACGGTTGTGTAGCATATCATTTGAAAGCTTATGTAATTCTGAATCAAAAAAGAAAAATAATTAATATTTTAATAACAAAATAGTACAGCAAACTGGGACAAAATCGGTAAACTCGATTTCGCCATTTTAAATCGGTTAAAGATATGGATGTGAAAATTTCACGGTTGGTTTTCTCTTAAAATTCTACATCGAAATGATGTATCACATGACCACTTTCCCATTAAAAAAAATGAAGTTCATTCCAAGATGGAGGATCCAAGATGGAGGATCCAAGATGGCGGACAAAAATTTCAAACTTGCCAAAAAGTAGTTCTTTTATGGTTGTGAATAACTGCTTTTATTTCTATCTCATAAGACTCGTACATTTTGAGATATTAAGCCGTATCCAGACTTTTTAAACACCCTGTATATAAAAATAGGAAAACTGGGTTAATTAACGACATCAAGATATTGTTAAATGTGTTTTTTGCTAAAAGCCCCAAAGTGAACGTTTTTTATTTTGAAGAGATAATTTTGTAAATATTTAAAAATACTATTAGAATGGATCAATCTTCAAATAGTTTCAAATGGAAAATATTGCAATAAAAAAATATTTTTAGGTGTAGGAAGATTTATTTAGTTTACCTAAAGTTTGAAAATTGTTAGTTATGGGGTTTTTGATATAAACTACTCAAATATTCTTAACGCACAATAATAGTGTTTAGCGTGCTTTTATAGCAATGTTATTGTTTAGATTAAATGTCCCATTAACAATTACAACTAATGGATTATAATAGTTTAATAGCTTAAAACCACTAAAACGTATTACTGATATACATGTATAGTAATTACATATAATTAACGAAATATATATATACATAAATTAGTTGAAATAGCTTTACACTTTTAATGACTAATAACAGCCATGTATAACAAAAAGGATTGCTAACAAAATGCGTTATTGACTATAGTTAAATGATGCTTTAGGAAAGTATAATATTAATAAATATTTGAAACTAAATAATTGGTGAATGATGTCACTATAAAATATATTATAAACAAAATAATATGGTAACGTATATGCAATTAAACAAGTGTATTAAATTCAAAAAAGTTATTGGGTCTGATACACCAAGCTAATTGCACAAAGTATGTAGGCCTATATAGTGTGTAATTAATTGATTATACTTTCTAATTACAATAACTTCACTAGAACTAAATAAAGAATAATATACTAGAACATGTTTATTATTGTTTGAATAAAGTGTTAGTGTTTATTTCTTAATACACTGTTAGATCATATGTGTTAATGAAAATATAATAGTTGTAATAATTTGTTTCATAATTATGTAGATCAAAGTTTCTAAAAACAATACTGAGAATATTAGATAAAGTCGGCCGATAATAGACTTGATTAACAAGAAACACTAGCTATATTATGATTGGTAATGATAAATGTGTTAAACAGCTATCAATGTAAGATAAGCGTTGCCAATTATAAAGGGTGAACCATAAAAACCGACCAATTTTTGTTTTGTAAGTTCTTAGCAGTTATAACTGTTGTAATTTTCATTGTTGAGGCAAATAACTGTTTAGTAGCCATTTTGAGGTTAGTTAACATGGATCATCAGTGGTTAGAGCATCATCGTGCTCTTGTCATAGAGTCATTTTTCAAAAGTAATAAATCTGTGATTTCTACACAACGTCGGTGTCGTGCCCACTTCAAGTCCGTTGTCATGGTGAAATTGCAAGTCGAAAAACTATTCTAAGGCGAGTTGATAATTTCCTTAACACAGCTTCTGCACTCAAAATCAAACCTAGTGGCAGACCTCGGAAAGACGTATGAACTCCGAAAAACATTGAAATGGTTCGAGCAAGTGTGCTGCAGAGTCCTAAGCGCTCAGTCCTTAAACAATCAATTGCTTTGGCAATTTTGAATACTTCTGTCGCAGAATATTGTATTTAAATTTAAATTTCCATCCCTATAAAATAGTGATGACTCAGATAATAAACGAGAGGGATTTCGATTAACGCCTTACCATGTGCCGTAGACTATTGCAGCTTGTGAATGAAGCGAATCTTCTTCAAGTACTGGTCATGTCGAATGAAGCTCATTTTGAACTGTCGGGAAAAGTAATAAACAGACAGTATTTTCTATATTGGTCTGCCAAGAATCCAAGACAATTTTGAGAACAATCACTTAATCCACACAAACTTACTATTTGGTGTGGAGTGTCACTGGTGTGGTTGGTTTGTAGTGATTTGGGACCATCGGCCCATATTTTTTTGAGAACTTCATGGAAATGTCTGTCACTGTTAACTTAGAACGCTATGTGGCCATGCAGAGAAATGTTTTGATGCCACAGGGAATCGACACGAACTCTATTTGTTTCCAACAGGATGGTGCGACTTGTCACACATCAAATGAGTCAATTCCAACGGTTTACGCCAACTGTTTTCATGACATTTGATTTCACGGTTTAATGATGTTCCATGGTCTGCGCGATCCCCATACCTGACCCTTTCTGACTGTTAGCCATGGGGCTATCTAAAGTGTAAAGTCTTAATTTCTAAGCCCCAGAATATTGCTGAACTGAAGCAGTGGAACAATACCTTAGTCAATGTTGCGTTAGGTTACAGAAGAGGTGGGCGGACTGTGTAGATGTTGAAGGACGATACTTGACGGACATTATTTTCATAAGTAGATATAGCAAAACCATGCAAATATTTTAGTTTGGTTATATAATATTAAACTATGTTTTGTTATTGAGTTATTTAATATTTTTAAATGTCCTGTTTTTTTTTTCTTTTTTTTTGCTCATATATCAAATACAGTGTATTCAAGATTATCTTATAGGCTAAATAATGTGATCTAAAAAATATATACAAAAGCATATAAATAATGCCTAAATTACATTTCTTCAGTATTTATAATCTTTTAGTAAATATTGACGTGTATTGCACAATTAACAGCTTATTGTGTTAAGCTTTGGAAAAGACTCATCAAAAGCTTATAAAATTGTACCTCCTGTAAACAGGTCAGTTAGTTATTACGTCATCTAAACCCAGTTTTCAAATAAAAACTAAAAATTTCTATTTTATTTTAAAAAACAAAAATGAAATGTGCTAAAATAATGTTTAGTTATACCATAGATCATGAATAATAAATAGATCTTGCATCCATACGGGGGCTGTGTGCCGGAAAAAAGGTTGTCGCGAAAATAGTACATGATCGCGCCGCTAGGGAGAAAGCATTGGTAGCATTGGTGTTTCGAACAGCTTCCTTCGTTTCCCCAATAGATAGCGCCAAAAAAGTCGAATTTCCAGTGGAAAAAAATATTGCATTGGATCGGAGTTCTATTAGGTTATCCAAATACAATGGTTATACTTAATTCTCAAACGATTAAAATACGGAATTTGTAAGGCTTATGTAAGTCAAATGAATAAAATAGTAATCACAATATCAATAGTTTAAAATATAGTATATAATTACATCCAATTAGCTATCATACTTAACTTGAATCAAGTGTTCATTCAAATGCAGTTTTTTAGGTTTCCTGTTTTTAATATTTTTGATTTTTAATAAAATAATGAAACCCTGAGAAGATCACTGCCGGGTTTATGTCTTTCTGCGTATCACTATCGAAGTTATACATAACCAATGAAGGTATTCAACTTAAATTTGACCAGATCACACAAACTGTAAGCTAAACTTGTTATATATCAAACAATATTAAGTAATAATGTAATGTGTGAGTCATAAAGATTGTATTTTATTTGAAAATTTGGTCTAACGTCTCCAAAATAGCATATTGTTCAAAAACTACTTATTCACTTTATTTACAAAGTATTCCAGCTAACATGAATCCAAAAAATGGCAGTTATAGGTATTACGCTAAAAATTATAATAGTTCAAAGTTTACTTCAAAAGTTATACAATATATATTACATGGCCATGTGTTATGGTTTACATACACGGTAAACGAAAATTGTTCTTGAATAAGTTACACCCTTAAGCGTAACCAAAATCAGCGCCAATGATTCCCCCACCTTTTTAAACGTTACAATTATGATAATTCATTCTTCACAATTTTGGTTGTTGCTATTAAATTGCTTCTTATAATGTTTTTATAATGTTAAAATCTATTTTGTAAGTATTGTTTCTAGAGTGTCGATTTACGTGACAAGACGATTAGCTCTTGTTTCAAAAGCCAATGCAAAAGTCAAAAGAAAGTTTTGATTACTGATTCTGATTTAATAACAAAGAAACACCATATATACAAACTATTTTACTATTACAAAATACAACTTAATGCATGTTTGACACTCCACGAGCCCATTTTAATTAAAACTTAAATTACCAATTAGCATATGTAAAGGTTTATTTTAGCATGATTATTAAATATCATTAATATTTTTTCGTATTTTGGTGATTTTTTTAATCATGATTTCTTTTGAAAATGCAACTCTTGTGTGTACTATTACTTCCTCTTCTAACCTGTTTACCCAACATATCGCTTGAATAACAATGTCTGGCAGCAATTACTTTCTCAATGTGTGTTTAGAAGATTTTTTTAATACTAACATTTTTAACAAGTCTGCAATTACCAGTGATAAATAAATTAAAAATGATTATTTTTATACGAAAAACTATAACTTAAACCATAACTAAAACTATAAACTTTTACCATGTAAAACTTTTGGATCTGGTCAGACAACCTTTGTACTTTTGCGATTTATAAGTAATTTTCTTAATCAAAGTCTGCATTTAACTTTTTATAACTAAGAGTTTCACAATAATATAAACACTGTAAAACAATTAATAAAATAAGCATTTATAATCTAAAATAAAGTAGTTTATTGTAACATTAAATGATTGAGAAAGTTGGATGAGGCTTACAGTATATCTTATACTATAGTCAATGAGATTTATACTACATATATGTTATTTAGACTATATCTCATACCATGTATTAATATCTTGCAATAATCTAACAATGTAGTTTATTAATTTATTTTTAATTTTTTTTTATACGGTATACAATGTTTACATACTTTTATAGTAGAAGTAGCACTTATAGGTGAAATAATAATTTAAACTTATTTATCTTAACTAGCCACAACACAGAATATATTATACAAGAACCAGTACATCTTTGGGCTTAGTCTAAATAATTTTGAAAGGTATTGTAAATTTAATTTTAAAGTGTAACGCTTCCTAAAAAAACTTATTATGTTGAAAATGGTGTAAGAACTTGATCAGCTGACAGCTTGGCATTAATATTTCTTATATATTTAATGTAATTATGATAGTGAGAAATCATTTTTTTCTTCTGGATATGTTTGTGTTACATACATTTTGTTTTAAATACATGTACATTTAAATGATCTTAGCACTGAACAAATCCTTATATGTGACGTTTTTTACCAGTCAGAAGCAGGAATGAATTTTATTAGAAAAAAAAAAAAAATTAGAAATGTATATCTATGTATATCTCTTTTTATACACAACTGAAGAAAGACGTTAAAATTATCGTTAAACTTTAAATTTACAATTTAAATAATAGTTAAATTTTTGAAATTACATTTTAAAAGAATGTGTAAAACTTTGTAGAAATCAATGCATATATTAATAAACAATATAGAACCAAAATATATAAATATAAACATACAATAAAGGATTATCTAAATTTCGTAATTCTTTAAATCTTTTACAAATTAAATATTTAAAATATTTTGTTAAACCTAAACTATTTAATAACGCCATCATTTTAAAATCCGAAAAAAGGTACAAGATTTGTACAAAGGTACAGATTTATTAATTTTTACAAGTTTTTAAAGTATTTAATGACTCTTGTTTCTTTTTTTATCATCTGTCTTTGGTGCCCAAATCAGTTGTTGGTGGTACACCTAATATGTATAACCTTATTGTATTTAATTATTCCATGGTTAGTTAACCACCAATTACGGGTACATTTTATTACATAATAGTTTTAAAATTTTACTTTTGTTATATTGTTTTGGAACAGAGTGAAAAACTTGTTGACTATATTAGGTGGTGTGTTTCAAATGGAATCAACCCATCTACAAACATGGATCACATACAAGAAAATATCATATTATGTTTTATGTTACTTAGTGAAATACATAGATTTGTAGATTAAAAGGGAAGTGAAAAACCATTTTCCTTTTGTATAACTGATTTTATAGTAACCAATTACTTCCTTATGAAAAACAGTTTATTTAATATAAAAACTTTAAAAAATGCTATTAAATCATAATTTTATTCTGCATATACAACTGGGTTTACATTGTATAGTATGCTCCCAAAACATATATGCTAGTTTTTAAATAATTAAACAGATTGGGGTTTAACTAGTTTTATAATACAACGTAATACAAATCATTAATATAATAACTACTATTGTTTACAGTACAAATGCCCTACTTGATTGTGGTAAATTACAAATTATGCTGATAGTTATTGATAGTAATTTTACAAACATGGTTAATAAGACTAAAATAAACGAAATGAAGGAGCTCCAGTATAAACAGGTTGAAGGGATGATTTCCCCAAGGTAGTTGGTTTCACTGGTTCTTTCATAAAAACAACAGACAAGAATAAAATAAAGATTGGTAACAAGGTGCATAGAAAGTAATTTACAAACTTTAACAAAATTCAGAAACATACAGTTCACATTTAGATACATGCCACAGTTTGTTACACAAAAAATAAATTTTCTTTAGTAACTTCATTTACAAATAAGAATAATGTTTTAGCATTTAATCTGATCTTTACATTAATCCTTGCCCAGGGTGGAAAATTCGCATAATTTAATCTATTTTTACTAGACAAACTTGTATAAAATTCACACAATAAAAACGTTCTTGTGCTACACTTTATATTTTTACCTTCAATAAAAGTTGTACATTTGTTTAATTCTGAAAACTGATAGTACTAATTGTTTCAGGTGTAATTTTAGGGATTATATAGCCTATATTATTTATGTAGTTTTTACTACCCTTTTTTTTAAAGACGCTACTGTTATTTTACCTCAATCAGAGTCTTATGAGCATTACAAGTGCAAAATAAATCAGGTTCACTTACAAACTAATGCAAATGACTTATTAACCATTTACATTATAAGTTTTTGATGTTTAATTAAATTACAAATTTAAATTACAAATTAAACTTTCCTGCACATCCAGATTTTTTAAAACTAATCAATATATTACTGACCTAGCATGTTTATTAAACATAAAAAGACTGTCACATTTAAGTAATATACTGTACAATAGTGTTCATTATTTGTCTGTTTATAAATTAATTGTTGGGCATACCCATCTTGAATGTAAAAGATTGTAAAAAATATACTTTAATAATCTTAAAAAAACTTAAGTAATGAGTTCAAAATTAAGAGTGTATTTGATCTTAAGATGTATGCACATTTTACACATTTAGTAAATCTTTAGGAATTAAGAAATTATGTCATATCTGTTCCCTTTGTATATCTATATATATAAAACAAAAACTCTATTAAAACCTATTTAGTAGAGTGTATCGTATTAGAAAAGAAAGAATATGATCTCGTCTACTATGTTTGCTTTCTGTAAACATTAAAAGGGGTTGACGTCAAAGTAGCAATCTAGTAATTGTTTTGTCGTTTTAATATTTTGTAGAATAACACATAAAAGAAAACGGAAGTGGATATCGGTTTACAGAATAAAAAAGGAATTTGTTCCTACCGTTCCTTTAAATGTTTATTTAGTTTATTTAATGATAATCAACAAATAGGCTGTAGAGTTTAAATTTACACATTTAGAAATGTTAAGATTTTATGAATAAATAATATTATATATAAAAGTTGTCAAGTAATAAGGAAACTTTATATCAATAAAGATTTTAATTGAATGTAAATAGGTATGTAGGTTATGAACATTTTCTTATACAAAATTAATATTTAATTATTAGGTATTTATTATAATAACTGGTTATTCAATATTTCCTCAAAAGATTTGTTTGATTTTATTTTTGAAGTGATAACTTATATTAGCCAATAGGACACTTTCGCTTGACTATGTTTTTGAAATCTCGTGTCACGAACCTTTTGCGTAGACACAAGTCAGAGCGTGGAGAGGGAATAGGCGTCACATAGTATACATAGACAAGTAAGAGTGTGATTTCGTGTTAAAATGTAGCTAGTTACGTTTCAAATGTAATCCTGAAGGCAATTCGACCGGAAATCGTGCTCTTTCTTAACGCGACTGGTATACACAATTACAATTTATTTAAACTTCGCGCTATTAAAGACTAGGAATGTTTTAACTGGTAACTTAAAGTGCCTTGTATCGCTTCTCGGCCTCTTGGATAAGATCAAAGTGTAGTATCTGAATCTTCTAGTGTTCTAACGGTGTCTTCTGCTTTACATATTTAATATTGTGTTTGTACGGTCATCGGGGAAGGTAGTTGTGTGCTGCCACCTGCAATTATTTAGAACTACTAGCCCATAGGCTGTTTGCTCATCGTAACTTCAAGTATATTGTACATCGGTGAGTGTTTAAACGGTTTTTATTTTACCCGGTGAATACTTTTATTATCATTTGAATAAATTAACAGGTAATTTGAATAAGTTCAAAATAAAACTTAAACTCATTGACTTATATTTCGTCACCGCTTTTCACGTGATTTACTATATACATAGAAAGTGACTCATGATATAGATAAGCGTGTTGAATTTTCCTTGTTGGATTCCTTATTACAGAAAGTCGGCAAGGACATTGACAGTTACAATTATATGTATTATTATTTGCGGATTTTTCCATAACTTTTTTATACATTTTTTTAATGAAAAATTTATAAAATTTGATTACGCATTTTAAAATCTGATAGACAAAAAACAATCATATTATTTTTGAAAAATTTAAAATTTTAACGATAGTTAATAATTTTAAATAATTAACAATTTTGAAATTTTGAAACTTTTTACAATTGCTTATAAACTCTAGGGAATTTAAAACCATATTACATTATTTAGTCAAAGCTAAAGACTTTACTCTATTTTTATTTAAAACAACAAACGATTTTGATTTTGATTTAAACAAATGGAATATGGTCAATTTTCATATTGATTATTTATAATTCGATATAATTAGATGATGAAATATATACAATTAAAATGGAATGTTTATAAACATGTGTAATGTATAGTGTAAGATAATATATTAAATATAAAATGTTCTGCAGATTAACTTACAACTGAAAATATAATTAAATTACTTATTTACAATTTTTAGGAATTAAGCATAATTTGTTATTTGAATATAACTATTCAATTTCAGAATAATATGAATTAATATTTTTTGACAATATGTTGTTTTGTGTAATTTGTTGACCCTTATTCTCCTCTAATATTAATACTGATAAAAAAATAAGTCGTTTATAGAAATTTTCACTTCCAACGTGTGGTCTTAAAAGCACACCCAAATGTTTTTTACTTTTCGTGTATGCGGAGGTACTTAATGTATTGTTTTAAAGGTGTTTAACTTCTACATTTGATTAATTAAAAATACTATCATGTAAAGCTGAGTAAAAAAAAATTAGCAAATAAAAATAAATTTAGTTAAAAAACAGGGATGGAAACATAATTGTATGAGTTCCAAAACAACAAGAGTTTCACAATGGAACCTTAAAGAAGTATTTAATTTTCTTTTTCTTAGAAAGTCTTAGCTCTAAGATAAAATGCATTTGTTAACAAGTTTATTTATAAGTACCTGTTTGATAATACATTAGGGTTTTATGCTTATAAGAAAAAAGTGAACCATTGTAGAAGCATTGTTTTAATTGCCAGAATCTATGTATGCTGGTAACAGGATTTTATTTAAAGGTAAAAGAAAATATATATGATATTTTCCACATATTTAAAAAAAAAAAATAGTTAAGTTCCTATTCCTCTGACTATTTTTGAAAATAAAGCAGGCAATATTTAAAAAAAACCGATATGCATATACTTTACAAGAAAACTATATCAGATTTTTAGTGAATAATGATGTAAAATATAGTTTTCTATAATGAATGTAGCACCGTGTGTTAAGACGTAATATTATTTTACTGGCCCCTGTTTAAACACCAATGTAAATTAACTTCGTCTTGTTTATTAGTAAATAGGTTAGTTAAATATATTTTAGTACAAAACGTCTTAAAGCGTTACGTTTATTAGGGCACAACTCGTGGATCCGGAGGACCAACACCAGGGGAAGGCTCTTCGTCGTTTCATCGATACTCATCCTAGTGCTGAGGTCTTGGCACCTGCGGAGCCTACTCACTACCCGGCCCATGAACATGCTAACGTGCTCGATATAGTAATAACCAAGAATGTTCATTTTCCTAGCCAAGATAGCCAAGGTAGCCAAGATACTTCGTAGTGAGAAGCGTTTCAGTCGACCTCTCCACGGGCAGCGTGGCCTAGCCTACTCTGCCCTGGAAAACGTTGAGGCGTTTGCTGACACTATGGAGGATCAGTTCCAACCGAATCACGATGTTTGCGATGAAGATCATGCAGATATGATCGAGGAGTTCGTTGATGACTACTTTGCTGAGTCACCTGTGGCTGATGAAGTCATCGAACCCTTCACTCTCAAGGAGTGGCGAGCTGCTGCCTCTGCGGTCAAGCCGAAGAAAGCCTCCGGGCTGGATTGGATTGGCGACAGGGCTTTGCTTGCTGCCCCCCTCAGCTAGTGGAGGTCTTACTAACTTTGTTTAATTCTGCCCTCAGGTTGCGCCACTTCCCTATCCAGTGGAATAACGCAAATATCATCCTCATTCCGAAACCGGGGAATGACCATCTCTTTCCGCAGAACTATCGCCCGATATATCTGCTGCCGACCATCTCCAAAATTTTCGAGCGCCTTTTCCTCTCCAGGTTGCATCCATATCTAGAGGATTACATCAGACCAGAGCAGTTCGGCTTCTGACGCGGTCATTCCACCACGCCCCATCTCGTTCGAGTTATAAACCAGCTGGTTGATAACCCCAATAAGTTCTTGTCCTCTGTTGCAGTGTTGCTAGCTGTCAGTAAGACGTTCAAGAAGGTATTGCACGAAGGCCTCCAATATACGTTGAGCGAGTCTCCTGAACCGGAGGCTGCTGTACACTTGATCCGCTTTACCTCTCAGGCAGATCCTTCAAGACATTCGTAGACGGCGAACTCTCCACTCTTGCTGGTGTTTTCCAAGGCAGTGTCCTGGAAATAGTACTGTATCTGGTATACAGTAACGACTTTCCAACTATTCCAGGTGTGACACTCTCGATGTATGCTGATGATGCGTTTCCACATTGTAGTAGTGCCAATCCGGCTTACGCAACAAAGACCATGCAGAGACAACTAGACGCGCTGTACTCGTGGCTGCAGAAATGGCGCATTAAGATAAATGCGGATAGATCTGATTCCATCTGTTTCAGAAAAAGGCGTAGAGTCCCTCGTGCTGTGGAACTAGAGGGAGTGGCTAGAGGGATCTTGGAAGCCTACAGTCAAGTAACTCGGCCTAAACGCTGGACAGTCGACTTAACTTCAGGCGACACGTGTAGAATAAGGTCACCGAAGGAAAGCGAATCCAGGGCTTTCTCTCACCCTTGTTGGCAAGGAGTAGCCCCTTACCAGTAAAAGCTAAAATTAACAATTTGTTTGTTGGTAGTGAGATCTGCAGGAGACTCGACATTCCGGAAGATGGTAGGAATGTTACTATCCTGGATGACCCGCCATAGATTTATTCACGCAGCGATTTCATCACGATCGACAATAACTTATTTGCTTACATTTTCTTTATTAGTGAGTTTCAGATTGCTGCTTTCAGCCATTATGGAATTAACTATATGCTGCTAATGCTCCCCCCAGTGAGCATGCGGAGTGTCTCTGTCCTGTACTAGAGTGTGCAACTTGCTTTTCAGGAGAAGTCGGCGCATCACTATTGTGCCTGTGTTCGGTTCAGAGTGAATTCCAAGTTAGAGGAAGTAGGTGGTTTAGTGGGTAGTAGTGTCCTGGAGGACCGAGTCCCACAGTACCTTCTCGTTAGAGAGGTCTGCGTAAGAAGCATTCCACCACCTAAAAAAAGTTTTCAGAAGCGTACTACTCCATCTCACATTTCTGTTTATTTCCATTCTCCAAATGAATTAATATAGATTGTGTCCTCAAATTTATCAGATGTGATCTTGCACCAATCAATGTTTTTTAAAACATTTTAATTTCTCACTAAACAGCTTTCGTCCATAAATGTATAGTATAATTACGTATAATTATATTATGATACTTGTAATACAAAATTTTAAGGTATAGCATAAGCAATTAGCATATAGCATAAGCAATTACTTAAAGTATGAAGAAGCTTTTTTAATTGAAAATCTAACTTAAAGCACACACAATATTATTAAAAGAACAGAATTCACTCCCCAAATGCAAATACAGAGATTTAATATTGTTGTTAATTACATTTACAGTCGCAATTAATTTAGTAAAATAGATTTGCAAATTTAAGTCTCATAAAATAAATGTTCCCATTACAGTAAACTCTAGCTGAGTTATAAAACAAAAGTTCTAAACTTATTGCGTCATTGCTAAACATAAATTTGTTGCGTCATTTCTAAACATAAACTTGTTGCGTCATTTCTAAACATAAACTTGTTGCGTCATTTCTAAACATAAACTTGTTCGTCATTTCTAAACATAAACGTGTTGCGTCATTTCTAAACATAAACTTGTTGCGTCATTTCTAAACATAAACTAGTGTGGATTAACAAATACTCGTTTTAACCAAGCACATAATCTGCCACTATCTTCTAGAATCTACAATAATGTTTTGCCAGTCACAACAAAGAGTGTAGATGTGATACTTGCAAATTTCTTCATTTACTTTTCAACATTATTTCTTTTTGAGTGACTTATACTACAATGTTTAAATAGATAAATAATTAAATTTAACTAATAGCACTTTAATGGAGTTTGGGGAGGTCCAAATTAATAAAATAGCTTATTTATAGGCGTGTTCTTCAATTTATTCTTATCATCGATTGTTTTAAGTTGATACACTAGACCTGTAAACATAATAAAACACCCTTATACAATACGATGGCAATATGCTTAGTACTGTGCAGTTCCATATTCCACAAAGTGCTTAAGCATAAGCAATTACTTAAAATATGAACAAGCATTTTTTTATATAATTGACAACATAAGACATTTCCAAATGTTTTCCTGTTTTCTTGTTCAGTATGTTCGTTATTATTAATTTTGAATTATATGCAAACATCCTTAATAATTCTTTTTCACATACCTACGTATAATATAAAACTATGAAAACCCATTTCATTGATATGTTAAATTTTCCTTACCCCTTTAACAAATGAATTCAACCGTTACAACTATACTATAAATAACTTCTTGCCCCAAACAAATGTATTAAAATCTTAGATATTTCGTGATATTTAGTTTAAATACAGTAGATAAAAATCAGCATGTTGAGGTAAAAACAGACGGTAAAAAACGACTTTGGCTAATTTGGTGAAATTTGTTTCATATCATATGACTTTAATGTCCTTTTATTATCATTCTAACAAAATCTATGTAGTTTTTTATTCATGAGCTGTTTAGTAGATAAAAATGTAAGTAGTGTTAAATAAAATTTCCTTGACATAATACCGACGTAGGTTAATGCGCTTCAATTGGTGCTGGAGCAATTGATATTTTTATTATTCGTTAGATTTCGTGCATGTAAACATGTCTACGTACACACACACACACACACACACCCCCCTCAAACTCACCCTTTCGCACACTCACTGTGTCTGTCTTTCCACAACACCAATTATTAGTAAAATGTTTGCATAACATCATTTTAATATGTATATTAATATTTATCAAGGTATATATTGCAATAATAAAACGAAGAACAACCATGTAATTATTTCTATAAACTAGTTAAATAAGTCGTGTCCTCATAAGTTACCAAACACAGTCAAATTAAAGTAAGTTATTTTCAGAACAAGGATTGATGATATTGATGCCCGTTGTTATATGTCTGAAGTGTAAGAATTGTATTTATGACGAAAAGTAATATTAAACAAATATTGTTCAAACGTTGGTACATAATAATATAACTATGACATTATTTGTATATAAATAATATTTAATATAGCCATAAAGTTCCACGCAAAAAAAAAATTTAAATTCCTTAAAAGCAAGGGGTGAAGTATTTTTGTAATATTTGGTTTATCTTTGTTTGTTTTTACATAGTAAAATTTAATTTTGTTTCAGGTAAAACGATTTTGTAGCTGCAATACCATTTCCAAAATGATGTGAGTAGAATGCATACCATTTGTGTTAAGTTGCAAATGCCTTTTACTACAGCTACTTTAATAGAGTGCGTTTTTGCACACTAACAGCAGTGCGCAAACTAAACTACATGTGTTCAGCGTCAAGTAATTATAAATCTTTGTTTCACATTAGCCTACGTCAGCTGTTTACTTTGCAACCTATTGCGCAAGTAAACAGCTGATGTAGGATATTCAGAAAATTTGATTGTTGTGGAACTAACTTCTGTAAACACGTTTTGTTTAGTAAAACATATCTTTTTAAAAACTAAAACACTAATTTAAAATTTAGCTTCTTTCGATAATTATTATTTGTTAGATTAATAAAAATAATAATTATTTCCATTTCTAATTATATGGCTTTTTTTGGCTTCTCACAGCAATACTACCATTTCAATACAAATATAGATAGATACAAAAAGCAAAAAGAAAGAAATAGCCTCATCTGAATTCTCGAAGTTTTACAGATATTCGACCTATTTCCCGTGTTAATTGTTAAACTGCACATTGCTCTTATGTTGCAAATGTAGCCAAGTATGACTTTGTATGCTGACTCAATGTACTTTATCTTATACAAGATAATATTTACAAAATTGTTGTTTTTGGCAAAATATAGATTCTATTTTCGATATATTACATTTCAGTGGCAAAATATATTAATTTACTATCAGCTCTGCATTACAACTTAAATATATCATAACCGATACTAATGTTTTAAGAACATTAATTTTGTTTAAGGGTGTGCAATACCAGGACCAAATTTTCAATACAACTTTATTATCTATTGTTTTAAAAATCTATCATCGATTATGACGATTAACTTTTTCAATTTGCTTTAAATTCTTCTCGAACAAATATATAATTTTCGTTGATTAGAAGAATTTTAAATTATCCATTTATAGCAACTAATAGTAACTAATAAAATATATTTAATTTTTATTTTACAAATTAACTGTTTATGAATGTAGTAAACATAACACTGGCATTATTAAAAACGGAAGAGCTTACAAACGTAATTCTAATCAAGCTCAAGCATATATAAATGTTGACTCCTCTCATAGAGTTGAATTCATTTAGTCGAGCGATATTTTATGACACACCGTTAAGCGATTTTTCTCAATTTATATACATATCGTGGAAAATTCACACGTTTCTATAAATAAAAACAGTTTTTATAATTCACATGTGCACCGATAAATTACAAAATTGAATACTACCGAAATTACTGAGATCAAACAGTGAATATAATTGTAGGGCGCCTTTGTAAACAAGAAAGGTTGATTTCCCCATGGTATTTAATTGCCCTATTTTCTTGTTGCAAATAAAGCTTCATTTCATATAGAACAAATAGGTCATAGTTTTTGCCCCACTGTTGCAGGGCGAATACAATTTACGTGTAGAATAAACAGATCCAAGACTTCTTCACACACAAGTCATGTTTGCATCCGACAGAAAATATGTAACGTGTGGTTTTCTCGGCTTTTAAGAAAGGTAGAAAAATAGCTGAGACTTTTTTAAACCTCTTGTTCTTTTATACGTTATGTGAACATTTTTAGTACAAAAACAAAAACTCAAATCGGATGAATAAAAGTACGTACTGAACTCGTTGGTAGTAAAAGTGTTTATATTTATTAAATAGAAACTTATTATTAAGTAACGTTTGCCAATGCTGCAATATTATATTCTTGATCACAAGCATAATATAAAAATTAAATTGTATCACCTAATTAGTAAATTTGATTACACAGTTTTGAAATCGGCATTAGAACATTCCTTTTAAATAAGCAATCAAATAATGAAATACAATTACTTTCCATTTAATTTGTCCTGCATTTAAACAGTAATTCGGTCTGAACAAAAAAAAAGCATGGTTTGTTGAAATAAAAACTGCACTGTATATTAGAATCTACATTAATCTTAAGAAGTTTTAAATGTTAAATATCTTGGTAATAATCAGAATTATATATGCATTTTTTTCACTAGTCCCTAGTAGTTTATCCCACATTAGTTAACCCCTCTTCTATTATGATATTGTGTTCTTCAGCTTCATTCACACATTTTTGTTTCACTTCGTGAATATTAAGTTTATTTTTAATAAATTGTAAGATCATGAGAAACAGTACAAGTAAGTTAGTTAAGATAATATGTATTTATTATTATTAAAAAAAAAAATGTAGATATAGTTTATATAATTTAAAAATAACGGAACAAATATTGTTTGAATTTTACTTTATATTAATCCAAAGCCAACCTAATGGCTTATCGAAAGCGCTTTTGTAAAGTGTGCCTATCACAGGAGCGGAATAAGGTTTCATCAATTTTACGATCTTCCCAGTTTATAGCAATAGTAAGATATTGATTAGGTTTTACAGGGTTTCACAACATCACACATCTTTTATAAATATACAGGTGTCATCAAGAATAATGATTCAAAACTACTAACCAACAGGCAGTTGGAGGAAAACATTTCGAAATTTCATTCAATGATCTTTGAGTAAGTGCTTAAATTCTATGATGTATTTTACAAATTTGTTCAATAAAGCCAAACAATCCGATTTTAATTTATTTCTAGATAACTACAAAAGATATACAAAAATATTAAATACAAAATTTGTTCATTATAAATAGACCTTTAAAACGAAACGCCACATAACCTACCTTTCCATTTGAAATTTTTGAGTTACAGCCGTTTTGATTTTTTCAAAATTGATTTTGATTGGTCCAAACAAATAGGCCTACTTCCAAATATCGTTGTGTGGCATATCGTTTAAAATCTTATGTAATTCTGAATCCAAAAGGAATAATAATTATCATTAAGAACAATAAAATAGTACAGAAAAATGGAAAATGGGGCTAGATAAAAAAAATACGATTTCGTTTTATTTTTTTGCCGATATTTTCAATTGGTTAAAAACGTCGATGTGCAATTTTCACCGTTGGTTTTCTCTTAAAATTCTACATGAAAATGATGTATCACATGCCCACATTCCCATTAAAAAAAAAAGTTACATTCAAGATGACGGATCCAAGATAGCAAATAAATATTTTTAAGACATAATAAAATAATTTTTTTTTTAAATTGAATTGGTTCCTGTAAGTACGAAGTTGATAAGTATAGCAATTTTTAAATTATTAATGGGTGGCCGAACTTTTGTATAACCCTGTTTATATATCACCAATATGAAATATTGTATTTCTTATTCAGTAATTTGACTTTTAGGATCAAGGTTTTACTTAATTTGTATATAAATTAAATTAATATGAATCATAAATGGTTTGATCTCACAAATAGGACAATATTCAGCTTGCTCTTTGTTCTTACTTCTGTTTATTGAAAAAACACTGCACTGATTATGAATCGCACTCTTAAAGTTTTTTCAAGTGATACTTATTAATTGTATACTTAATTATTTTTTATGCTGTCAAGGTACAAAAATATGACAAGGGTTCATAAATTAGGCTACAGCATTCGATCATGGTTCATTGATATTTTAATTATTTAATTGCTTAGTCTTTAAACTTCTAATCACAACTTTACGTACATATATACCTATATATTATATCAGCACATTAAATCAAACTCCAATTACCTATTATTATATTTTAAACATACAAAGATCGACCTCTACAGATTTATTAATCCTAATCATATCCAACTAATTAAAACCCAAGACAGAGCACTCTAAGTATCGGAATTATCAAATGCAATTAAATTATAAGTTAAATTATAAGTTATAGTTATTAATTAAATTATAAGTAAACTAAATTATAAGTTGGTTGGCTGCACTTCGAAACTAGCACCTGAATGAAATCATAGTGAATGATTATAAATTCTATTTGCTCACCTTGTCACCGTGTCCTTTCGAGGCAATGATCTCCAAAATAAAACACACTATCAACGAGCAGAGCCTTCGGCTGTCCCCGTGTGTGTCTCCAAAACCACTAGCCTCGTTTTTAGTTCGGTCAAGAGTATATATATATATATAACCATCCAGGTTACTGAACTGTGCAGCCAACTAGGTTTTTGTAGGCCTATGTCTCAGCTATTGCCACATTTTGCAATAACTTTCGCAATAGCTTCTACTTTAGGTTTTCTTCTTGGGACTTATAAGTTTAACATTGTTTCCTAATAATAATGAGTGTAGTAATAAATTAAAGCTAATACTAAGCCTTTGCTTTATGCAACTATTCCTAACAATGACAAGATTTTAAATGATCGATTAAAGTTGTTCATGTTCATACCGTTAAGCAAGGGACCAGTGTTAGAAGCTTTGTTTTTCAGCTGTTTTGTTTCTTCACCATCTAGTTTCCTCTAGATATTATTTTTTAAATTCCCGTCTTCTATATTGTTGTCGACACTTTTGGGGATGTAGTTATGTTATGAAATGAGGCAAAAATGACTGAATATTTTATTTTGAAATATGTTAATCGCTGATTTTGCGATCGTGGCATTTAAATATGATAATTATTATAGTCAATTTATATTTAGGGAACAAATAACTTCTCTTTTGTTACAATAATATGTCTTACAAACTCATTTACATGATTCCTTTTCATATAAATATTTCTTTATTGTTTTATTTAATGGAATTCAATCATCCGATGAGATCGTCCGTTCTCTCTGAGGGCGTCTCGCTATACCGAGGAGAGGCTAGGTTGTGGGTTTTTATTTAATGTAATTGATTCAATTTTATTTAATTATCTGTATTTTCTGAGATTTTTCTCAGATGAGATATTAAATGTAAAATGTTGAGTTCGTTCTATTATAGGCCAAGTTAGTTTCTGTCATCACGCTTTCGTGTTCTTGTAGTTTTTAAAAGTCTGCAGCTAAATAAATTGATTCAGACTAGGCCGATTTTTTACTAGTTTTTCAAATTGGGATATTTATTTCTGTCGGTTTTCTTTGGTTCTGATTATAATTTATCTCGATAGCTGGATTAATGTGGATTAATTTTGATGTGGGTTGTGTAGACCTATGTCTAAGATTATTTAGGTAAATTTATTTGATTCTGTTTTGTTGGAATATCGACATCTTCCTAATGGGTTTTGTTTACCGATGTTTATTACATTTCTGCTAGGTGTCTTAAGGTCGTTCTTATTCGTGAAAGGTTTGGAACTTCTGTATTTTGAACCAATATTAGACAACTTCATTTCGAATAGTTTCAAACACTATTTAAAAAAATTTTAATTCGAAAAACGTTTTAAATCCTATAGTGAAAATTTATAATATGAAATAAAAAAAAATGTTATGTCTAATTAGATTTTTCTATTTATAAATGTTTAAAACAATTAAATTAAATAACACATAAAATCTTGAAAACTGAACACACATCTACATACAATGGTCTGTTTTAAACCATCGCGTCAAATACTATTTCCAACTTTATGTTATAGCCTTACAAAAACACTCATTTCAAAAACATTATATTTGATTAAACATTAAAACCTTTGGCTAAAATTTAGGCAACCCTAAACAAATTATGAGTTTGCATTAATTTAGAATTACCTCTCTATACTGGAAAGTGTATTATGCAACACTATATTTACCAACAGTAAGGCCCACGATAATTCCAAACATAAATTTATTATTGTAAATTATTCATTTCATTATAGATGCATTGTTTCATTTAACTCCAGAGAATTTTATGATAAGTAAATGTATTTCATACATTATGGACACATTAAAGTTAAAATGTAATTTGTTTCAAATATCCTACAAAATATCAATATTTAATTTGTTTAACTCAAATAACTTTTGGTGTTAGTACATAGGGGAGACCGGGGCGATCACCCGGGTAATGCCAAACATCACATTTTTTGCTTATTGTGTTTTAATATATAGTCTGTTTGGTGCTGCTACCTACCGCGTGGGAAGGTCAAATTACCACGCTTGGACTAGCTTCATTACGTTGCTAGGTTTGCTAGTGATAACCAAAAAACTGTTTCTGCCACTTTACTTGTTAAATTCAACAAACATTTAAAACAGGGTAAATACAAATCTGTTTAAGTCTACTTTATTTATTCAGGGATACTAGAATCAACACTCATTTTAGTTTATCTAGCCCATGTCGCGATATTTAAGAAGTGTAATTTAATGTTTAATATGTCATGAAAAATAACATGGCGACTAACTGTTCGCCACTACCCCGGACCTTGTTCGTAATTTCCCCACATGTGTTATTATGGCAATTTTGTAATCTAAAACTTCTGTAAGGACAATAATGGCGTGGTCTTGCTGTTAATAACACCACACCCGTCTCATAGGCTACAACTTTTGAACATTATGTTCTATCGCCCTCAGAAAACCGTGTTTAATCAAGAGTGTGATATCTTCATGCGGGAAAACGAGATTCGTCGTTTCAGATGTCACTACTATATTCAAAAAAGCTTAACTTACATCAAGGTAGCAAACAAGGGAAAAGGAATAAATAAATGGTTTCAAAACAACAGTTTCTAACCACTTAATCCAGGAATTTTTAGTGAGGAAGACTTATTGGTTGTAGATGTTAAAGCTATTTATGAAACGTAGGAGGGCAAAACTAAAGAATTACAACGGGCATTAGAACAAATTATCCTAACCTCAACTGCAGTTAATAAAAACGAGACGATTTCTATATTTCTGTTGCAGATATTTCACCAACATACTGTTAATACATATGGTGGGAAAGTCTGTTGTTAACAACCAAACAATATGGGCTCAAGAACACTTCCCTAGTCTGTATTTCTGATTTAGAATATCCACAGATAACGCAAAACAAACCACCTGGGTGATAGGATTCCACAATTTTATAGTAATTACCTGATAGTGTTCTACTTAGCTTAACGGCAAGGTATTCATGTCACTCCATGTCAAAAGCATGTGCAGTATAAACAATTAAACGCAACAGTAGGTATTTTGTATCTTAAAAAGCCTTTTCTATGACTACACTCTGTGTATTTAATGTATTGTGGAATGTTGTTTACGAAATACGAACTGATCATCCGGTATACTAGTTAAGGGATTAAGTCATTTAAGGAACTATTTCTACAACAATTTATGTATTTCCGAAATAAGCGAAATAAGATAAGTAAGATGACACATTTTCAGCAGGTATATCAGGTGTATGCAGCATGATAATCTGAACAATCTTGAAACACTATAAGTACCTGTTAGAGGCGGAAACAAGAATTTAATATGTATATGAGAAGTCCACCACTCTTCGACGATAATTTCTTAAGAACTCTTGGTTCTGCCTAGTTATTTAAACAAGTTTGCAGTGTTTATCAAGCGAAATATTTTATGGCGTGCCAGACTTCATACGTAGTTCTAAAAATGTTAATGGTGTGTTCTTTCCCGTATTTGGCTATTGACTAGTATTTTAATTGCCAAGACAATCGATAAACCATAAATGTGTTTACTCCTTTAAGAGAAAAAGGAAATAAAACGTTAAAAAGTCCTGTTTTTTACTATTCAACTAAATTATGTTGGCCTCAAATTCTTAGGTCTGAGGGATTTGGAAAAGTTGTTTACTATAGTTATTACATTTCACCTTTATTACTAGAATGTAACTCTTTCAGATTTTCGGGTTACATTTTGGATACCCAGGGTGTTTCTTAAACTACGCCAATTTTCTGGAGTGGCTTCCTTACATACAAATAAACACAAAAGTTCCTATAAACTTGTGCCCTAAAACGCTTGGTTTTCAAACAATCCACCATTTTGTATTTAAATAAAATGAAAAAAAACATTATTGCTGTGGAAGTAGATAAGATATTGAGTTCAAATTTGGAACAACATCTTATTATGTAATGTTTTAAAAGTGCACAAAACATAAAGACTGTAGTTTTATTATTTTCAAAATGTCGGCCGTTTAAAATTGTTATTGTTGAATATCTTGAAACCCATTAATTTCACAAAAAAATTACGAAAGACAAAATATTCTTCTTCTAACTATAAATAAAATTAATTTTATTTTTTGTGTGTAGCCTATGTCACAGGGGAATCGAGTTATGTACATAAAACTGAAAACATAATTTATTTTTAGTTGCCTACAACACGTAAGATTAGGTCAGAATCTAATTTTTTTTAACAGAATTTAAAGAAGTAATAATAAAAACACAACAGTGCAGCAGAGTAATATTATATTGTACGTAAATAAGTCACTAATATAGAAAAATCAGAAAAGGACAAATACAAAAAACCTCACAATAAGTGCTCAAAATTTCATCCATTTGCTGTAATGCATGCTCTAATACGCCTTGTCATAGACTTTCTTACCTGTTCAAAAATCCCAGCTCGGTCTTTTATGATGTTACAAGCGTTGATGATTATTTACTGAAGAGTCTCAACATTAGTACTAGGCCTTGAATAAACCATTGCTTTTAGGTGTGCCCAAACATAAAAATCGATAAGATTTAAATCGGGTGACCTAACAGGCCTTGGTACTGGCCCTCTTCTTCCAATCCTTTTTTGTCCTTATTTATTGTTCAGCAGCTGCCTCACTCAGTGTTTAATGTGTTGGTGCTCCGTCGTGCATAAACGTCCGATCAAGAGGAAATCTTCCAAAATTAGATAGAGATCATGTTCAATGAACTGTCTCCCATCCAGTGTTGGTGACAGGAAATGTTGTGATGATTAATCCGGTAATCGATACAATAATTCGATTCTTGGGG